>PVJX010000964.1:31972-191559 GCA_004027295.1 Dolichotis patagonum
ATACTATTGTGTTATGTTTGATATTATTGTAATTGAAACTATGCTCAACTATAGCAGAGTAAGAGATATGGTGTTAGATACTGTTGATGTCCAGTTGACTTAATGTAAAGTACTGTGTTGCCTATGTTGTCCTCTTCTGATCTGCTCTGTACTGCCCCCTTTTGTTTTATTCTCTTTTAAATTAAAAAAAAAAAAAAAGTGATACCATTGCAGAACGAGACTCCCGGTTCTTCAGGCGCCCTCACCAAATAAGGTCCCGTTGTCACAGGTGACAGTTTCGTGTGTCTTATTGCTCTTGAAAACCTTGTAGTGGGCAGAGATGTGCAAGTGGAAGATGGCAATACTGATAATCCTGACCCCTTGTAGCCCTAGGCTTCTGTGTATGTTTTAGAAGTATAATAAAATGAAAACTTAAAAACAGAAAAAAGCTTATAGAATAAGGATATAAAGGAAGACACAATTTTTGTTTTTAAAATATTGAGGAAGAGGAGGAGGCAGAGGTGAGGATAGAGGCAGAGAGGGAGGTAAACATCCCATTCATACATCTTTTCACTTCTAAACAATTTCCTCCAGATACATTGCTCAAAGTGCACTTCTGGATCGATGAGTATCTATTAACTTAAGGCTTTTAAAACAACAAAATTACAAATTTTATTACAAAATTGCCTTCCGGAAATTTCAGTATTTACATTTCCATGAGTGGCGTATGAGGGTGCATATTTCTCCACATCCTCCCCATCAGAGGCACAGTGGCAGAGATCTGTAACTCCAGCACTCTGGGAAACTGAGACAGAAGGATAACAGGTCCTAGCCCATCTTGGACAGCTTAGTGACTTATATCCTCTATCAAAAATAAAAAATAATGGGCTAAAGGTGTAGCTCAGTGCAAAGCTCTGGGTTGACAAATGAAATCTGTTCTGCAATTCATTGTTTTTATTTATTACATTTGTAATATCCATAAGTTAAATGTAGCATACTAATTCTATTAATTTCATGTTTATGTTCTTTGTCAATTTTTTGTAGTCATCTCATTTATTATTAAAATCTCTTTATTAAGAAGAATAGTACTGTGTCAGTCATTCTGCCACATACATTGATATTTCCCTCTATTCAGTCATTTATTTTGTTTTTCTCCTCCAATAGACTATTTTAACTTCAAACCTTTCCTCGTATGATCTATGCTTTATAGATTTTAATAGCAACATTAAGTCTTTACCTATATTTCTTTTTGCATTTAATTAACATTTTCTTTTACATTTAATACTTTACTCCTATTGAAAAATATTTTAAGATATGTTCTAGTGGTATAACACTTTTTCAAGTGGTCATTGAGTTTTTTTCATCATACCCAAAATTCAAATATATATTCTTGGATCAACTTCTATATTTTCTATTGGATTTCCATTTATCTATTTATGTTTCATTCAATTGTATTGACTGTAGCACTATAACATAACTTAATTTCTGATACAACGTCTTAATTCTTTTCTTTCAATAAAATCTTCATTTTCTCCCAGAGTAATCCTCCTTGGTGAACTTTAGATTTAGATTTAGAAATTCTGTTGGCATTTTGATTGAAAATGTTAACAGCTATAGATATTTGGGGAGAATTGACATCTTTACTAAATCAAGCCTTATATCCAGGAACATAATCTGTCTCTGTATTTTTTTCTTTTCATTTATCCTCTCTTTAAATATACTCATCATGAAGAATTGGTACATACACATGTTGCATCTTGATCCTTTTTCTTCCTCTTTCTCTCCTATCTGTCTTGTTACTCACTATTTGAGGCCCTATTCTCACATCCACAAAATCTGCCTCCCTGATTCCTACTATCTTTCTTTTATTTTTATCCTAAATTAGTTACACTTGGGTTTCTCATGTAAGAGAAAACATGCAATGTTTAACCGTTGTGTCTAATTTATTTTACTTAGCATTATGATCTTAAAGCGCATCTGTTTGCTTACAAATGATGCAGATTTATTCCTCTTTATGGCTGAGTAGTACTTCACTATGCATAAATACATTTTCTTTATCCATTAATTGGTTGATGGGTATGTATGCTGCTTCCAAGATTGAGCTATTATGGGTTGTGCTGTTACTGACATGGTTTATGTACATATCACTGGAATACAATGTCTTTAGCTTTTTCAAGAAGATACCCAGAAGAGGTGTAGCTGGGTCAAATGGAATATCTATTTTTAGTTTCTCTTTTAGGAATCTCTACATTAAATTCCATAATTGTTGTACTAGTTTATATTTCTGCCAACAATGTAGAAAGAATCTTTTTCCTCACAACCTCACCAGCATTTGTTCTTGGCTTTGCTTGTTCATTTGTTTTTCGCTTGTTTGTTTGTGTGTGTGTGTGTGTGTGTGTGTGTGTTTGTGTGTGCACTTGTGTGATGATAGCCATTCTTTTGAAAGTAAAAGGAAATAGTGTTGCTCTGATTTGCATTTCTCTAATGGCCAGAGATGCTGAGCACTTTTTCATGTACCCATTGGTCACTTGCGCTTCTTTGTTTGAGAAATGTCTAGGCATTTAATTGTCTGTATTTGATTGAGTCTTTTACTCCTAACTCCTTTGAGTTCTTTATATATTTTAGATACTAGTCCTCTTTCTAAGTGACATAGGTGTTAAGGGCATAACAGAGATGGCTGGAGAAATACACGTGAACTGTTATTTACAAGATCCCAGGACATAAGCACAGAACAGGTCCCAAACTCTTGCACATGGACTTTTTGTGAGAGTTTGAACAGGTTTTCCATGGGATAGCCTAGATTGATGTCATCCACCACATCTCAGGACCCACAAGTAGAAGTTCTTGCTGGTGTCCAGACTTGGACAGTATAAAAGGATACTGATGCCAAGAAGAGCTTGATATCCTGATGTTCCTCATGATCACACACCCCACACACACTTCTTCCCTCTTGTTCTTTTATCTTGCTTTTTCCCTGGCACAAGCTCACAGTGAAGAACCAGTTTCTCCCTCAATCTTTACTTTTACTTTTTCAAATTGACTTTGCCACTGCCTTTTCTCATTTTACTCAATTCTTTATTTGAGATGAGAAGAAACTGGAATCTGACTCTAGAAGCAAAGGCCAACAAACTAAAACCCAGTAACATTTATTTGGCACTTTTAGAAGAAGTGATCCAATAACTCAAAGAGTAGTTGGCAAAAATTATTTTCTATTCTGCAGGTTTTCTGTTCATTTGTTAGCTGTTTCATTTCTGTGCAGAAACTTTTTAATTTGATATATTCCCATTTGTTGATTGTTGGCGTTATTTTTGGTAGACTTAGGGAGTTTTGTTCAGAAAGTCTTTGCCTATGGTTATGTTTTCAAGAGTTGTACCAGTTTTTCTTTCATCAGATTTGGTGGTTTTTTATATATAAGTCTTTGATCCATTTTCATTTAATTGTAGTGCAAGTTGAAATACAAGGGACTAGGTTCATTCTTCCCCATGTGATTAACTAGTTTTCCTAGCACCATTTGTTAAAGAGGCTATCTGTTCTCCAACATATATTTTTGACCCTTTTGTCAAACATCCAATGACTAAAGGTGCATAGAGTTATTCTTGCATCCTCATTTCTGTTCCATTCCTCAACATGTCTGTTTTTGTACCAGGACATACTGGTTTTATGCTGGTAGCTCTGTAATCTAACTTGACATTAGGACTGCGAAACCTTCAGCTTTATTGTTGTTGCTCATGATTGCTTTTGGTGTTCTGGTTCCACTTGGTTCCTACATAAATTTTAGGATCTTTTTCCTAATAAAGAATGATGTTTGTATTTTTATTTAAAATTGCAATAACTCTATATAATTTTCAGTATAATGGCCATTTTGACAATATAGGTTCTACCTATCAAGGAACAGGGGATATCTTTCCATTCTCTGATGTCCTCTTCAATCTATTTTTCCAGAGTACTGTAGTTTTCATTACAGAAGTCTTTTGCTTTCTTGGTTAGGTTAATTCCTGGGTGTTTAATTTTTTGCAACTATTGTGAATAGGATTGTTTTTCTGTTTTCTTTTTTCAGAAAAAAAGTGAGTTTATTGTTGGTGTACAAGAATGCTTTTCATTTTTAGGTATTTATTTTTTACCCTGCTGTATTTATTTTAGTTAGTTCATCTCTTTGTCTTTAAGGAAATTTTTCAGTTTTCTTCATATAGAACCTATACATTTTAAGTTTATTCCCAAGTAGTTTACATCTTTTTTCCTTTGAAAATGATGTAATTTTTTCCATTATTATTTTTAACAAAGTTTTTATGTTTTACTCTCTAGACAATCTGCATATTAAGTTGGTTTCTAGTATAAGATGAAAAGCTAAATCTTTTCTTTTCTTTTGTCCTTAAACATTTTTAAAGCAGCAGCCAATATGGAACATGTAGTCACATAAAAAATAATTACAAATGTGTACATACACTGTGATTATAGCTACATAGGTATACTGGCATATTGAGAAACATTAGGAAAGAATATCAACAATGGGAAGATCATTTTATGCAACTGAACTTTTTCCATTTAAAATTATATTGGTTTTCTTTATAATCTCATTTTCACAATAGCTATAATTAACTTTTAAAATGTTTACCTTTCCTTTTCATCCCTTCTGTCTTTTCCTTTAAACCCAATAAAGCTACAACAGTTTCACCATGAGTCATACTACAAAGTTGGTGCTTAGCATAAATTTTCTCATCAGGTGTTAATTGAGTGGCATCTCCCAAGCTAGACAGCCTGGTACCTGCTGAACATAAGCATGAGAGAAGAGAAATCCATATGTGCCTTCAAATACTAAATTCTGGAATGGGAACTTCTTCATGTCTAAGTCATGAAGTGTTTTTCTCCTTACCTAAAAACCTGAAGCAAATATTGTACTGTGTAACATGAGTATAAAAAGGATGATGGATCACACTCTTTCTGCCAATATCTGGCATTTCTTGTCTGAGTAAGAAGATTTCCTTATTTTCTTCCAGGCTGAAAACTCTATTTGTCTCTCCTGTGAAATGATTAGGAATTTCTTTGCCTGCCCTATGGTTATGACATGAACTGTATTTAGCATACCTGCTATCCCCATACTCACCTCTTGCTATCAGTTTCTTTTCTCTACTGTCTATGTCTTTGGTTGAAGGCAATTTTATCACATCTTGTACATAAAGACCTTTGTGCTTTATAGCTTCCATAGAGAGTAGGAGAGTTCCTAAAGGGTTCAGAAAAAAATAAAACTGACATGCCGAAGAATACCAACACCTCCATGGTGCAGGATCATATGAAAATAAACTAGTTCACATCAATAAAATCTCCACATAGCTGAAATTTCTCATTACTAGTTCAAATATTGTATGGTGGTACATTCCTGTAATCCCAGCACTCTGGAAGTTGAGGCAATAGGATCACTTAATTTTGAGGCCAGCCTGAGCTACATTGTGAGTTGAAGCCTAGCTTGAACTGTAAGTACAACCTTATCTCAAAAATGAGAAAAAACAGAGATGATCTCAGTGCTTTTAAAGTTTATAGGATGGATTCCCCTTTGCATTTACTAGTCTCACACTCCCATGCTGTGCTCAAATCAACCCTGACTTTTATCACACTTTGAGCTTTTAAAAGATCAGTTATCTCTCTCTAGAAGTGCCCCACCTCCCAACCTCCAACTTACTTCTATTCTACTGTGACATAGAAACTCAATACACACACTTATCAAACTGTCCTAAATACACACCTATAGAAATTCTGGGAGGTATTACTCAGTGGTTCCCTGCTTTGGCTTTTGAAGAACTCATGTCTCCTGAAATCTTTCTGCTTTTGTAGGGTTGTATAGGAATAATACATCATTCACTCACATACACATTCACTGTATGAGTATATCCATTTGTTCACTGAATAATTATTTTGGAAAAACAGAAAGGTGATCCAATCACTATGCCAAATTCTGGACACAGAGTAGTGAATACAACACTCATTATGTATGTTTTAAAAATCTAATCCCAAAAGTGGATATTGTGAATTGAGCTTCAAAATTTGAAGAACATGAAATGAGAATTAGTCTACATAGTTGATCTCAGAATTCAAATTTCAAAAAGAAACAAAAACCTTATATTTCAAAAGGACAGATTTGCAGCTGGAATACCATAATTGTCCTATGCAGAGGAGTGAGTTGTTGTGGACCACAAATTCACAATAGCTAATTTTGCACGCTTCCCTAAGAGATAAACTGGAGGTTTGGGATTATGGGTACCACCCATTTGAGATTTTTGATTAACTCTTTAGGAATGGGCCATCCTCTCCCATCCACTAAGACTAAAACTAAGACCACTAAATCTAGAAAGTGCTCCAGGGCAAGAACTTTCTTAGCATAAGACCATTCAAACTCTTGAGTCATCCTAAGATTATACTTGCCCATTGAATGATAGGCCTCTGAGTCTTCCCCCAATTTTGACTCTTTCATTAGCCCCACCCATCACTGATATAGCCAATAAAAATAGCTCTCTTGGAGGGTCACTCTCTTGGCCCAGCTGGAGACATCAACTTCCCAGCCACTCATTATGTATTAATAAATTTGTCTCTGTTTTTCATTTTATTCTCTTAGTGTACCCTTAACACAGGCAATAGGGCTCATGGCTGGGTCCCCAGTAGAGAGTCACAGGTTTCTTGGGGATTAAATTTTTTCTGGAAAGTGGGTCTGTCCTGGAAGCAGGTCCAGTCTGGGCACAGCCTCACTTTTGGGGTATAGCAGGGCACCTGGCCTGGCTACTCCACCCATCCTGGCAGTACACTCAATTTCTTTTCATACTCTTCATCTGTATGAGCCACTGGGGAAGATGAGAATACAGTACATGGTGACCTTGAATTTGTATCAATCATAGCTACTTGAGCCCAACAGGAAAAATGTACCATGATCCATGGCTTCTCCTCCTCAGCATGTACTAACTAATTATTTTAAAAAGAGGAACCAAAGATTAGTAATGCTATCACTTAGTTTAAGGTATTCCCCATTTATAGTAGATTTGTGTAATGATTTTTCTACTTTACCATCATGCAGAAGTGTGTATTTATATTTTTTTCACTTTCAGTACACTATTTCTCATGGTTATGTCAGTGGTCCCCAGGCCTCATGCATTTGCATTGTGCATTTGTGATTGGTTCATTGTCTAGGGCTTGGATTGGTGGTGTTAGTGCTACACCCTCTTAGGGGGTGGAGCCAGGATGTGATGTAATGGCAGGAAGAAGGGGTGTCTCTCTCTCTTGCCAATTTCCACTTTGCTGTTTGCAGCTGCCATGAACTACGGCCCCGCCATGCCACCCTGCCTTGGAGCCAACTGAGTATGGACTGAAACCTCCAAAACTGTAAGAAATAAACCTTTTCTTTCCCAACTTTGGGCATCAGGTATTTTGTCTCAGCAATGAGTAGAAAGTAACTAAGACAATATTCAATGAGTCACATGATATTCAAAGAAAGAAACAACAAACAAACAAATGCAGGTCAGGCAGAGTGGTATGCCTCAGAGCTGCAGCTACTCAGAAGGCTGAGGTGGGAAGGTAACTTGAGCCCAAAAGTTCAAGATCAGCCTGGGCAACATAGCAAGAACCTATCTCAGCAGAGGAAGATGAAAAAGGACAAAGAGGAGGGAAGAGAGATGAAGAGGAAAGGAAAGGGGAAAGTAAAGAAAAGAAGAAAAGGAAAAAAGGAGGAGGAGAAGAAAATGGGAGAATATAGACCTTATCCTGAACAGCCTCACAGTTAAAGAGACAGCTAAGAGCAAGAAATCTTAAAATTTCCAAGAGATAAACACTTTGGTCTTTGGTAGAAATATCAAGTTCATAAGTTAGTTTAGGAAAATCTGAACTATCACATCTATTCTTCTTTCCTTACAGTTTCAGATTTTGTAGAAAACCCCACTCTTCCCGCCCTGCTCCCCACCCCCAACCTCCCATTTTGTATTTGTTTGTGAAAAGATTACAAGCATTTGGCCTTCTCTGACAAACTCTTGACAATTAGCAGGGCAATGGGCTAAGTTAGTTAGAACTGAAAAAAAATCTGAAAACACATTTAGCAAGCTAACTGGAGGTTTCTGGTGTGCTCCAGAATGAGAGGCATTCAAAAGAAGGGCTTTCCTGCCTCCTATTCAAGCTGGGAGCTCAGATAGCAAACCCCAAACCAAGGCCCTTGGAACAGTAAGATGAGGTCACAGCTGACCACGTGAGTGGACCTTATCCAAGAAAACTCTTTGAAGGTATCCCTTCTGGCAACTGAACAGATTGTCCCCTGTGGTTGAAGCACAGATTTTAAAAAGAGAGAAAGAGAAGAAGAAAAAAAAACAAGAAAGCCATTGCACAAGGCACGGGGATGATAAAAATGCCTGATTTCAACTACTCATTCCAGGCTTTGGGCCATTTTTCCTTAACTCATTCATGTTTACCTTAAACTGCAGAACCTCAATTGCAAAGACTAAGGGGTTTATATATGGGTGTCCAGGGGGGTTGCATACAGTACAAGTTATATGACAATTTCCTTCTGCTTCATAAGGGCCCAGGAATTAAAAATATAAATTAACCAGAAACTCAGAATTCTTCACTGCTACTGAATAATCCTCCTAAAAATGCCATTCAGTACTCATTGCTTGGAAGCCAACATTGTGCCCTGCATGAGATATAAATGCTTTAGATATAAATACCTTACCTGGCATGGTGATGCACACCTGTAATCCCAGCATTTGGGAGACTGAAGCAAGAGGATAGCTGGGCAGCCTGGGCTACAAAGTGAATCTCAAAAAGAAAAAAGAAAAAAAAAAGATGTAAATGCCTTGCTGACAGGACCTTATCCAGGACCCACTCACTGTGCTCACCTCCGGTAGGTGTGCACACACTCCCCCACAAGCTTGTTAGTGGCCACGCCTGTGCCCGAGCGTAGACAACCTTCTCTGCAGAGTGGACCTGCTCATCCCCACTGACACTTAAAATGAGCTTTACATGTGTCCTTTTGGTGCACTCCTCTCTCCTATGATGGACTGTACTTGATTTCAACTCAGTTTTTCATGGATGCCTTTACTACAGAGAGCTGGGAATCTCTGAATCTCAAGTAACATGAAGATCATGGTCTCTCTGGTGTAAAGTAAAAATGTGCAGAAAACTAGTTGTCTAAAACTGGCCAGACTCCAAAGTAATAAATTGAGGGTTTTACTGCCAAACTTTCTCATGCATATCCAACATCCTTGAGCCTGTGGAACGAAAGCTTCCTCAAAAACTCCAGGGCTACACAAATGTCTGCAGCAAAGCTGATTCTACCCTGAACAGAGCTGTTCTGTGAGCTGCCTTCCCTCTCCATGCCTCCCTGGCCTGTCTGTGACTAGTTTCCTCTGGTGATGAAATGTCTACCTTCTGTCTGGGTCTGTTTCCTGAGCTATCCTATCCCTGATAGTGTCTTCTGCACCTACCTCTCGCCACCCTAAAACCCTGCATACTTCCAAGCCTTCATCTTTAGTCTCTGCTATATTGCTATATGATATTCTCGCCTTCCTTTCCTGCCCCGTAAATGTTCCCCAGCCTTCCCAAGGCTCAGATCTAACATAACTCCTCTCTTTCTCTCTTTATGGCTCACTTATACAATATTAACCACTCCCTCTTTCTTATTCCCAGACTATTGTGTTCTTTATTTTAGAATTAATAACTGTGAACACTCAGTTACAGATAGATAGATAGATAGATGATAGATAGATAGATAGATCTTTTGGCCCCCATCTCCAAAAAGACTGCCTTCCTATTTTCCACTGTCGTCATATGAATAGAGGTCCTGGTTCCACAAATAGTGAAGAATGACTAAAAGAGAAAGTTATAATTTCAAAAAGAAAATTGATTATCTGTTCTCTCTAGATCACAGAGGTAGGGAGAAATATATTCTGGGTAAGAGTCTTCTACCTGGAAGAAAAGTATTTCTCTCTATTCTTATCCCAACCCTTTATCCTTTGTTCTTTTCATTTGTTCGTTTTCTGTTTTGTGAAACAGAATCGTACTTTGTTTGTTGTTCAGGCTGGCCTTGAACTCAAAGGGATTACAAGTGTGTGCCACCACAGTTGGTCTTATATTGGGTTTCTCATGTAAGAGAAACCATGAGACATGTAAACTTGTGTGTCTTGTTTACTTCATTTAACATTATGGTCTCAAGGGGCATTCCATTTTCCTACAAATAACACAAGTATATCCTTCCTTATGGCAGAATACTCCATATGTATAAATACCACATTTTTTTTATCCACTCATCTGTTGATGGACATATAGGCTGCTTCCCAAATATAGCTGTTATGGGTTGAACTGCTATAAACATGGGTATGTGTTTATCACTGTAATATGATGTCTTTACTGCTTTTGAGAAGATATCTAGGAAGAGGAGTAACCTGGTCAAATGGAATTCCTATTTTTAGTTTTTTGAGAAATCTTCATACTTGTTTCCAGAGTGATTGTACCAGTTTACACTCCCACCAACAATGAAGAAGTGTTCCCTTCTGCACCCCACCCCTACCCCATTTCACCCCCATAGCCTCTCCAGCATTTGTTATTATTTGATTTCTTTTTATTTACTTTTTTTTGAGACAGGATCTCACTGTGCAATTCACGCTAGTTTTGAACTCACTATTTAGCCCAGGCTGGCTTCAAACTTGCAGGATCCTCCTACTCTAGCCTCCCAAATACAAGTTTTGCTTTGATTTCTAAAAGCTAAAACATCCTTTCCAGAGTGAAATGGAATTTTAGTGTTATTTTAATTTGCATATGTCAAATGGCCAGCAATGTTGAACTTTTTCTCATGTATTTATTGGCCATTTGTAATTTTTCATCTGAGAAGTCTATTTCATTTCAGACACCCATTTTTGACTGGACCTTTAAATTAAGAGAGGCTGGGTTTGGTGCTACACTCCTGTAATCCCCGCACTCAGGAGGCTGAGGCAGGTGGATTGTTGCAAGTTTGAGACCAACATGGGCTTCAAAGTGAGCCAAAGTCCATCCTGAGCTGTACAGCGAGACCCTGTCTCAAAACGACAAAAGATAAATTAAGGGGAGGGTCTAATATTTTTAGTTCTTTTTTATATATACAACAATCATTATCCATTAACCTGTGGATGGGCAACTGGACTGTTTCCAGAGATTAGTTATTACAAATTGCACTATTATACACATAGGTATGCACATCTCATTATAGTACAACATCTTTAAGCACTTCAGCAATATTGCCAAAAAGAGATAGTTGAATCAAATGGAATTTCCTCTCTCTCTCTCTCTCTCTCTCTCTAGTTTACATTCTCACCAACAGTGTAGATGTGAGATAGGAAATTAGGGAGCAGCAAAACTGGCTGGGACAGTAGGCGTGACCTGTTAATTACAGGACCCCAGTCCACATGCAGAGAACAGTTCCCAAAGCCCTACTGTGGACTTCTCACCAGAACTCAAACAGGCTTTCAATACAATGGCCCAGAGCTGATGTCAGCCTGAGGCTTCAGATACCAATGTTGCCCCATAAGACCCACATGTAGAAGTTCCTGTGGGTTTCCTTGAGATTTGGACAATATAAAAAGGATGCAGACATCAAGAAGTGTGTGCTACTGTGACTTTATCCATCATAGTCCAGCTTGCTTTCTCCAGGGTGTCCTTTTTGTTGCTTTTTCTCCTTTTACTTTGCTCAAAGTTAACCTGTGGAGCCAGTTTCTCCCTCACTCTCTTCAATTTTACTTTCTCAAATAAACTTGGCTGCTGCTTTTTGCTTGTTTTGTTCAGTTCTTTGTTTGAGATGAGAAGTGAGAGAGTTTTTCCCTAGAATAAATCACAGGACATTACGGCAGTGGTTCAACATGGTGGAATGCCAAATAGGGAATGCTTACCCTGATGGCCACTTCCTCCTTCTTTCTCAATTACAACTTCCTCCTTCCTTTCCCCTCGCACAGGAAGAAAATTCCAATCACCTCCTCTTGTGTCATCAGTGCCCACCCCAAGTGCTACATCTGATCAAAGGTCACGGTGAAAGGAGAAAGCCAAACTTTGCTGGTTGTGGGCTCCTCTCCATATCCTTTAAATAAAAAGACCACTTTGACTTTTTCTTATATTCTGCTTCTCTACTGTGCAAGAAAACTCTAACAAGAAGAACCTGGAATCTAACTCCAGAGGCAGAGGCAAACAACCCAGAACCCATTACCCAGTAATCTTTAGTTAGTAATGCACTTTTAGAAAGAGTTATCCGATAACGGAAGAGTTCTTTTCCCCCACATCTCCATTAGCATTTGCTGTTTTTTGCATTCTTGACAATAGCCATTCTGATTGGAGTAAGATGGAATTTTAGTGCTGTTTTGATTTATATTTCCCTAACAGCTAAAGATGATGAACACAGAGAGGAAAAGAGGGTGCTCTAAAGGATATAATTGCATGTATGTTTCAGTGTATAAGATGAATGACCATATTACTGTTTTTGTTATATCATGGAGCAGAACTGTTAACCATCTCATTGCTTGAATGTGTACTTTGTATGTTTTAACTTTGTAATTTGAACAACTATTTCCAAGATGACAGTATGTAAGTTATCAAGTAATGATTTCTTAGTATTTTTTGTTCTTTTCTTTTTTTTCCTTGGAATTTTTTTTAAATTTTATTTAAAGAGAAAAGAAAAAAAACAAAACAGAATAAAGGACAGCAACAATACAGAATTCCAAGGAAAAAAGGAAAAGAACAACAACAGAAAAACCTAAGAAATTATTACTTGACAAATTACATACTGACTTCTTGGAAATAGTTGTTCAAATTACAAAGTTAAAACATGTAAAGTAGACATTCAAACAGTGAGACTGTTAACAGTTCTACTCCACGATCTGACAAAAACAGCAATATGGTCATCCATCTTACCCACTCAAATATACATGCAATTATATCAAAAGAGTAAAATTAAACACAACAAAACAGAACAAAGTAGGTCACAAGAAAGCAATGGAAGAGACATAAATTTCAAAACTAGACAATTGGAGATATTCACTCTCCATTGTATCGACTCTTGCTTTCTTCCAAATAGTTGTCCATATTGTCACATACAGGGAATTCACATGAAACAACCTAGAATGGAATTGATCTGAGCAGGACAGGGAGGGTGTTTCAGGTGTTCAAGACCAGACAACAGGGAAGCCAAGAATGGCTGTCATAGTGTCTCTCATTCTCTTCAAAACAGCTGTCTATACCTTCATGTGTGTTGAACTTAAACAAAACAAAACAAGCTAAAATCACTTGGAACAAAGAGTGACAGTTTTGCTGGATTTCACATCATGACATTATGGAATTAGCACTTGGTACTGTACTGTCTCTTTTTCTTCAAAATAGTTGTTCATTTCAACATGTGTTATATAGTTGGTTCTCGTAAACTGTTTATAAACTCTACACATGCATGAGTGTCTGCATGTATATCTATCCTTTCTGTATTAGAGGGAAAAACAAAACAAAGCAAGATAAAATTAAACAGTTCCTAGAAAAGCATTAAGCAAAAAGGTCATATAAAACCACAATACAAGGTGATCTACAACGTTACCATGATGTCTCAGCAGTATATAACAACATTAATAAAAATGAAGCATTGAGGACATTATAAGACTTCAAAAGCAAGTAATAATCAAACCAGAGTGGATATCTTAGTGAATCTTGTCATCTTCAGTGTAGTTGCCTATACTCTTAGACTTGATGCGATCAATCATAACACATTTAAATAAAATCAGTCAATACAAAGTAGCAATCTAACAAACCAGATTTAAATAAGATCAGCCATAATAAAACAGTATAAGTTATAAAGGGCTTCAGATTAAGTTGATAAGAAATAGGGATGATTACCATAATGTGTCCTCTTATTTTTGGGATAGCTGACCATGTCCTCAAGTCTAGTGTAAGTAGACAAACTGGAACAGCACATAATCCATCCAAGCAGAGTGGTGAGAATAATGTAAATTTTAAATCTTGTTACCCATTTCACAATATCCTCTGCCTCCCTTTTAGACAATTCCTCCCCTTTCACTCCCATGGGGTGCACTGCTTGTTTTGAGTCTCACTGCCTCCCTATACAGAGCATCTCAATGGACCCTATCTCCTGATCTACTCTGCTTGTGTTTCTCTCTGTTAATATTTCAAGGCCATCTATACTAGAGATTACAGCCAATCTTCTCTGCCTTATTTCTGCTATTCTGTTTTTCTGCTATTGGTTGTCTATTTTTCTGTTGCACTCCACTGTCTGCCCTATTCACTGAGGCCTTTCTGCCACTGTTCCTGAAATGCTCGTATTCTTGTTCTCTTTCTCTGAAATGTCCTTCAGTATTTTTTGTAGGGTCAGATTGGTGGTCACAAATTCTCCCAGTTCCTCTTTGTCACGGAAGCATCTTGTTTCTCCATTAATTTCTAGAGAGAGTTTTGCAAGATACATCAATCTGGGCTGGAGGTTGTTCTCCTTCAGGGCTTGAATTACTTCACTCCAAGATCTTCTTGACCTGATGGTCTGTGTCAAGAAGTCTGCCATGATTTTGATGAGTTTTCCCTTATAGGTGATCTGTTTCTTTTCTCTGATGGCTTTTAATATTCTGTTCTTATATTGAATTTTTGGGATCTTGATTATTATGTGTCTAGGTGTAGCTCTGTTTTGGTTGTAGGTGGCTGGAGTTCTGTATGCTTCATACCTCTGCATATCATTTCCTTTTTCTATGCTTGGGAAATTTTCCTTAATAATTTCTGTGAATAGCCTTTGCAATTCCTCTGCTTTGACTCCTGCTTCTTCATTCACATGCTTTATTCTTAACTTATAGATCCTCTTGTCATCCTTTAGTCTTTGTATGGTTATTGCCTGCTCCCTTGTTATTTTTAAGAGATCTCTTTCATGATCACACATTGCAAGCCTGTGTTCAATTTTTGATAGTCTATCTTTGGTTTCTTTCAAGCAGTTTTGCCAACTTGCTATGGAGTCTTTAGTTTCTCTGATAATCTCTTTGAATCTGCTTCATGAATTCTAGGGGGTTTTTTTGTATTCTTCATTAAACGTTTCTCTCCTTTTGTGTTCCTTCATTCTTCTGTCTGTGTCATTTCTCTCCTTTTGTGTTCCTTCATTCTTCTGTCTGTGTCTTCTTGAGAGGTGCCCAGCCTTTCTTTTATTAATCTACTTATCTCTTGTTTAATTTGAATTAATATTTCAGTTTTGATCCCGCTTACAAGATCCCGAAGATATCTCTTTATGTCTGCTAATGCTGTGTTTGATGTTGCATGTTTGCTGCCCTCAATCTCTTTTGTATCCTCTCCTGGATCAATGTTCTCAGGGTAAGGGGCTGGGGTTTCTTTCTTATTTCTCCCTCTAGTCATGTTTTTGGTTCCTTCCATACAAGTGTACGGTGCAATTCCCAGCCCCTTTTCTTGTTGGTTAAAGCTCCTCTAGAGCGCACAGGTTAGGAGCTTCTGTCCTCTGCAGTCTGCTATCAGAGATTGAAGTTCAAGCAAGGGCAGTGTGCACTGGCTTCTCTCCTCTGGGCCAGTCAACCTTTGCAGGCCTTCACTGTGTCAGTGTGTGCCGAGCTCAGGGAATTCATTTGTAGCAACCCACTGGGTTCTGGCCAGGGGCACAGCCCAGTCCAAACAGATTCCACCAATCCACTTGGTGAGGGGAGCAACCAACTAAAGCCACTTCCTTATGGATTTAGGGCTCTCCTGCCCAAATCCATCATGTCATCCAGTTGGTTGCCCCTTTCCCGTGGGAGGGTCTTATTCCCATCACTCACAGTGTGTTGATGCTGGTCCCTGAGAACTACTGGGCTCCCCGACCCCCGACTTCAGCACAGCTGCAGTGAAAATTCACAATGCCTCTGGGTGGGTCATGTGCAGGGCCGGGTCCGGGCGAGCTGCGCACAGGGCTGTTCAGCTCCACACTCCGGCCGCTCAAGCCAATCACATCAGCGCGGTTCAGCCATCAGGTCGGTCCTGGGCAGGAATTCAGGTGGCTTGAGAAGGGCACCATGCTTGCTGATCTTAGCCTCTAATGGTAGCCCCAGGACCTCATATTCAAGTGGTTTTTTTCACTTTAGTTTCTTCTTGGGTTGAGAGAGTCCATCTCTCTCTGTTTGGGTCTCTCCAGGGTGTTCTATTCTGGCATTTAAGCTGTCTCTCTCAGAGAGGGTCCCTCTCCTACTACCTACTGGTCCGCCATCTTTGGAAACTCTTTTTCCTTGGAATTTTGTATTGTTGTTACCCTTTTTTCTATTTTGTTTGTTTTGTTTTCTTTTCTTTTTAAATAAAATTTAAGAAAAAAGATGATGAACATGTTTCATGCACTTATTGGTCATTTATACTTCTTCTTTTGAGATGTGTCTATTCATTTCATTTGCCCATTTTTTTTTGAGAGGGGATTAGGTAATTTATTTTTTCATATCTCCTCAAAAACAAATATCACAGAGACTGAAGAGGATAAATTTCCAGACAAAGAATTCAAAAAGAAAACAAATTGTAAAAATGATTGAAAATATCAAAGAAGAGATAGGCAGCCAGATGAATCAATTACTAAAATCACTAGTAAATTTTAAAATGTAAGTAAACAGCTAAATGAATCCATCATAAAGATGAGTATGTTTAAAGAAGATACAAATAAGCCATTGAAGCCAGGCATGATGGCACATGCCTGTAATTCTAGAACTGTGGAAAGCTAAAGCAGGAGAATCACACACTGATGCCCCACCTGGGCAATTTAGCTAGACTCTGTCTCAAAGTAAAAAATAGAAAGGGCTGAGGGTACAGCTTAATACAAAGACCTTGGGTTCAATCCCCACTACTGGAAAAAAAAATAAGAAGAAAAAATGGTGAATGTGCAGAAAAAAATGGTGACAGTGCAGAATGTGAAAGGGTACTTCAGTAAAAAAAAATCAGAGGTTAAAAATCAGACCTTGTGGCAGATGCCTGAAATCTTAGCACATGGGAGGCTGAAGCAAGAGGAGCTGGGCTATATAGTAAGTTTAAGATCACCCTAAGTTACAGGCCCTGTCCTAAAAGACCCTGTCTTAAAAGAACAAAACAAAAAATAATAATAATGAGTTAGAGATTATGGAAAGGAATCAAGCAGAAATTCTAGAAATAAAAAAATCATTTGAAAGTATTTTCAGTATGCAAGATCAGTCAGAAGATAGAATAACAGGACTTGAGGATAAGGTTGATGTAGCAGAACATTTACTCAGTAACACTGAAAAACAAAGAGACAAAAAATGATTCAAAAACTCTTAAATGACATGAAGAGAGCAAATTTAAAAGAAAGCACATTGGTTTTTAGGAAGGAGTCGAGATAGTGTCTAATGCTACAGAAAATTTATTCACTGAAATTTTTGTAGAAAAATCTAGTAAAAGAGATAGATCATCAGGTCAATGAGGCATTTAGGACCCTGAACAGACAAGACAGAAACAAACTTCTCCATTACACATCAAAGTAAAAAATCTCAGAAATACAGAACAAATCGAGAATTCTAAGAGGCATTAGAGGAAAGGGCCAAAGAACCTGTAAAGGCAAATCCACCATACTGACAGCTGATTTTTTTTTTCAACACAAATCTTAGAGGTTCTTGAAATGGACCCTGGTGCCACCCTGTCCCACACAGAGAGTCAACCTTGAACAATATTCTGCTGTGTAGAATCTCTTCATTATCTCAGCTCTGACCCCTGTTTCAGGGTTTGCTTACTCTGTAAGTTCACTTCTTGAGGTTTAGCCTTTTTCTTTCTGCACAATCTCAAGCACTTTCTGACTACCTCTGAGCCTGGTTCTTCATCTGCTAAAAACCCACTTGCAATATGGTTACATAGTTAAAGAAAAACAAGATACGTAAGTACAAAATGTTTTGTACTGAAATATCAAACAATGCAAATAAAAGAAATTTTAAGTGCCTATTTTAAGATAAAGTGTAGTTTTTTTTAAATATTTTTATCAGTATATGTTTGGAATACATAACAATTATAATCATGCAGAATTGATATATATACATTTCACAGTTTACTCATTTTTACTTCCTCATTCTCGCCTCTCCCCATCCCAGATCCCTTTCCCATTTCTACAATATCTACCTCCCTGTTTCTTGTCATCTCTTTTATTGTGATCTTTAAATTTTTGTACTTTGGGTTTTTAATACAAAGAAAACCATATGATATTTAACCTGCAAAGTACACTTCTTATTGAGTCATATCCATGATACAACAATAAAATACAACATAAATTGTGAAGCATAGAAGTTGTGGACATGTTGATATGTGACCAAGTAGATTCAGAAAACTATAACAATGTTGAAAAAACATACTGGACTAAAAATTTATTGATACTACTAATTTTAAAGACAAAATAAAAACTTTTTTCTTATGCACTTAGATGTCTGATTGCTATTTATCCCTCCATAGTCATTGGTGGTAGGTGAAGAAAGTAAACCATCATGGCCAGTAGGCAATTTACTTCATGATCCCAATATGGACCAAAGAATTTAACCTCTAATATGAGTCATCGTAAAATGATACAGACAGCCATGCTCCCTCATAGGACCTGTCGAATATGCAACCACCTAACCAAGCTTTTGCCTGGTGACTAATAATAAAATGGAGTAACCCTAAAGAACACATGTCTCATTACAAGTTATATCCTGACCACATGCTAACAGGTGATTGCAGTTTTTTAAAAAATGCAGCTTCTTTTTAAAGAGTTCTTAAAATGTTCTCATTACTAAAATCCCCAAGGACAGATAAACATTTCAAAAACAACTTACTGATCCAAAGAGAGTAGAAACAAATCACAAAAATAATAACTCCTGACAAATTTAACCAGTTAAATTTAATTAGTCAAATTTCGATCTCTGTATCTTCATCTCCAAATATCTCATCATTGGTCTCAACATCTAACCAAGCCCAAGTTTATACAAGAAGAAATAAGATAGTCTAAAATTCTACCTTCTTAGGAAACAGTATTATATAAAGGAAATAAGAATTTCATCTACTTAGTAAATGTGTTGCTGTTAACAAAATCTTTTGCCCCCAAAGCACTAAAATATGGTGAGGACTTAACATAGGCCAGCTGTCCCAATCTTTTTAGCACCACGCTGGTTCTGTGGAAGATGATTTTTCCACAAATGAGGGGATTTTATTTCTATTTGTTATGTTAGAGTATCATAAGGAATGTGCAACCTACATCTTTCCCATGGGCAGTTCACAGCAGGGTTTGCACTCCTAAGAGAATCTAATGACCCTGCCAGTCTGTCAGGAGGTGGGGCTCAGGCTGTAATTCAGTCAATGGAGAGCAACTATAAATATAGGTGGAGCATCACACGCCCATCTCCTGATATGTGGCCCGTTCCTAACAGGCCACACACTGGTACTCTTCTGTGGAGGATAAGTGGTTTGAGAGTGAAACTCAATCTTTGGTCCCTGCCATGAGCAGTGGTGACTCATGACATATGTTCAAGCAACCTATCCACTGAAGGAAAGGATTTGGATACCAGTCTACACCCATGCCACTGATCTGGCAGGGAAGTCTCCAAGTAGACTGTGGAAAAGCAGGTAAGTTGAAGACAACAGTCAGTACATGGCTCATGCTGAGCTGTCACACAAAGCAGGTTTTCCAGAGGCACAGTATGTCCACAGGGCCAAAAGATGAGCTGTGAAGGAACTTCACAGCATTGGTAATGTGCTGTCCTTCAAGCCAGCTCTGTCTTTGACCATGTACGCTCAGTTCCTTTTTTTCATAGTGAATTTGCCTGTCTGCTGTTTGACCCTCAGTCTGACCCCAAAAGTTCAACAAACCCCTAATAGAAGTACAAAGAATACCATATGCAAACATGTCCTCACACCTGAAGAAATAGGAACTGGGAACCAAAGATAGGAAGAAAATCTTAAGACAGCAATATAAAAGAGACATATTCCTGCAGAAGAACAATGATATGAATGAAAATAATATTGATTTTGCACACTATCAAAAAATAATCACTGTGTAGGGACTTGTGTTGAGGTCTGTTGCATTCTGAACCCATTTTGTATTCATAAGAAACAAAAATAATAGAAAGAAATTTTACAATAATTTTAGAAAATTTAGAATACTTTTAGCAAATTTTTGTATTTTAACATTATATAAAGTTTGAGACTTCAAAGTATCAATAAAGGATACAGAAAATATACTGACTTTTACTTTATTCGAATTACTATGTATGATCTAATATCTCAGTTTTCTCTATTTGAAATTGTGCTTCAAACTCACAAATTCTCCTGCCTGAGCTTTCTGAGTACTGGGATTACAGGTGTGTGCCACCATGCCTGGCTATAGAAATATATTATAAATATATAGTTAATCAAAAGTTAATGACAAAAGTGAATAACTCAATTGTATGACTCAACAATTCAGTTTTATTTTCTAGATACAGCTAATTGCATCAAATTTATATATTATCTTATAATAGTAAATGATCTAAAAAGAATATTTAAGCTACTTCAATTTTAGTACTTCTCTTTCACCACCAAAGGTATAACAAACTAATGTTATTTTGAATTAAGTAACCTGTGAATTTTGCCTCATTAAACATTATGCTTTATTTCATTTAAAAAATTAATCACTTAATAAGAAAGTAAAAAGATAAAAAACAAAAAGACCTTTAAAAAAGAAAATTAAAACTACTACTAATCAAAAACACCATAAAATCTCAGACCCTGGACCTCCACCCTGGAGGTTGACCACTCTATGCCTGCCCCCACCACCTGACCTCCTGGACCTAGTACTGCTGTGGATCTTCAGCTGCCCCTCCTTCTCCCAGAACCTTGGGCTGCAGTGGATTAACCTTGCTAGGTTGATGGGAGACTCAGTAACCCCTCATCCAAACAGAGGACCTCAGCAGGCTTCTGTCAGTGTGTTGAGTTTGCCCCTAAAATAAAAGACTTCAGTGGGTAAATAGGAGCAGTAGTGAAGTCCACACCAGGCTGTAGGACTTTGGCAAGTCTGGCAAGAGTGTGGGTAAGTTCTTCCTTCATTCAGAGAACGTAAGATAGGTTAAGGAGTATGCCAGTAAGGCCTCCCCCAACCTAGAGAAAATTAAAAAGGCTTATGACACATCCTGGGACACAGTAGGGTCCCAGCTGAGACAAACACTATAGACAGGTAGATCTGGTGGCCGGGAACAACCTGAAGCCATAGTAATAGCAGATACTAAGGGTTGACTTACATCAATACTCCTAGGCTAGTCAGCCTAGGAAGAATACAAGACCTACCCAACAGGCTGTGCAGGAGGAATTCAGGTGACTGGTCCTCCTCTTCATTGTGGTATCCAGCAATCAGACAAACACCAACCACACAGTAGGACCCTAAGATATGCACTATCAACAGTTGAAACTAGTGGGATTGAAAGACCAAATATTAGTCCAAAAGGTGAAAATGACAAAATGAAAAAGCAAAATGCAATCTCAAACATCTAGCCCATGAGGAGCAAGTACAGGAGACAGTGAAATAGAGGACTTTAAAAGTCATGCACCTGAAAATTCTGAAAAGATAGCAAGTGAAATAGAGAAACAAATCTGTGAGGCTATAGAGGAAATCAAATTAGAAATAATTTCTCACATAAAGACAGAAATGACAACCTTAATAAAGGAGTTGCTCAGCATAACCAGAGAAGACATAGATTTTTTTAAAAAGTACAGGAGTATGGGAAAATGATTGAAACCTTGAATGAACATATAAGAAACAAGTAGAATACATGAAACAAATTCAAAGAGATATCCAAGAAATAAAAAATTATATTGAAAGTTGATAAAACTGTTTACATGAAGCTGAGGATAGAATTTCGGACCTTGAGGACAGGATTGCAGATAGTGATCATGAAAGGGTAGAACTTTTAAAAATAACAAGGCAGCAATAAATGACAATTCAACAACTTAAAGATGATACAAAGAAAAAATATGATTAATAGGCATCAATTAAGATTCAGGAGTCAACACGAATGACATCAGTAAACTATTCACAGAATAAAAGAAAATTTCCCAAACATGGAGAAAAAGACTGACATACAAATAAGTGCAGCATATAGAATGCCAAACAATGACAACAAACATATATCTATACCCAGACATATAATAATTAAGACCCAAGACATACAGCATAAAAACAGAATACTAAAAGCTGTTAGAGAAAAGATACAATTTGCTTATCAAGGAAAGCCCATTAGAATCATGGCAGACTTTTCAGCACAAACCTTTAAGTCAAGACAAGCTTGAAGTTAAGTGTTTCAAGCTCTGAAAGAAAACAACTTTCAACCCAGATTGATGTACCCTGAAAAACTTTCTTTGAAATTTAATGGAGAAATAAGATACTTCCATGACAAAGAACAACTGAAGAAATTCATGCCCACCACACCAAGCCTAGAAAGAGTACTGAAAGACATGCTAGATAGAGTTAAAAATGACTACAATTTCCAGAACAACAACAGAAAGAAACCAACAGACAAGGCAAGCAATTAAACAAGGGGGAAAAGCAGAAAACCAACAACAGAAAACTAACATGACAAAGTTGAGGAAATATCAGTTATTCCCATCAATGTAAATGACCTCAATTAACCTATTTAAAAAATAGACAGAATAGATCAAGAACAGAATCCTACAATATGCTATATACAAGAAACACATGTGACTCAAAAGGAAACTCATAGATTAAAAGTCAAAGGATGGAAAACAATATGCTATGTGACAGGAACCCAGAAAAAAGCAGGGGTAGCTATTTGATTTTCAGACAATGTGAACTTCAAACTAAAAATGATCAAAAGAGATAAAGAAGATTACCACATACTTGTCAAGGGAATAGTTCAAGTAGAAGAGCTAATAATCATAAACATATATGCACCAAATACAGGAGCACCCAACTATATAAGACAAATACTAATAAATATGAAAAACCAAATAAACAACAACACAGTTGTAATAAGGGACCTTAATACACCATTGTCACAAAGAGATAGATCAACTAGACAAAAAGTCAGCAAAGAAATAACAGAACTGAATCAAACCTGGGAACAAATGAACTTAGTAGATGTTTACGGAGTGTTCCACCCAACCACATCAGAATGCAAATTTTTCTCAGCTGTGCATGGGACATTTGCCAAAATAGACCATATATTAGCCCAAAAAACATTCCTAAATAAATGTAAAGGGATTGAAATTATCCCATACATACTATCTGACCATAGCGCACTGAAATTGGAAATTAATGGCAAAAGAAATTGCAAAACCTGCATAAATACATGGAAATTAAATAACAATCTCCTGAACAATCAATGAGTTACAGGTGAAATTAAAGAAGAAATTACACAATACCTATAATTCAATGAAAATGCAGATACAACATACCAAAACCTGGGGAATACAGTGTAAGTGGTCCTAAGAGGGAAATATAAAGCAATAAGTTGTCATATCAAGAAAACAGAATGAGCACAAATAAACAACCTAAGGCTGCATCTCAAGCTTCTAGAAAAAGGAGAGCAAGTCAAGTCCAAAGCTCATAGAAGATATGAAACTATAAACATCAGAGCAGAAATTAATGCAATTGAGACTAAAAAACAACACAAAGAATTAATGAACAGGTTTTTTGAGCAAATAAACAAAATTGATAAACCTCTAGCCAATCTTATCAAGAAAAAGAATGAAAAAACTCAAATTCAAGCAATAAGGACTGAAAAGAGCAAAATTGCTACAGATCCCATGGAAATTCAAAAGATCTTGAACACATACTTTGAAAATCTTTACTCATAGGGTGGGAAATACAGAGGAAATGGATAAACTTCTACAAACATATAAACTACCAAAACTGAATCAAGAAGCTATAACAATTTTGAATAACCCAATATCAGCTACTGAAATTGAAAATGTGATTAAAAACTTACCAACAAAGAAAATCCCAGGTCCTGATGGACTCACAGATGAATTCTACAAGAAATTTAGAGAAGATTTAATGCCAATACTCCTCAAACTCTTCAATGAAATTGAAAGGGAAGCAATCCTCCCTAACTCATTCTTGGAGGCAAGTATTACTCTGATAACAGACAGAGAAAAGGAGAACTATAGGCCAATCTCACTAATGAACACTGATGCAGAGATTCTCAATAAAATACTGGCAAATAGAATGCAGCAAATCATCAAGATTATACACCATGACCAAGTGGGATTTATCCCAGGAATGCAGGGATGGTTTAACATACTCAAATGTGATATATCACATCAACAGAACCAAAAACAAAAATCACATGATCATCTCAATAGACACAGAAAAACCTTTTGATAAAGTCCAACACTCATTCATTATAAAAAGCCTACAGAAACTCGGAATAGATGGTATCTATCTCAATCTGATAAAGGCCATATATGACAAACCAATGACCAACAGTACTCTAAATGGACAGAAACTAAAAGCTTTCTCTCTAAAATCAGGAACAAGATAAAGATGTCCACTATCACCACTCCTATTCAATATAGTTCTGGAAACGCTAGCCATAGCAATTAGACAAGAGAGAAAAATAAAAGGAATAAAAATAGGAAAGGAAGAAGTTAAATTATCAGTATTTGCAGGTGACATGATACTCTACATAAAAGACCCCAAAAACTCCATTAAAAGACTACTATAGTTAATAAACAAATTCAGCAGTGTAGCTCTATACAGAATCAACACTCAAAAATCAATAGTATTCCTGTACACAAACAAAAAAGTCACTGATAGAGAAATTATGGAAATATCACCTTTCACAATAACATCTTAAAAAATGAAATATTTGGGAATCATCCTAACCAAGAATGTAAAAGACCTGTATCCTGAAAACTATAATACTCTTAAAAAGGAGATTGAAGAGGATATCAGAAAATGGAAGGATAGTCCTTGCTCTTGGTTAGGAAGAACCAAATTGTGAAAATGTCCATACTCCCAAAACTGTTATATAGATTTAATGCAATCCCAATCAAAATACCATTAACCTAACTTAAATATCTAGGGAAAACACTCCTAAAATTCATTTGGAAACAGAAGAAACCTAGAATAGCAAAGGCAATTCTGGGCAACAAAGGCAAGGCAAGAGGCATCCTAATTCCTGACTTGAAATTATATTAAAAAGCTATAGTGATATAATCAAGATGATACTGGCAAAGAAATAGACCTGAGGATCAATGGAACAGATTAGAAGATGCAAACACAACTACAGTGACACTCAGCCACCTTACATTTGACAAAAGGGCTAAACATGTTCACTGGAAGAAGGATAGCCTCTTTAATAAATGGTGTTGGAAAAATTGGCTCTCCACATGACGAAGACTGAAACTAGACCCATGTCTATCACCATGCACTAAACTAAGGTCAAAATGGATCAAAGATCTAAATATTAAAATAGAAACACTAAATCTACTGGAAGACAAGGTAGATAGAAATCTTGGAGACATAGGGGTAAGCAAAGAGTTAATGAATAAAATGCAAACCACACAGGAAGTCCTTCAAAGAGTCAACAACTGGGATCACATCTTTTAAAAAAAGTTTTCATACATCAAAAAAATCACCAACGGAGTGAAAAGAAAACCCACAGAATGGGAAAGAATTTAGCCAGCAGTCCCTCAGATAAAGGACTTATATCCAGAACATATAAAGAGTTGAAAAACATCCAGCCCCCCAAATTCAAAGACCCTTTCCAAAAATGAGCGTGTAAGATGAACATGCATTTCTCCAATGAAGACATGCAAATGGAAAATAAATGCATGAAGAAATGTTCACCACCCACTGGTCATTTGAGAAATGCAAATTAAAACAACATTGAGGTTTAATCTCACTCCGGAAAGAATGGCTGCCATCAAGAAATCAATCGATAACAAATGTTGACGAGGCTGTGGGGGAAAAGAAACCCTTCTCCACTGTTGGCAGGCATGTAGACTGGTGCAGTCACTGTGGAAATCAGTATGGGGATTCTTCAAAAAACTAGAATTGGAAGTTCCATTCAATGCAACTGGTCTTCCTGGGTATTTTCCCAGAAAAACTGAAAAGGTCATGTCTCAGAGATATATGTGCGCCCATGTTTATAGCAACGCAGTTTGTGATAACTAAATTTTGGAAACAGCCAAAATGCCCATCAACCTCAGAATGGATGAAAAAGATATGGTATTTTTATACAGTAGAATACTACTTAGCTATAAAAAGTATAATCTTGAGGCTTTTATAGGTCATTGGAGGCAACTTGAGACTATCCTCATAAGTGAAATAAATCAGACTCACTTTTTCTATCTAGCATAAAAATAATAATAAAAAACTGAAAGAGTTATAAAATCCAATATATATATTAGATATTGTGATAATGAAAGGGAAAGAAAGTACTCTAAAGGATATAACTCTATGTATGTTTAAGTGTGCAAGATAGATAACCATACTACTAAATTTTTGTTAGTTCATCAGAGTGGTCTGTACTGTCAGTGTTTGACTGTCCACCTTTTTATGCTTTGATTTTGTGACTTGAGCAACTACTTCTAAGATAAAAAATATGTAATTTATCAACCAGTGACTCATTTTTTTTGACTAGTCATTTCTTACTGTTATTTCTTTTGAAATTCTGTACTATTGCTACATTTTTTTCTGTTTTGCTTCCTTCTCTAAATAAAAAAAAAAACACCATAAATACCAAGTTGAAAATCTTGAATAGACAAAACTACTAGTAAAACTATTAACTGAATTTAGCTAAATCACAGGATGAAATGCCGGCATTAAAAAATTCATGATATAATATTTCTATTTACTAGCAGCAAATAATTAAAAATTAAAATTTTAAAACAATTTAATCTACAACTGTGTCAAAATACATAAAACATGTGGGAATATGTTTAACAAAAATGTTCAGGATCTCTACACTAAAAGTTATAAAATATTGCTAAGATGAAATTGATTATTTAAATCAAGGGTGAAATATGCTGTACCTGTGTATTAGCAATTCACTGTTAAATGTCAGTTCTCCTCAGATTGATCTGTAGACCCAAACTATGCATTAAAATCTCTACTAATTGATGCTGTCACAATATTCTAAATGTGGATGGGAAATGAAAAAAACTAGTATAACCAACCTATTTTTAAAAAGGAAAAATTCAGAGGACTTGTATTACTTCAAGAATTACAATAAAGCTACAGCAATCAAGAGAGTATGATAATAGCATAAAGACAGAAAAATATGCTGTCTCCAGTTCCTTCAGGTTCCAGAGCAGATTCTTCAACCTTCCAACAGAGACCCTCAGGCTTTCAGATATAAACTCGCACTGGACTCTGCAGTGAGCTCCAGGTTTTCTACTTTTACTAGAGCCTCAAGCTCTACATCCTTCAGATGACCTTTTGTATTCTTCAACCCTTGACTGCGCAGGTGGTCATTGTAAGCCTTCCTTTAAATCCTTGTACATCATATATACCTATATGTATATATATTTTATATTAAATCTGCTCCTCTAGTGAACCCTGATACATAAATCAATTTAAAACATTTAGTTTTCATGGTTATTTTCACTTTGAGGAAGAGCCAAAACTCAGAGTGTCAGATCTGGTGAATAAAGTTGTTAAGGACACACAATAATGTTTTTATGAGGCTGACTTCATGTTGGAGTGCATGCAGCAGCTTGTTGTTGTTATTATTTTGAGGTCTTCGAAAGACACACGTGAAAGAGAATTTCCAGAGCTTCTGCAGAAAGTGGCAAGAACAATGGGATAAGTGTGCTCTAATCAAGGGGGAGTACTTGAGGGGGATCAATGGCAGTGTATCTTTTATTATAGTCATATTTGTAAATTTAAATATTCACTGTAGATTTTGATCCCATTCAAACAGAGATCTATGTGTGTGCACATTCATGCACATGTGTGTGAAAATTAGCACTGTCATTGAAGGAAGCCCTAAAAACAATAACATATGTGTAACAAGAAGCAATGTAAATTGTTAGTAAACACTGCTTTTCACTAAAAAGCCAAAACTCCATGGAAAAAGGCTAATGCTAGGGTTAGAACAGAAAGAACATGAAGTAATTCTGTAGTTCTAAGCTTGTGCTATGCTACAGTTTGTGTCTGGATGTCCACCCAAAGCCTCATGCAGTCTTGGGAGGTGGGATTTTCAGAGGTAGGGGCAGCTGAATTTAGAGTTTATGATAGGTTTATTGTCTAGTGCTTGGTTTGGGGCTGTGAGTGCTACACCGATTCTAGGCAGGTAGACTGCATACAGTGTAAGGAGGGAAAGAGACTTGCTTCTCCCTTTTTGCTCTTGTTGAGTTGTTGTCTTTTGCAATCATGAACAGTTGCTCCTTTGCCACAACACCCTGCCTTGTAACCAGCTGATTATAGACTGAAACCTCTGCAAACTGTGAGCTAAATAAACCTCTCCTCCCTTAATTTTCAGCATCAAGTATTTTGTCTCAACAATGAGAGAAAAGTAAGACATGTTGAAACATGAAGAAGTGTTTAAATCATCATCAACTATAAAAAGGACAAGGAGCTGACTTGAAGGAGTTCCCATTGCCCAAATCTAGGGCAATTAGTAGCATCAGTCAATGTTTATTATAATGAGTGAAACTGTAATTTACACAATCTCCAAGTAATCTTCATAAAATATATCTCTGCCTTGAAGATGCAGATCAGGTGGACACCATTTTATCCAAATGATCTAAGTTAGTGTCACCCATGTTGCGACACAATGACATTGTGTTCCTCCAGATGTGATGCACTGAGGACACACCACACTTTATCTCTGCCAAAATGAATAGCCTGAAAGCAAGCATACTTGAAGTAGGGGCACAAAACAATGAGTCTGTTCTCTTAAAAAATGCCGAAGTTAAGTAAGACAAGAAGTTGCAAGAGGACAAGTTGACAGACTGTTTCCCATTAAAGGAAACCAGACACTGGACAAATACACTGACATGTGATTCTGGGCTGGATCCTAGACTAAGAAGAAATAGCTTTAAACAGCATTAATAGGACCCAAGGTAAAATTTAAATAGAGAATATAGATTGGATGATGTTAAGTTTCTTGAATTTAATTGCCTTATTTTCAGCAAATCCCCCACAAAATGAGCTAACAGAAAAGAAGCATGATGTCTTATACTACATTCATGTGGTAGGTCCTGGACTCAATCCCTACTATCACATATATGATAAAATATATATATGGAAAATTCAATCACTAATGATTTCCATTTCTTCACTACTGGGATTTAAATTCAGGGCTTTCACACATAGCTACATTCCAGGCACTCGCCACCCCTTTTTATGAGACAAGATCTCACTAGGTCACTAAATTGTCCTTGTTGTCATCCTGCCTCAGCCTCCCAGAGTGCTGGAATTTCAGGCATGTGTCATTGCCTGGCCCAGTTTGCATGTCAATATATAAAACATTGGAGTTTATTTGGAAAAAATTGGTAGTTTGTATATTATAATCAGTCCAAGTACCTTTATAATCCATTTATCATGGTTAGAACATAGTTTTCACTATGGTGTTGTGCTCTACTAAAATTTATATTCATAATAGCACCATGGACAAATAACTTCATTAATGTTGAATTTTTAAGTAAATTTATTATGATAGCTGCTATGAGTTCAGATATTTCTCCTTTACAAATAACTTCTGAAAGCTTAACTTTTATTTCAAATGGAAAATAATTGTACCATTAACTGGAATTAAATTGACTGACTTCTTGTTTGAAGCTGCTGAAGACCCTGTACAAACTGGAATTACTTAACTACAAAATTCTTCTGTTCCTCATGGAGTCAACACTTTAACATTGCTTTGCACATGTGCAAGAAATCTTGGTACTGAAAATGATTGAAATTAATTTACAAAAAGCAGACATTTGACCTAAATGAGAAGTCACTTCAAAGAGTGATGTGCAAACAAACCTTTCCACACATGCTTATGTTAAATTGTTTTTGTTGGACACAGTCATCTTTTATGTTCAGTGACATCACTAAAACTCCCTGATGGATGATTAATATCAGCAAACATTTTATGCAAGCTCTTTATTCATTATTCTGTTAGCTTTCTGTCACTGTAAGAAATACCTAAGATAAATCAACTGAAAGGTCTAAAACTGTGAGTTGGTTGTGGTGGCGCACACCTGTAATCCCAGCACTTGGGAGGCTGAGGCAGGAAGATCACTGAGAATTTGAGGCCAGCCTGAACTGCATAGGGAAATCCTGTCTCAAATGTTAAAAAAAGTAAAAAAACAAGAAGAAGAAAAAGAAGGAGAAGAGGAAGAAGAAAAGGAGAAGAGGAAGAGGTAAAAGAAGAGGAAGAAGAAAAAAAAGGAGAAGAGGAAGATGTTTCAGCCATGATTAATTGGCTCAGCTGCTTTGGGCCTGGGGCAAGGTGACACATCCTTGTGGGAAATCATGTGATATAACAAAACCTCTCACGTCATGACAGGGAAAAGAAAAAGACAAAGAGGAAAGTGCTGAGACCCCACAATCACACTCAAGAGCACACCACAGTGACCCACACACCTCCCTCTGGGGCGAACCTCTTTAAAGTTTCCACCACACTCTACCAACGCAAAGCTGGGAACAAAGTATTTAAAGCCTGGGTCTTGGGGAACATTCCAGATCCAAACTATGACAATCATCAATTGTCAAGAAATGTCCAAACCAGTAATGGAGAACCTGTCAGAGCTTTCAATGATGACAAACGGTTGGCTGTACCACATGTGCTAGAGGTTCTTCACCACTGTTCTAGACCTATTTTTTCATTAGATATGTTCTTTTAGTGTTTCAGTTTTATCTTGTATCATGATTGTTGGTTTTGCTTTTTTTTCAGCTCATTGCTAGTGAAGTTACTTATTATAAAAATGTTAAAGTTACCAAATAGCTAATGGCAAAACCATCATAACAAGAAAGTTCTTGCTCTAATGAGAGAGCCTACTCTCATTCTATCATGTGTGCCCGTACTATTTAGCTTTTATACCCAGCACATACTTCACATACACCGAACCTACAACTGCTCATGTTTCTGACTAATGTGACTCTTCCTGGCCACTGCCCAGCACATAATAAAGCACAGCTGACTGAAGACCAAAGGGTCAGTAGTGTCAAAGAAAATTGAAGTGCTGCTATTCCCTGAAAAGCAGAAGCCCTTTCAATAGCCAGCTTCCTGCTCACTGTTCTTGAACAGAAAGGGTTAAACACACTGCATGGAGAAACAGCTTGGAAGAGATATGTATTGTATACGTTTATTAAAATGTCACATTGTACCACATAAATATAAATACTTTCTATGTCTTCAAAATAAAAACACATATTAAGATGATAAAATGCAAAAAGTCATACACATTATCACTAGTCCTTTTAGTGACTTAAACACGTTACAGTAAAAAATCTGTTCACTGCACATACATGCACTTTACATGTGAACATGGTTGAAGTAAATGGCAAGGTAGAGGGCTACTGTCTTAGTTTTCTGTGCTACATAAAACATTTTGTTCCTCTAGAAAATGGGGATAATATTAGATCTGCTCAGGGGTTGTTGTAAGCCATAAAAGTTAATACATATAAATATGACAGTAAAACATTATATCAGAATTATATGATTATTACTATTTTCTAAAAATATACTAGACTCCTCCCAGGATTTGGGAGGCTGAGGTAGGATGATTGCCATAAGTTCAAGGCCAGCAGGGGTTACATAGTGTGCTCAAGGCCAGGCTGAATGCATGGTAAGACCTTGTCACACACACACAAAAAGCCAACAACAGAAAAAAAAAACTATATTCCTTCAACAATTCCTCACTGTTGAAATTGTTAGACATCAACTTGCTTTCCAAACTCTTCACTGTCATCATTATCCTCTAAATGTTCACTTTGCCAATTCCTGTGCTTCGTAGTTGTATTTCTGCAAATAACAGTTTTATTGCTGCAACTTCAGCAGTTTGCTATTATGGCTATTCATGTTAACAATTGTTGGCTTATATTAAGCCTTAAAACCTAAAAAAATACCCAAATTTCACAGGAACCTATACTAACTTGTAGTTTCCAATCTCAAACTGTAGGTTTTATTAAGGAGCATTAAGAATTTCCTATCTACTTTTTCATCAAATCTGATTTGTTTTGGTCTATAGCTCTATTTCTTTTAAGATTTTAATCACCCAAATTAAGATTGTTTGTTATCATGTACATGGGTGTAGATTCAAATAGTTTTAAGCTTAAAAAGTAGCTGTACCCTTCATTAACTGTACAGCCTTGGGCAATTTCAGCTTGACTGGTTTTTCATCTGTCAAATGGAATAAAAAATAAATATCTCACCATAGGATTCTTAGGATAGTTAAATGCTATAATTTATATACTTCTCAAAATGCTATGTTACTATTTACATAAATTATTTCTATATTTATTTATGTAAAAATACATTAAATATTTAATGCAACATGGCAGGTGTTACTATTTACAGTAATCAACAAAGCATTTTTATAAAAATTATTTGGCATAGCTGAGCATGGTGATGCACACCTGTAATCCCAGCATTTGGGAGGCAGAAGGATTGCCACAAGTTTGAGATCAAACTGGTTACATAGTGAGACTCTGTCTCAAAAACCAACCAACCAAAAATAATTTGCCAGAATAAAAATGATCCCTGTGATGTTCCAATAAAGATCTCTTTTTAGGGCCGGCATTGCAGTTCAGTAATAAAATGCATGTCTACCATGTGTGAAGCCATGGGTTTAATTCCCAGCACTGCAAAAAAGAAAAAAAAATGATCTTTTTCAGAGCCTAGAACATGACTATTCAGTAGCTACAAACCTACCAACCAATTAATTTTAAAAAGGATACTAAATTTGGATGTGCAGGGGCACGCCTATAAAGCCTGCACCTGGGAGTCTGCAGCAGGAGGACTGAGAGTTCAAGGCTGTTCTGAACTACATAGTCAGACCATGTCTTCGAAAATAAATAAATAAATAAATAAATAAATAAAGTCTTAGAAAATAAATAAATAATAAATAATAAAATAAATAAATAATAAATAAATAAATAAATAATAATTTAGAAAATAAACAAACAATTTCCAGTGTTAAAGTGGTTCACACAAATTTTTGTTGGCTTCTTTTTGAGCTTTTTGTTGTTGTCCTCTTTTATAAAATATAAAATAGCTGGGGATTTAGCTCAGTGGCATAAGTGCCTGCCTGGCAAGCACGAGGTTGTGAGTTCAATCCCTAGTACCAAAAAATAAAATAAAATAAAATAAAATAAAAATAAAATAATAAAATAAAATTGCATAACAAAAGAGCTTAATAGTAGCTAATAAGCTGTATTGTTATCTTCAAAGTAGCTGGCTTCTTATGCTCAGATGTTTCCATTTTCACGCATTATCTTTGCGCATTATCCCCATTATATTCTTTTATTCTTCTTGTATTTCCCTATCAATATATCCACCTCAGAAAGCAAGTTCATAGGCAGAAAACATGCTGCCCATTCTACAGCATAAGTGAGTGTAGAGTATGGTGTCACGGACACACAGGGATTCAGGAAGCACTTGTTGACTATTTTTCTGACAATACTTAACACTTGAATTCCTTTTAAGTATGGATATTGAAAAATAAGAATAGCCAAAGCTACATAGTTCATACTACTTCATGGTGCCATCATACATGACAGTCTCAACTTAAAGGAAGAGAGGTTCAGTGTAGCTCATGGTCTTAAGGGAGCAAGTCATCAGGCTCCAAGGCAGGGACATCATAGGAGAAGGGCACAGAGGCCCAAAGATGCTTAGATCATGGCTGCTGAGAAACCAAGCAGAAGAGTAGCACAAGAGAGCAAAGAGCAAGGCACCAGACCAGTACTCAAGGTCACATTTCCATGGCCCACCCAGACACACCCTGAAGTGGTTCCCAAATCAGTCAAGATTTCACAATCAAGATTAAGTCACAGTCCCATCTTACAAATGAAGAAACTGAACCCCAGAAATGTTAACTTGTCTGAGCATCAGAGCTGAGTCACAAGCCTATGCTTTTAGCTCTATCTTGGGGATTTCTCTGCTTCCAAGAGACACTAAGTGCCAGATCCACTGATCTAGCCAGGCACCAGTACTGCCCAGAGCAAGCACTCCAGGCCAGAGGTCCGCTGCCAGGAGAGCAGACACAGGTAGCACACTCCACAACACACCCCAAAGGCTACGTGAATCCTTCCATTCCAAAAGGCCCCCTATTTCAGAGCCACTGTTGGGGCACAATTATGATGTAAGAATACATTTATGAAATGGAGAATTTACAGGCATTTCACAGAAAGCAATTAGAAGTCTCTGACCAAGTTTCTGATTTTGACAATGTTGAAAGCCCAGCTACATACTTCTGATAAGCATTAAGTCAGAGTAATTGTCTATGCCTTAAGGCACCCTGGGCTAGTCAAGGACTTTCTGTAAGGGCCTCTTCCCTGGAATGTTTCTGTATTATAGTAACGCCCTTAACTATGCTCATTCTGTAAGCGTCCCCTCTCCTTGCTCCCTAGAGTGTTTCTATATTATGATAAACAATTCCTTTGTTTCAACAAATCTGTTCAAGACTAAGTCTTCCCACCAACATATGACTCAATGCATGTAACCAGTTATGCAACATTTTGTCACTTGCTTTGTACTTCCCACTTTTAAATTCTGTATAGACTAAATTCTTCCTAAATTCAGTGCTGTCGCCATTGAAGAATTATCCAGCAACAGTCCACTGGCATAAAGATCCAACAGTTCACTGATGTACAGATTAAATGCTGCCTTCTTATCTCCTATGTGCAAAGAGTCTTCCTTTAGGTTTGGTTTGGTTTGGTTTGGTTTGGTTTGGTTTGGTTTGGTTTGGTTTGGTTTGGTTTGGTTTGGTTTGGTTTGGTTTGGCCTGTCTTGGGAATTTTCCCACAACACCATGAGGAATGGACTTTCCAAATGTATGCCGACCAGGATAATGAGGGTGCTGCTCTCTGATTCCCTCTTTTCTTCTAGGAGCCCAGTCCAAAGGTACCCATGGATGGACATACTAACTTCCCTCCTCCTCAGTATAATTTTCAAACATCCTACATCAAGATGAATCCCCCAGCACCACCCTTTATCTGGGTGGACCTTGAGAGCATCAGCTCAGAGAGGTGGTAGAGAGGCTACACTGGCCCTTGCACATTATGTTTGGATGTTGACACCACATGGCGTTTCTCATGACATCCCTCCCTCAAAGCACAGGCCAAAACAACACCCACCCAGCTATCCAGTTCCTTTATTTTGTCAACTTAGCCTGGTTCATCTTTCTTTTATCTTCTTCTTCCCCTCCTCCTTTTGAACACAGCTTTTCCCTTTGGAATGTAACAAAGAGGAGTGAAGGTGAAGGAGTGAGGATGGCAAAGTCCATCACACTCTTCAGGGTTTTAAGCAACCCACATGCTGAGAAGTCACCCCCAGCCCAGCCCAGCCCCATCTGAGTGGCCCTTCCCTACTGCCCCTGCGGCCACATCTAACTGCAATGTGGTCAGCCAACTTTGTTTCTCTTCCCCTTTGTTCCACTTCCCTTTCCTCTGAGTGCTTTTGCCACTATCAGGCCTTGTTCCAGCAGCAGTTTCTAGACAGTGCCTTTCTGCCCAGGAGCCACAACTCCCTAGTGAATTCCAGAATCTTCCACAAAAAGCCAGCTGGAGAAGTCCTTTCTTTAATATCCCAGCTCATATCCTCCCTTCTCCAGAGCCAGAGTGATGCTCTGGCATTTGGCAAAGACCTCCATACACATTGGATAGTCTGTTCTCCTTCAGAGGGAAACACTGCTCATGCCATGAGACCATATAAAATCACACTGAAATGCCAGGCGGACTCCAGCTTCCCATGCATCCCCTCAGGGTAGGTGTTCCTGGGCTTGTTTTCAGGTGTCAGGCAACACTGTCCAGACCTTGGAACTGAAACTGTCTCCTCCAGCTCCAAACTCAGCACTCCTTTCAACACAGAGGTAAGAACACTGTGCCATGATCTCTCTGGAACACCAGCACTGCCCCCAGCAAGCTCTTACACAACAGCACCACGTCATTTACAGCCATCTATAGCCCCTTCCTTTCTTTCTTTTCTTTTCTTTTCTTTTCTTTCTTTTCTTTCTTTCTTTCTTTCTTTCTTTCCTTCCTTCCTTCCTACTTTCTTTCTTTCTTTCTTTTTGTTAGTGTATGTTTGCAATACATAACAGTTATTTGTTTGGGGGAATTAGAACATGTATACAACATATCTTGATTCTTTTTTATTCCTTTACCCTTCCCACACTTTTCCCTCTCTTCTGATTCCTTTCCCCATTTCCAAAAAAGTCTGCCCTTTTGTTTCATATCATCTCGCCTTAATTTTACTCTTTTACCCAGTACCTTCATAGCTACCTTTCTCTATCCCTGTCCCAGAGGATAAGGTCAATATCTTGTTCATATCTAGTCTAATCTCTCTCTCCACCCTGAAGATGCTCAACAACATTTATATTATGGAGATATTTTAAGACAAACATAGTTCAGAGCTTTTATTAATACTTAAGAACAGGCTTTTAAAAATTAGGCTCATACACAAAGGAAATTGGGAACAGCTGACTTTTTTTCTAGGCAAGTCTGCTCCTAATCTGAGCCACTGACCCAGCACCATTAAAATATCACAGATTTTTCCGCCTTCTGTCCCTCAATGAAGTTTAGTAATAACTTGTGCTATAGCACTTATCGCAATGTATTAATACAATTCTTTTCCTTACTCTATATAGATTAAGAGTTCATCAAGGACAAGAGAGTGAGTCATTCCATTTTGTGATAGATAAGCGATAAGTGGCAGACAGATGCTCCCTAAGTAAATGAAGATTGTGTGAACTACACTGTCCGCATGAAAGACAAAGTAGGGTAGGCCGACACTGGCTGTGAGGTTGTCAGGGTCTGAGATCTGTAGAGTCCATGTTGAGTGTTACAGACAGTTTAGTAATTAGGAACTCTTCTGCACTGTTGGTGGGAGTGTAGACTGGTGCAACCACTGTGGAGATCAGTCTGGAGATTCCTCAGAAAGCTGGGTTTGGAGGTCCCATTTGACCCAGTTATCCCACTTCTAGGCATATTCCCAGAAGATCTGAGAACATCATACCACAGTGATATATGTGCACCCATGTTTATAGCAGCACAATTTGTAATGGCCAGATCTTGGAAACAACCTAAGTGCCCATCAACTGAGGAATGGATAAAAAAGTTCTGGCATTTTTATACAATGGAGTACTACTCAGCTATAAAGAATGACCACATTGAGATATTTACAAATAAATGGACACAACTTGAGGCCATACTCATAGGTGAAATAAACCAGACTCACATGTGTAAATACCGTATAGTCTCCCTAGTATGAGAGTTGATATGAGTATATAAGGTTTTATGGTAATCATGAGTCCCCATCTCATAGCTTTGAAGCCTTTCACTATTTTCATTCATCAGCTGGAATGGTTTTATTCTGTTTTGCTTGACTATATCATGCATGATGGTATGAACAGCTATTTTGAAGAAAACAAAACATTATGACAGCTATTGCTGATTTAATGTCATCCTTCTTAGAAGTCCTACCATACTTCTATTCTTCTACTACCATTGGTTCTATCTATCACATTGTGTCTTATTGGGATTTGAATATGTGTGATAGTATAAGCAAAATTTTTTATTGAAAATGAAATATTATAGTACCCATTGATCATTCTCTGTTATTTGGTTCAGAATGCCCTGTAATTCTTTCACTCTTTGAATGGTTTTCTACTATTTTGTTATGTTTGATATTATTGTATTTGAAACTATTCTTAACTATAGCAGAGAAAGAGATATTGTGAAAGCTACTGTTAATGTCTCGTTGTTTTAATGTGAAGTACTATGTTGCCTATGTTTTCCTGTTCTGATCTGCTCTGTTCTACCCTCTTTTGTTTTATTCTCTTTAAAATAAAATTAAAAAAAAGAAGAAGAAATGAAGTCAGGCCCACTCTTAATGAGGATGACAGCCAAGAAAGCTGAGTAGGCTGCTGAAAGTCACAGTAGCCACTAACCTGGAACTAGTTGCCTTGATCTTCTGGTTTGCAGTCCAGGCATTCCTACTCCTTTGAGAATCTGAGGATTCCGAAATCACCCAATGTATGTGTCCCCCTTTCTCTGTCAACCCAGATTTCTCTGCCAACCAGACTCAAATTTTCACCATTTTTCAAAGGCCTTATGTCTGAGGAAACAGGAGAAGAATTTTGAATGAAGTGGCTTCAAAAGCTTTAATGGCACCATATAATATCTCCTTTTTTCTTTTTTAAATTTTAAAAACAAAAAAAGGATAAAAATGATACAGAATTTCAAAACAAAATAATAGGAAATTAACACTAGTTTGTATATTGCATATTGTTATCTTAAAAGAAGTTGTTCAGATTATAAGATTTAGGCATAAAAAATGATCAAACAATGAAAACAAACTACTTTTTGATGAGCTAACATAGATTAGTCATACAGTTATGTATCTTGTATATATACACATATACACACATATATGTATACATATATACATATAATCTTTTCCTCTCTTTCTTTTCTCCTTTCCCATATCCTAGTTATTTCTTTTTAGCATTTTCATTCTCTTTCATTTTCACAATATCTATTATTTGTTTTGGATCTTATTTACTTTTTCAAGTTTCTTTTTACACTAGAGAGACAATGCAATATTTATATATGCATATCCGATTTGTTTCACTTATGAGTATGGTCTCAAGTTGTTTTCAAATGGAAGCAACCTGTAAAAGCCTCAAGTTTATCCTTCTTCATAGCTGAGTAGTACTTTATTGTATAAAAACAGCACATCTTTTTTGTCCATTCCTCACTTGATGGGCATTTAGGTTGTTCCCAAGATTTAGTTATTGCAAATTGTACTGCTAAAAACATGGGTGTACATATATCACTGGGCATGATGATTTCAATTCTTCTGAAAAAATACCCAGAAGAAAAATAGCTGGATTGAATGGTACCTCCAATCCTAGTTTTGTGAGGAATCTGCAAACTAATTTCCACAGTGGTTGTACTGTCCACATTCCCACCAATAGTGGAGAAGTGTTCCTTTTTCCCCACACTCCTGCCAACGTGTGTTATTGAGGGATTCCTGGAGTGAGATGGGATCTCAGTGTTGTTTTAATTCACATTACTCTAATGACCAATGATGATGAACATTTCTTCATGTATTTATTGTCCATTTATATTTCCTCATCTGAGAAATGCGTGTTCATCTCACATGCCCATTTTTGGTTTGGGTCTTTGAATTTGAGAGATTGGATGTTTTTCAGTTCTTTTTGTTTTGGATATAAGTCCTTTGTCTGAGGGATTGCTGGCTAAAATTCTTGCCTATTCTGTGGGTTTTCTTTTCACTCTGTTGGTGATTTTTTGATGCATAAAAACTTTTTTAAAAGATGAGATCTCAGTTGTTGATTCTTTGAAGGACTTCCTATGTGGTTTGTGTTTTGTCCGTGAGCTCTTTGCCTACCTTTAGGTCTTCAAGATTTCTACCTACCTTGTCTTCCAGTCAACTTAATGTTTCTGTTTTAATATTTAGATCTTTGGTTCATTTTGACTTTAGTTTAGTGCATGGTAATGGACATGAATCTAATTTTAGTCTTCAGCATGTGAAAAACCAATTTTTCCGGCACCATTTGTTAAAGAAGCTTTCTTCCAGTAAACATGTTTGGCTTCTTTATCAAAGACAAGTTGGTTGAGTGTCTTTGTAGTTGGGTCTACATCTTCTAATCTGTTATACTGAAACTTGGGTCTGTGTTTTTGCCAGTACTGTGCTGATTTTATCATAGTAGCTTTGTAGTATAATTTCAAGTCAGGGATTGTTATGCCTCCTGCCTTGCCTTTGTTGTCCAGGATTAACTATGCTATTCTAGGTCTCTTATGGTTCCATATGAATTTAAGAATGCTTTCTCTAGATCTGCGAGGTATGCTAATGGTATTTTGATCAGGATTGCACTAAATATGTATAACACTTTTGGCAGTATTTTATACCGTGTTGGTTCTTCCTATGCAAGAGCAAGAGACATCTTTCCATTTTCTGGTATCCTTCTCAATCTCCTTTTTCTGGGTACTATAGTTTTCAAAACATAGATCTTCCAAGGATACAGCTCAGTGACACAGTGCCTATTTGGCAAGTGCAAAGTTGTGAGTTCAATCCCTGGTACAATCAACAAAGGTATCATCCTTTGTTAGATTGGTTCCTAAGTATTTTATTTTTTTGGCTGCTATTGTGAAAGGTGTTATTTCCATAATTTTTCTATGAGTGAGTTTGTTTGTGTACAAGAACATTATTGATTTTTGAGTGTTGACTTTGTATCCACCTATTCTGCTGAATTTGCTTATCAACTCTAGTAGTCTTTTGGTGGAGTTTTTGGGGTCTTCTATGTAGAGTATCATGGCATCTGCAAATAGTGTTAATTTAACTTCTTCTTTTCCTATCTTTATTCCTTTTATTTCTCTCTCTTGTCTGATTGCTCTGGCTAATGTTTCCAGAACTATATTGAATAGGAGTGGTGATAGTGGATGTCCTTGTCTTGTTCCTGATTTTAGAGAGAAAGATTTCCATTTTTGTCCATTTAGTGTGATGTTGGTTGTTGGCTTGTCATAGATGGTTTTTATGAGATTGAGAGAGACAGCATCTATTCCAATTTTCCATAGGGTTATTATGAACAAGTGTTGGGCTTTATCGAAAGCTTTTTCTGCATCTATTGTGATTATCATGTGATTTTTGCCTTTGGCTTTATTGATATAGTGTATTACATTTACTGATTTGCATATGTTGAACTCTCCCTGCATTCTTGGGATCAGTCCCACTTGGTCATCATATATAATTTTCTTGATGATTTGCTGAATGCTCTCCACTATTTTATTGAGTATTTTATTGAGAATCTTTGCATCAATGTTCATTAGTGAGATTGGCCTATAGTTCTCCTTTTTGGTAGGGTCTTTCTCTGTTTTTGTTATCAGAGTAGTAATAATTGCCTCCACAAATCAGTTAGGGAGAACTGCTTCCCTTTCAATTTCATTGAAGAGTTTGAGGAGTATTGGCATTAAATCTCCTCTAAATTTCTTGTTGAATTCAGTTGTGAATCCATCAGGATCTGGGCTTTGTTGGTAAGTTTTTAATCACGTTTTCAATTTCAGTAGCTGATATTGGGTCATTCAAAATTGTTATATCTTCTTGATTGAGCTTTGGCAGTTCATATGTTTCTAGAAATCTGTCCATTTCCTTTGTGTTTTCCACCTTATGTGAGTAAAGATTTCAAAGATATTCATGATCTTTTGAATTTCTGTGGGATCTGTAGTAGTTTCACACTTTTCATTCCTCACTGCATGAATTTGAGTTTTTTCTTCCCTTTTATTGATGTGGATGGCTAGGGGCTTATCAATTTTGTTAACTCTTTCAAAGAACCAACTTTTTGATTCATTAATTCTTTGTATTGCTTTCTTAGTCTCAATTGCATTAATTTCAGCTCTGATCTTTATAATTTCTTCTCTTCTATGAGCTTTGGGCTTGACTTATGCTTTTTCTAGAAGCTCAGGATGCAGCATTAGTTTTTTTATTTGTGCTAGTTCTGTTTTCCTGATGTGAGGATTCCTTGCTATATATTTCTCTCTTAGGACTGCTTTCATTGTGTCCCACAGCTCCTGGTATGTTATATCTGCATTTTCACTGAATTGTATACATTGTTTAATTTCTTTGTTACTTCCATTTGTGACCCATTGGTTGTTCAGGAAAGTGTTATCTAATTTCCATGTGTTTATGTAGTTTTTGCAGCTTCTTTTGCCATTGATTTCCAATTTCAGTGCACTATAGCCAGATAATATACATGGCATAATTTCATTTGCATTTACTTAAGCATGTTCTGTGGGCTAATATATGGTATATTTTAGAGAATGTCCACTGTTCATCTGAGAAGAATGTGTATTCTGATGTTGTTAGGTGGAACACTCTGTACACATCTACTAAATTCATTTGTTCACAATTTTGATCCCATTCTGTTATTTCTTTGCTGACTTTTTGTCTAGTTCATCTGTCTCTTTGTGACAATGGACTGTTAAGGTCCCCCATTACAACTGTGTTATTACATGTTTGATTTTTAATGTCTATTAGTATTTCTCTTATATAAGTTGGGTGCTCCTATATTTGGTACATATTTATTTATGATTTTTTTCTCTTCCTCTTGAAATTTTCCCCCAACAAGTATGTGGTGACCTTCTTTATCTCTTTTGATCATTCTTGGTTTGAAGTTCACCTTGTCTGCAAACAGAATAGCTACTCCCGCTTTTTTCTGGTTTCCTGTTGCATGGAGTATTGTTTTCTAACCATTGACTTTCAGTCTATGAATTTCCATTTGAATTAAATATGTTTCTTTTATACAGATTTTTACATGGGACATTCACACAATAACAATGAGGATAGCTTAGAAAAGTACATGAAAAAGTGGAACAAGCTGAGCTATCTCCCTAGATTCCTGCAACCCACTCCCATCTCCAAGATTTCTCCCACAAATCCAGCACATGTCTTGCTGAACTTTCCCAACTCAGGACCCAGAGTAGGAAGACAGGAGCTTCTTGCTTCATGGTGCTAACTATAAGAATGCCAACCTTGACCATATGCAAAGAATTTCTCCAGAAAGACGATGAGTGGAACAGTTATATTTCCCTCAAACCTCAAGACTCCATGCTAGGGATTTCACATCTCTGTAAAAGGGCTGCTGTAGAAAAGGTAGGTGAGAAAGGCCAGAATAGGCACCAGGGTCCCTTACACATTTTCATCTCTGTCAACTTTGCCTGAGTTTCCCCCAAGATGACCTGGAAGTAGGAGAACTGACTAATAAAGCAACACTTTGAAATTTATTTGGCCCTTGCTTTCCTCCACTGGCAGCTTGTATAACCACTCTGTCCTTCTGAAGCACTCAACCTCTGCTGCTTGCTTTCCTTTGTAACACTCACTTCTAATACCCACTACCGTTCAGTGTGCACACACAGACACACTTGCAGAGGACCACAGCCACAGCATCCTGCCCACATCCACAGTGCAGGGCACCCCACAGATGCTCATATAGGCTTGGACAAGGAGGAAGGCAGGCAGGAATGCAAGTTTCTAAAAGGCTTTCTTCTCAGTCTCCTTTGCTGCCCCTTCTTCCTCCACCTGAATCCCACTCCTAGAGTGTACTAGGGCACAGATCCTGCACCATATCTCTTCTCCAGCTACGTATGCCCTGAATGACACCAGCCAGACCCATTAAGAGGCTGGCAATTCCCAAATGTACACATCCAACCAGGGCTCTCTAGCTACTAATAAGTCAACAATGTTTACAGACAACCTATCCATGAAGAACAAAATGACAAATCAAAGTAACATAGAGATTTTAAAACCCATTTAATCATAGGCAGCAGCAAAGCTCTCTCCATCAAACTTTTATAAAGAAAAGATTAAAAAGGAGGGGAAAGAAAACCTGCTTTAAAAGACTTTTTAAAAAAGTTTAAAAGAACTCGGATAAGCAAAGCAAAAATGTGTTTCATGTCATGGACAATCATAAAAAATCATACTTTTATTTAATCTTCCCTAGTATTTAAAAATACTTGCAGATTTGCTTTTTTATTTGACATCCATAACAACTCCATACAGCAAGCAAAATAAATCTTCAACCATAGTTATTCTATAAAAGAAACTCAAGTCAGAAAATAAAAGTAATCTCAGAAGATCACAGTAAACTGTAGCTTAGCCAAAAATATACCCTCTGGCTCTCAAATTTAAGCCTGTGATAAATCAACCAATACTCTGCTCACCTAATCAAACTCCAAGCTATATAAACGCCTCCCTTCAATTTCTCCAATGTTTTTATGATTTTCCTTGCTGCAGATAACTGCTTAAGAAATTCATGTGCACTATCATGGAATTTTAATATCTGTGTCTCAATGTAATCTCAACTAGCTTTTAATACTGCTCCAAATTCCTTTTGTCCACATTTATTTGGTTCCTTAGGGGAATGGAATTCATCTCAGATGTTTGCCTTTTCATTTACTTATATCTTCTCTTGTCTTCTTTCTTCCTGTGGTAGATACTTGTAAAGGTTTTGATTTCCTGACATTTGAATATCCTGTTCTCTTTCTTCAGGTTGGAAAATTTCCCATTGTAATAGGCAGACTCTAAAATAGCTCCAAAGGCTTTTTTCCATTATTTAAACACCAATTTCAGATGTTAATTCTAAATCAGTTGACTTTAACATAGGGAGATTATCCAGGTTGTCCTAACCTAATCATAGTAGCCCTTTAAATCTGGGCCTAGAGATCAGAGACAAAAAGCCAGACAGATTTGAAGCATAAGACAAAGAATCAATCAGACAGAAAGGAAAATTCTCTACATTATCGATGAAGATGGAGGGATTACATGGCAGGGAACACAAGCATCTCTAATCTTAGAGTAGACATCTAGCAGTCAGCTAGGGAAGGGAGACCTCAATCTTCCAACCACGAGGAACTGGGTTATGCCACAATCATATGAATTTGGACAGTTTCAAGGTCTCAACAATAATGTATTCTGGCCAAATCTTGATTGCTTGCAAAATCCTGAATACAGAACCAAGATTCCTGCCCAACAGAACTATAAACTAATAAATGGTTGCTTTTTGCAACCACTAGGTTTGCAATTATTTGCTATGCAGCAAGAAAAAAAGAGCCAGGTACGGTGGCTCATACCTGTAATCTCAGCACTTGGGACTCTGAGGAAAGACAATCCCTATGTGTTTGAGGCCAGCCTGGGCTACATAGTTAACTTACAGCCAGCCTGCACTACACAATGAGACCCTGCCTCAAAAAAGATAAAGGAGAGGGAGAGAGAAAGAGAGAGAGAGACCTATTGAACCTATCTCATGAGTTGTGAAGTTTTTTGTCCTGGCAAAATGTAGACACATGGTTCAGTTTTGTCCTGTCAGATCTGTGCATGCTAAAATCAAGAGCCAATGACCCAATAAAAAATGGATCATGACATTCTCACTCTTTTACTGATGTTACAGGAAATTGTTTAAAATCAAGTTTTTCATATATAAATGATGTCCATATTGTGCCTGGGGTTTGCAGCACTAGAGTCTCCTTCTAGAGGTACTTTCTATGTTCTTTCTGTCCTGAATAAAAAAATTGGTCAAGACAAGTGCAAAAGGCTTTTTACATGTGTTAAAGATAGGAAAAGAAATGTGTTTTGCAGAGCAAGCTTGAGCCAAGTAAATGTAGGAAAAGAAGTTCAGTCTATAGCATGAGAGCAGACCACTATGAAAGAGAGAACACAGTAGCCCAGAGCTAAATGGTGAATGTCTTTTCCCATCTCTCACTTCTCAGGCTGAGGTCAAATCTAGGTTGTTCTACCAAAAACTCCTCAAGTTCTCATAAGAATTCCACATGCAGGGCTTTGGGAACTGCTCTATACATGTGTCCTGGAACTTTTCAGTCAACAGATCATGCCTACTTTCCCAGCCATCCTACCACACCTTAATCTCCTACCTCAGTACTAGTAATGAACAGTAAAAGCCAACTTTTCCCAATCTTCATTGAGAATAATCTCTAACAGAAGAACACACACATTGTCATTCCCTTCCTTTGTTCAACAGTCATTCATTGGTCACACAGTATGTGACTTCTTCCTAAACATGCATAACATGGTGGTTTAAAAAAAAAAAGAAGAAGAAGAGACAAGGATTTAGCTCAGTGTCATAAGCACCTGCCTGGCAAGCATGAGGTTGTGAGTTTGATCCTTGATACCCCTCCCAAAAAACAGATAGGCCTATGTTCTCAAAGAGTATAGTTATTTACACATTAACAAATTCTTTGACTTTCTTCTATCAGGCCTGGACTATGGAATGGTCTTCGTGACTCACCTGCAATTAATAGAATGTGTCTGAATTGATCGTATGCAACAAAAAGCCTTCTCCTTGTCTTTATGCTGTTTGCTCTTGAAATCCAGCCACCATGCTGCCAAGAAACCCAGGCCACATGGAAATCACACATAGCTGAGTAAGAGAAGAGATCTGACTGAGGTCTCAGTTGACAGCCTCCATCAACTACCATATGTGTGAGGTAAGGAAATTGTTGAAATTTCCGACTCCAGCCCTCATCTGGTGATGACTGAATGAGATACTTTAAGTGAAACCTGCCTATATGATCCATATCAATTCCCAGGTCTAAAAGAGACAATAGTACGTGGAATTTTTAACATTTTGCTTTTATTTTTGTTTTATACCAAAAAGTTTAAAGTGGGTTGTTGTGCAGAAATAGATGTATTATACAGTCTAACAGAAAATAGCAGACATTAAACAATCATTTAAAAAAAAGAAATCCCTAATAAGTGTACCATGAGATATTCCTCTTTTCTTTTCCAAAGATACCGTGCCATCCTACCCCTCATCTTCGCAACTTCCTATCCTAGTTTGTAATGGCATCACTGTTCTGACAAAAACCAAGGCTGTTCAGTCATTCTTGGCCTACATTCTTTGTATCCATATTTAATCAGTTTTCACAGCTTGTTCATTCTATTTCCAAAGATACCTCCCATCTGACTTTTCCTTTCCAATCCCACAATTGCACCTGCCCAAGGCAGGCCCTCAGGACTTCATCCCTGGAATGCTTTCTCCAACTGGCCTCCCTGCCCCTATTTGCCAACTTGTCAATCCATCTTATTCATTACTGATAGACATGTGTTCCCAAACCACATCCCCAAATTGTCCCTTCCCTGCTCACAAAACCTCACTCCTTTCACTGCCTATAATTTGCAATGTCTTAGGCCACTGCTCGTCTCTCGTAATGGCTTATTTTCCACACTCTTCTACTATTGCACACTGTACTCCAGATAATCTGAACTTCTCAAGACACATCTTCCAAACACACCTTCTTTTCAATGTCTCTGAAATCTTTATCCCTCTATCTGAACATTTCTTCTTTCTTTATGCATCTAGGAGTGGAACCCTACCACCTTTCAAGGTGCTCATAGCAGTGGCTGCCATCAGTCCTATAGGGGGTCAATGATAGCCCTGTCCAACATGGCTGTGGCCCAACATCTTCACAACAAAAGTTATGCTTTTTACTTATCAGTACTAGGAGTTGAACCCAGAATCTTCACAATGAGCTACATCCCCATCCCTTTATAAATTTTTCCTTTTGAGACAAGTTATAAATTACTCAACTGCCCAAGCTAAGCTCAAACGTGATCCTCATCTCAGCCTCCCAGAGTGGCTGGGTATAGGCATGCACTACCACACTCGACCAGAAGTTATTAATTTTAACTTAGTACATGACTAGCTGCAGACTAAATTCTCATCCTGTTAATGTAGTTTAACACAATAATGTGACAAAGTTCTGGCCAATGAACTGCAACCATAAACAGCATAAGCCATTTGTTTTACTAAAAGTATTAAATATGTACCTTTCCTGCTAGCTACGATGTGGTAAAAACTCAAATAACCATATTGGTCTTAGATATAGAAGTTTCATACTGAAAATGGTGAACATAGAGTCCCCTACCTCTTACCTCTGCACAAAGTAGAGAATCAACCTATATTTATGCTATGCTGTCAGATTTTGAGATCTCTTTGTAGCCAGTGGTGGTACATACCTGTAGTCCCAGCATTCTGGAGGGCTGAGTCAGGAGAATCACAACTGTGAGGCCCTAGACAACTTAGCAATTTAGTGAGTCTTTTTTAATCTCAAGAAAAAATTGGGAGGGAAATGATTAAAACATGTTATATGTATGTACAAATTTGCCAAAATGAAACTCATTAATCTGTACATATGTATTAGTGCATATAATATGTAATAGTACATATAATGAATATGTACTAATAAAAAAGTGAAGAAAAAGACTTTTTTAAAAAAATTTAAGGGCAGGAGATGTAGCTTAAGGGGAAGACCCTGGGTTCAATTCCCAGTACCACAGAAAGAAAAAAAGAAAAAAGAAATTGGGTGTGGTGGTACACACCTGTAATCCTAGTATTTGGGAGGCTGAGGCAAGAAGATAGCTACAAGTTCAAAGACAGCCTGGGCTACAGGATGAGTTGAAGGCCAGGCTGATCTGCATAGAGAGATCCTGTCTCAAAAGAAGGAGAGAGAGGAGAAAGAAGAGCAGGAGAAGAAGAGGGAGAGGGAAGGAAGGAAGGAAGGAAGGAAGGAAGGAAGGAAGGAGAACAGAAAGGAAAGGAAAGGAAAGGAAAGGAAAGAAAGAAAGAAAGAAAGAAAGAAAGAAAGAAAGAAAGAAAGAAAGAAAGAAAGAAAAAGAAAAAAATCTATTTGCTACGGCAGCTTGGTTTAAACTCCAACTTAATCTTTATATTGAGAGCTTATTAATTGGCAGTCTATTTCACATCATTTTTCTTCCCACAATGATATTTTGAAGAAGGTAACACTAGAAATACAGAATTAGCCAGGTGTGGTGACACACACACAATACAATTCTAGTATTCAGAAGGCTGTGGTTGGAGACTGGCCTAGGCTATATAGCGTTCAAGGCCTGTCTGGAGTACATATAAGACCTCTGTCTCAAAAAATAAAAAACACAAATTCCTTAAAAATGAAGAAACAAACAAAAAGCTTTGCAACTTGCTAGTAGGTGATAGAGCTAAAACTCAAATTCAAGCCAATTGTTTTCAGAAACTAAATCATTAATCACTACTTATCCCCTTGTTCTATTCCACAGCCATGAAAGCACAGATAGGTCTCTTTTTAGGCTTGTCAAATATCCTCACAAGCACTTAGAAAAAAATGTTTTGTGTATAGTAGATGCTCAGTAATCATTTGTTGGATGAACGCTTGGTTGGTTTTAGGAAAACAGGTTTTTTGAATGTTCCTAACTACAATGATGTGATGTAGTTGTTCTTGGTTATCCAGTACATCTGTATCGTTGCTTCATACGGAACACTCTTCCATGTGCTTAACACTTATATCTCACTAGAAAGTATCATATATTGGAGCACTTTCGGTCCATGTCTTTACCTGCCCTATATACAATCAGCAGAGTCCATGTGAGGTAATTGGGGAAAGTGTTCAGCCTGTTGCAATATTTATTTACACAGCTGTTCTCCCCTTTGTTCAAGCAGAAGGCTGTAGTTCAGAAACCAGAGATGGAAATAAAATTAGGGGACTTTTTGAAGACTGCTGTGCAGGATGCTGCGTCCTGGGCTCTCAGCAGGAACACTTTGAAAGTGTTCCTTTGTGCTGCATTAGGGATACAAAGGGAATAGTGCTGAGAGCTTGGGGCTGTGGGAGGGGTTATTTAAAGCACCAATGTCCAGCTGGGAGGGCCGAGTGTGTTCCCTTCTTCAGACCGCTTATCTGGAGTCCTTAGATAGAAAAGGAATAGAGGAAAACGCCTGAACTATTCTAGGGTTGCCATCAGCCTTCCCCTGGGAAAGCATTTAGCAATAAACACAAATCAAGAGGAAGCTAGAGAATGGTTTTTTAAAAGGGTCCTCAAACAGCCAGACTTTATTTTTTCAAGCATGTGGAGGGGGGCAAAAAAGGAACTGGAGCCAACATTCTTTCTCATTAAGTTCCACAGACCTCCCAAAACACAACCCAGATGGTGTGATGCGCATTACCAAGCTCTTCAGTGCAGCGTGCTTGAACACAGTGGCACTCAGGGAATGATTTTTGAAACTAAAAAAATGTTGAACCAAAATAAAACACATACGCAGAGAAAGACTGTGAAAGTTTTTGCAGTCACGTTTGGCATTACTTTGCGGGGAGCTCACGCAATAAAACTGAATTCTTTCTTATCAGTCTATTCATAATAAATTTATTCTTGTCTTTATGTTCCACACTTACACACAATTAAGGTCAGTCCTTTTCTTCCTGTGTGCACCTATCATATTGATATTAGTACAACAAATTTTTTTTTTTTTTTTTTGGTTACTGGAAATCAAACTCAAGACCTAGCACTTGCCAGCCCAGCACTATGCCACTGAGTTATATCCCTGGCAGTAATTTTAAAATGTGCATGATTTTGTTTTCACACACATGTCAGGGAATAATGCCCATGTCCTGGAATTTCACAGGGCCATAGTGTCAGGGTCGAGGTGCAGAAGTAAAATGGACCAACCTCCTAGAGGACCATGTGGATTAGAAGGAATATACAATCGCTGGAGTCATTTGCTTAACCCGCTGCTTCTTTGTTTAAAAGCAGGCAAATCCCATGGGAGAAGGGTAGAATAGGGGGAGGGTGGATGGTCAAGCTCTGATAATTCTATCTTTCAATTCACCAAATCAGAGAGTGTTGTAGTCAGGGGTTGTGAACAATTAGAATCAGGACATGAAAGTCATATTATTTTTTTGGCCACCCAGACTTAACACGAGAAAGTGCAAGAAATCTGTCCACAACACTAAAGACATAGAATATTCAGCCAAGGGCCTGAATACCACAGCAATGTCCTACATGAGTCCAGAAGAAGACCTAGAGCCCATGACAATGCCTCCCACGTGTCCAACTGGAGGTCTAGAGCCTACAAGAAGGACTCAGGCCAGTCTGTTTTACAGATCCATGCTGGGAAGGCCCAAAGGTCAGTGGAGGAAGCTATGCCACCTGAGTGAAGGAGCTATGCTGGTAGGCTAAGGGTTCTACACTAGAGCCAAGAAGTCATGCTCATAATAAGAACCACAACTGTCCTGAAAAGCACCACAGCCATCCTCAGCAACACAGAGTCGCCGGGCTCCTCTGACAAAAAAGCACAGTTGAGTACATGCCATGAAGCCAGCATGACGAGTTTGTCCTGGAGATTAAGTGACACAGGTCTTCCCCTCTGGAGCCAGGAAGCAATGCTCAGTGTAAGGACCAGAGCTCCTCCAGAAGAACCAATGGCTCGAACAGCAGCACTTAGTGAAACCCATAACACCTCAACGCCTCTCTTTCTCCATGTCTCTATTTATGCTGGCAACTTTCCTCAGGTGGGACATCTATGCTCAGCATCATGGTGATTTAATTCCGCTGGCATTAAGTTGACCACCAGTTTTTAATCTATAACAGAGAAGATGCTGGGTCTTTCCCTTCCAGATTCAAGTTCCACAGCAGTAACCTCATGATTATCATCAAGGACAAGAATCATATAAGGCCATGGGGTAAAGGCCAAGAAAAGTGAACAATGCTATTCTGGAAAACAGTTGAATTCAATGTCCAAATTCTAACTGAAGGCAGTTGAAGGCTGGACTGAGAATTATCTGTCTGTGAGACTGTATAAAGGATTATTCATAATCCATTTCAAGAAAGAAAAAAACTAAAACACTAGAGAAATGCATCTTTATAATTTCTTTGATGTTTATGTAAGAGTGAGAGAATAAACTAAAATAATGTAGGAGATTTGTTGAAGGCAAAAAAAGCTTTGCATATGGAATGAACTGAGGTAGAAGATGAAGATTTATTTCTGGCTTTCTAGAGTCTATGTATGTTATGAGTCTCACCCAAAAAAAGTGCAGTGATAATTTATTCTTTCCAGCATCACAGTGCTTGAAGTAGGAACTGTGGTTTCCTTTTGCGGAGGGGGTGATTCCTGCAGCCTTTCTACTGCTCCCACTCTTACCTCGGGAAGAAGCCCTGGATTTATTGAGAGAGAATAAAGTAGGTGTTCTTGGCTTAGTTCCTACCTTCTCCTTGGACGAGAGCAGACCATGGTACAATGCAGTCCTACCTGGGCACTCCCGGCCCAGGGCATCCCTCAACCATTCCTTGCTTAGGGCTCAGTAAATATGCCTGATTCTGTGACTCAGTTCATAAGACAGTTTGAAGGTCATGCTTAGCTACCCAACCCAAAAATTACTATATGACTTTTACTAGTCTTGGCCACTAGTAAAAGTCATATAGTAATTACCCACTAGTATAAAACCTAAATGCCTAATTCTTTAACTCTTTTTCCAATTTGTTCAGGACTTGGACAGAAAAAAGAAATGCTATGCAGATGCTCCTCACCTTAGGACAGGCTACATCTGGATAAATCCATCGTAAATTGAAGACACTCGAAGTTGGAAATGCATTTTAAAGAAAGACAATAAAGCAGTGGAGGATGTAGCTTGGCAGTTTCCCAGTGTGCATGTGCCCTTGGGTTCAATTTTTAAGGAGGGAGAGAGACAGAGAGAGGTAGACAGAGACAGAGACAGAGACAGAGACAGAGACAGAGACAGAAAAAAAATTCATTTAATACATTTAATCTGAACATCACAGCTTAGACACACAGTGCATGAGAAAACACTGACTGCTTCCCTTTCGTATCCTCTGGTCCTGTGGCTGACCAGGAGCTGCCTACATCTAGGAGAGCACTGTACCACAAATCACTAGGCTGCAAAAGCTCAAACTTCGGGTAGGACATGCTGGTGCACTCTGGAGCCTGGGGCAACAGGATCACCCGGAGTTCAAGGCCAACCTGAACTCCATAGTGGCACTGTCTCAAAAAAAATTTTTTTCTTTCAAAACATAATTTCTGCTGAACACAATTTCTGCTTTTACACTATGGTAAAAAAAAACATTAAGTCTAATTACTATAATTTGGAGACTGTCTGTATATTAGACTCCCTAGGAAATCCTCACCAAATACTGAGATTTCATAAAATAATGAAACATATCTGCTAATTTTAAAGTACATGTTAAAAAAACAAGCAAGAATAACAAAGGTAATTGTGAAGAACAAGTGTAGTAAAGGAAAGTCATTGTATGATAAGGGTACAATAACTAAACTGTGGTGTTGACACACAGGCTATGCAGACAGTTCAGTGGATCAGATGAGAAAGCCCAGAAATAGATCTAATTAAATGTAGAAATATACAATAATAAAGATGAACTTAAAATCAGAAGAAAAAATGGAGGATTTTTAAATAAGTGGTATGGGAGCATCAATCTGGGAAAAAAATTAAGTTGGATCCATACTTTATACTTGATTACAGATAATTACAGATAATTCAGTAAATATTTTTATTCTTTCATTCTGTGTGTGTGTTGTTACTGTTGTAGTGGAGACTGAACAAGAGCCTTTGCACTGAAGCATAGACTGAATAAGTTTTCTTTTCTTTATTTTTTTTTTTTAATTTAATGTAGGGTCTCACTGTCACTAAATTGCCTCAGCTGGGTTTGAATTTGCACTTCTCCTACCTCACCCTCCCAGGGAGCCAGGATCATAGGAATGTGACAATATGCAGCCTAGAGTGACCAATTAAATTCAAAAAATGAAATAATAAAATCCAAGAAGAAATCATTGCAGTACTTTTATAATCCTGTGAAAGAAAAATGTCTTCAGAGTAATCAGAAGATGTTAATAAACCATAAAAAGAAACAATGATCATTTCAACTACATAAATTAAAAATCTAAATTCACCAAAAGAATAGTGAGAAGACAAATGATATACTGCATAAAATGTTAGAAATTTAAATCACAGAAGAAAAAATGAACTTTCATATGCATAGACTTTTGTTGTTGTTTGTTTTGTTTTGTTTTGTTTTGGTACTCAGAATCAAACTCACAACCTTGTGCTTACCAGGTGAGTGCTTGGGCTACTGAGCTAAATCCCCGGACCTAGATTTTTTTTTTCCTGTAGGTTTTTGGGACAAGGTCTTGCTATGTAGTCCAGGCTGGACATCAACTCATTTTGTAAGCCAGGGTGGCCTTGAACTTGTGATGAGCCTCCTGCCTCAGCCTCCATAGTGCTGGGATTATAAATATGCATCACCATGCTGAGCCCTATACATGAATTTTCTAGAAAACCAAAAGTAAAGGAGTAACTCAATTGGTAAACAAAGTATATGATATAGAAATGGCTAATAAAGATATAAAAAGATGTCGGTATGATTCATCTGAAGTAAGCAAAACTACAATAGCTCTCCTTTTTTGCTTATTAAACTGGCAAAAATAAATAATTTATATAAATAATACACAGAGGAACCAGCAATATTAATATGTTAATGGTGGGAGTACAAATTAATACTTCCCCTACTGAGAATAATCTGACCATATCAGTCAAAATTATAAACGTATATACCTTTACCTATGAAATTTCTGTTCTAGAATTACATTGTACTACCATATTAGCATATTTTCAAAATGATACATGTATGAAGTTTTCACTGCAATGTTTATTGTATCTAAACATTAAAAAACATCCAAATATCCATTACTAAGGAATGGATTAAATCATGAGAGATCTCATTTAGCATGTGGACTTCATGTGGGAAGGAATTCTTATTTGTTTTGTTCACTGATCAGAACTCAAACAAGTGCTTCATACGTAGCATGAATTAAATAAATATTTGTTAACCATATCTACACAAGATAATTCTAAGAAGTAAAAAAGAATGAAGAGTCTTTTCAAACATAGACAGGTCTAAATATATCATTAAGAGAAAACAGAAAGGTAAAAAATAATGTGTATAATACGCTATTGTGTGTGACTATATATATATATATATAGTACATATATTTAATTACATATGCATAAAGAATCTATATCAAAAAACAAAAGAAACTAATGACATTCATTGCATCAAGAGAAGAAAGTGAGCAGTTAGAACTGGAGATTGAATATGAATGATAAACTTTTTACTCCATGACATTTTGCAAGCTTGAATCTTGAACTCTATGAACATATTAACTATTCAATAATAAATAAAATCCAAATCATTTTTTAAAATTCACTCTCTTGATTGTGGTGATTTAATGACTGTGTATATATCAAAGCTTATCAAATTGTGTACTTTATATGCAAATTATTGTACTTTATTATACTTCTGGAAAGCTGCTTTAAAATACAGTAAATCAGGAAAAGATTGACTATTCAAAAAACAGTATTGGGACATTTGGCTACCATTGATAAAAACAAATAGAAAAGTTAGAGCCTTACATCATAACAAATTCAAATGCATTAAAATGCTAAATAACAAGCCCAGCACTCAGGAAGCTAGAACTGGAGGATCACAGTGATTTCAAGGCTAGCCTGGGATACATAGTGAGTTCTAGCCTGTCTGAACTACATAGCAAGATCCTGTCTCAAAACATAAATAAAATAAAATAAAATAAAATAAAATAAAATAAAATAAAATAAAATGCAAGATTTTTTAAAAGTCCTATAAAAAATGTTAGAAAAATTTGAAGAGTATAATATACTTTTATAACTTTGTTTTCTGTACTGGTTTGAATGCTGGATCTTCTCTGTATTCCAAACCCCTTTTACTTTTTACTTTGCAACAGTGTTGCAAAATTGCTAAACTGCCATCTTCCTGCCTCAGCCTCCCAAAGTACTGGCATTACAGGCATGCAGCACCATGTCCAGCTATTTTATAACTTCTGAGTGGGGAAGTTCATTCTAAGAAATAATCCAATCCTTGAAGCCCTAGAGAAAAAAAGGATAGCAGACTCACCATTTAATACAGAAAACCTGACAAAGTAAGACACCATGAATGAAGAATGAAGCTTATGTCCTTGACTAAAGCGGGGAAATTTTTTTTCTGGGGTTTGTTTGTTTTGATTTGGATTTTTTGTTGGTTTGTTTGTTTTGTTTTATGGTTTTTTGTGACAGTCTCTCTCTACAGTTTAGGCTGGCCTTTACTGTATAGCCCAGGCTATACAGTCTCAGCTATCCTGTCTCAGCCTCCTGAGTGCTGGGATTACAGGTGTGCACCATCATGCCTGGAAATCCTTGACCAACGCAGGAAGAGACCTAGTAGCATATCAGCATGCAGTCTTTAGGTGCAATGTGGAGCTCAGAAGTGGGAAGCATGTGAAAGGTCTGGTGAACACGGATTCAGAGAGAGCAGGACACTCCACTTTCTGCACCACTGCTGATATCCAGAGGCAATGAAGCCCCTTCTCAAAATATTATAAAATACATAGTGCACAAAACAAACTGCAAAAGATCACAGAGAAGCCAATTATCTTGAAATACAGTCATATGTAAGTGTGCCTTTTTACTAACACTGTAAATAAGAGAGCAGCAAATCTAAGAACTACTATACAACTTTGAAGTGGTCTTGTGCATAGATGACTTGAGAGCTATCTGAAACAATTGTAAAATGATGTGAAAATATCTGCAATTTCTACTGGGGACAAAGTCCAGGTACATCCAGTGTCATTTGCTGCCTACATCCATAATTGAAGGAATTGCTGATTTCAGTGAAAGGTTAATGAAAATAAAGAAATACTACTTTTCCCACCTAAATTCATAGACTGATGAGTCCTATTCATACCTGCTTTGGAAGGTTTCTCAATCTCAGCTTCAGTGTTCTGGGGAAGATTTTGACATAACCTAAGAGGATAAAGATGTCAAAATGCTAAGTCCCGTCAATCAATGTATCCTCGCTGAGGCTGCTTAAAGTTAGATAAAGAAACAAAACCCCAAGAGTACATTACGTGAACTGCCACATCCCTTAACTTTCAGATTCATGACCAGATTCTCAGCGTGGCACCATGAAAATCTCTAGGTAACCAGGGCTGGCTGAAAAAATAATTCCCAAACATCCCCTAGAGAAAGTAATCCCCATATCATTTGCATGACATAATATTTTATTGTCAGGTATATATTTAAAATACTGGAGAGATTTAAAGTTAAATACAGGAGTGATGTTAAAACAATGGTACTCTGTGCTTGTGCTAAACTTAGAAAGAATCTGATACTATTCGATATTCGATATTTTAAGTTCTTGCAATATTTAATAATTTGACTTATTATTTACCATGCTTTCTTCTCCCTTATCTCACTGTCTTCCTCCCAACACTTCCTGGTCTTCTTCACCTTGATTATTATCTATTTTCTAGCTCACAGCCTTAAAAAACGCTATCTCTATGCTGATAAAGCAAATCTAATCTCAAACCCGACTTTACCCTTGCTTTTTCTTTTGCATCTGACAGACTTTCAACATCTCCACTCAACTGTCTTCATTTTGAGTTCCTGCCTTGACTGTACCTTATACAATCTGTTCCTGGTCTTCCCCAGATCAGTAAATTCCAACTACATTCCTCTGGTTCTTCAAGCCAAAATCCTTGATGTCATCCTCCAAGAGCCAGTAAAAGCTTATGAAAAATTGGCTAACCATATGAGGCAGAATAGGAGAGATTCAATTAAGCAACATGCCAGCTTTTGTAAAGAGTGCTTAGTGTTCTAGCATGCATAAAGTTAAACAAAATAACTTGGACTATTTAACTTTTAGCTATTCCATTCCATTTCAATTATGAATCTTCTCTAACTTCATGCACTCTCATGTTCCTTGACATGTTTGTGCAGAGTTTAAATTCCACTGTGGGTGTGACAAGTCTCCAATGTGGAATTCTATCTAGAATGCCTTTGCTACCTGGACACCTCCATGTAAAGATCTGAGAAAACCCAGAACAGAGTTCTTCATCCCCTGATACCTAACCTGAACTTTGGTCATCCACTCATCTCAGAGTTAAAGTCTATCTACTCACTTGCTTAAGTCTAAAAGGAATTTTATTTTTTTGAGGTAGGGTCTTGCTTTGTAGTACAGACTGGCCTTGAACTTACAATGTAGCCCAGACTGCCCTGGAACTCATCTTGACTCTCTTGCTTTAGCCTTCTGAGTGCTAAGATTATAGGCTTGGGTCACCAAGTCTGGCTCAAGCCTAAAACTTTATCTTTCATGACTCTCTTTGATAGCCTTTGTCTAATTTTTTTTTTTTTTTGTACCCAGGATCAAACTCACGACCTTGCACTCACAAGGCAGGTGCTTACACTACTGAGTTAAAACCCTGGCCCTTTGTCCAATTTTTTTTTATCAAATCTTGATAGTCCTTATTTCAAATTACACCCTAAATTGTATCACTTTCACCATCTCTTTGGTTAGTCATCAAATCACTATCAGCTCATTAGGGTTTTTTTCAGGAGCCTCTGAGCTAGCTTCTCCTTTAACTATTCTCTACCAGGTAACCAGTTATACTCTAAAATGTCATTTCTACGCATTTCTATGCAAAATTTTTATTTCTATGCATTAAGCCTTGCAGGGTTTCCAGTCTCAGAGTGAGATCAAAAGTTCTTCCCTGAAGCAAGGTACCTTTATTTGCTTAGGATTCCATAAGAGTGATCCTTTCTCTTTTGTTCACCACTTTATCCATAGCATCTTAAAAAATCCCCAGCACACAGTAGTGCTATTGGAATCTCCTGGCTTTAGCATCTCCCTGAAGGCTATGCCAAAATGCTATCAGGTAGCTCCTTCCAAAAGTGACTCACTAATTAACTGTTATCAGGTCCTGGGTTGCTCACCTCTCCTTCTGGAGTTGAATTCCGGGTTCTTCTCATCTTGAGCAAAGTATTGAATGAAATGTGCCAAAAGCAGTGGTGAAGTTTCTTTGAAAAAGTAAAAGCGCAAAGTGAGGGAGAAACTGGCTCTGTGGAGTGAGCTTGGGCCAAGTAACAAAGAAAAAAAGCAATAAAAGAGGAAGGAGGATGGGGAGGTGGCTATGATGAGGAAAACCAGGATAGCAAGCTCTTCTTAGCATCTATGTCCTTTTATACTGTCAAAATCTCAAGGCAACCAGCATGAACTTCTTCATACCGGTCCCGGGATGTGGTCCTGAGATCCCACAGCCCAGGCTGACATCTGGTCTCAGTCATCCTACTGAAAATCTGCAGAGCTTTGTAATTAATCACACTTACTTCCCTAACCATCTCTGCCATGCTCTAATCTCCTAATATCAGTAGAACCCAATAAATATTTGTTGCAAAAGAGGAGAATAACCCGCTAAATGTGGAGTGAAGGCTGGAGTATGAAGACATTTTATTCTATGTTTTTTTACTTCTTTACAAAAAAGAAGGTATTTTATTCTATGTTGTTTTACTTCTTTACATTTTATTCTATGTTTTTTTACTTCTTTACAAAAAAGAAGGTATTTGAAGACCTGTGTCTTCAAAAACTACAAAGGGAAAAGAGTTAGTTAAGCTGCTTATCAAGTCTAAGCTCTATATAATGACTGAAGGGGCACTAGAATAAGATACCAAATTCTGGGGAGGTGGGGGCAATGTGGCTAGACCTGAAGGAATTAAAAAATGTTACATTGATTCTAAGAGGAAAATCAGATAGTCGTCATTTAGTCTGAATTGACACTATAATAAGAATCTAAGCCTTATCTTTGACTGGAGTGCATTTTTATGCTTTCGAAAAATATTGTGCCTTTGCCCCCTCTCTTGTTTATAACAATAACACAACACACTAATAGTACAATAACAGCATTTTCAATTCATACAGTCTCTGTGCATTTGTAAATCTTCAGGCAACACCTGGAAAAAAACGGGCCTTTTTGGTGGGCCACTGCCAGAATGAGGACAGCCAGACTCAAGTGTCTCTCCCTGAGTCAGAGCCATTCATGAACTGTGGAGGGAGAGAACCAGGCCCCACCAGGAAGCGATCCCCACCTTGAAACCATATCATTTTCATTGTTTTCTTGGGTTGGGTTTTATTACCTTTTGTTTGGTTTATGTTAAATCAGATGGCAAAAGCAATTACTTAAAAGATAGCAAGACATTAAGGTAGTTATTTTGGATTTACTACTGCCTTGTTTTGAAGTCTTTTATTGCATTCATTGTTTTGTTTGCATTGTTTGTATTCTGTTCTGTTCTGTTCAATTTTGACTATGTCTGAAGGTATCTGCATCTATTTTGAAGACAACAAAAGGCATTATGGTAACTATAGTTGATTTTGTAAGATTTTGAAGTCCTGTAGCACTTATACTGGTCTATTTTGGTTTTATTCTGTTTTATTTTCCTTGGTTTTATCCTCTTTAAAAAAATAAATAAATAAAGTGACTTTCCCATAAAGTCACAATATCTCAAAATAAACATTGGGATCTATCAAGAAGACCCAAGAGAAAGCTCAAAATGGTCTACAAAGTAATGGATTCTGCCTGAGCAGAGCTCCAGGCCCTGAGGATTTGTGGATCTGTGCTGACTTTTTTGTGTCTGTGCATAGTTGGGAAGACCAGACATTCTGGGCACATAAATGAAATGTTAGGGGTGACTCCAGGATTAATAGTAAATGCTTCTTCACGGGGCAACATCTGGGAGGAGTAGGATTTTCTGGGGCCTGATGAAGGTATAAACTTGTAGTCAGGTTGGTGGAAAGCAGAGTGATCACTCTCTAATCCATGCCCACACATTTTAACCAGGAGAAAAATCCCAGGCTGGGATTTTAAATTGGGACTGCATGTTAATAACAATAGGCTGCAGACTCATCTGATAGCCCCAGGAAAGCATCCAAAGGAATCCTGAAAGGCTGCAAAAGCAGAACTAGAAGAAAAACCCTGAGTCTTATTGCTTTTGGTGGAGGAAGGATAAATACACACAGCCCTCTGGAAAGGTAAGGCCAGATATACTATGTACAGGGCTTGAAAGGAGAGTTCCATTTTTAATTAAATATTACATTTGAGAAACATAGCAGACATCTAAAAACAAATTCTGACCAACTATATAATAAAATTACTCACTCTACATATGGCAAAAAGTGCTTTTTTTTTTATCTTTTCTGCCTGGTTCATAAATATCAATGATTTTTATCACCTGGTGAATCTATTGCCCCATGTCAGGTCTTCCTTTAATGAAATAAAAACAAGGAAGTAACCCAGAGTTCTGAGCAAAGCACAGATGAGGATTTGAGGGGGCGGGTAAGGGACATCCTGGTTCTCCTTGTTTGTTTGCTTACTTGCTTTTTGAGAAAGGGATTTGCTATTTAGTTCAGGCTGGTCTTCAACTTACTATGTAGGCCAGGCAGATGTCAAACTCATGGCAATCTTCCTGCCTCAGCCTCTCTAGGGCTGGGATTACACTCATGCATCACCATGCCCTGCTGGTTCTTCTAATAGATGTCCTGCAATATGGGAAAACATTTGCAACCAAAAAAAAATCACTCCCATGGTGTCTTACATTTGGATATAGTCCTTTTGATTTGTGAAGTTTGGGTAGTTCTTGGAAGGTCTTAGGGTTGATTTTGTTGTCATTGATATTATTACTTGTTATGCCAAATACCAGGACAAAAGATTTTAGCATTCCACAAAGTCTGTGAATATACACCCTCCTTTGATTTTGTAAGTCACATCCTAAATACTTGTGTTCAATCCAAGAAACGCTGATTGTCCTGTCATGAAAGCCAGGTATACTTGTTTCTATTTTTGTACTTCTCACCTATGTAATTGTCCAAAATTATGTAACCTCTCTCTCTCTCTCTCTCTCTCTCTCTCTCTCTCTGTCTCTCTCTCTGTATTTGTACATGTACCTGCTTGTCTGTCTGCTTGTTTGCCTGTCTGTCTTTACCCTCACCCTCTTGCAATGTATAAACAGCCAATATGGGCTCCTTGCTGGCCCTCCTCACAGGACTCTATGTCATGCTCTGCCTCATCCATGAAACCCTCCCTTTTCCCCAAGATATGAATTAATTTCTCTCCTGCCTGTCTAGGGGATTTTTGAACATTTTTTAAAAACCGACCCACAGAAATTGCACATGTTAATAGGGTACCATGTAATGTGTCAATACATGTATATTTTGCATGTTTAAATGAGGTTAAATATGTTGACCTCCTCAAACACATATTGTTTATGCTGAAAACTTTTCAAATCCTTTCTTCTAGCTTTTTGACATGCACAGTACAGTACCGTTATCGGAAGTTGCCCTACTATGCCATAGCATGTTAGGGAATTTTATTTGTTAGTGTCTCTTATCAGGTTTTACTCTGTCATATATCTCATCATGCATGATTTCTCTATTATGCTGTGAGATCCTTGAGGACCTCACAACTGCAACCATTTTACCAGTTTGTGTAACCCGCTTTCTCTCTAGTGCCTGCAAATTTACTGTGGGATTCTGAGACCATATTTTCATGGGGAGTGTTAGTCTGGGCGAAACAAAATTGTGTGTCACTGAAGTATCTAAGCTTCAAATGCAACAGGCCTGGTGTGCAATCCCCATCCAATCACTTAATCAGTTTCTGGCCTTGGCAGTTGTTAATTCTTACAGAATTTCAATTCCTTCATTGGTAAAGCAGGAATAATAAAATTTAGTTAACAATAGGATTGTTGTGACAAGTAAATGAGGCAAATACAGTGTAGTTGGCACAAAGCCTGACGCATAGAAAAGACCAAAATATTCTTACCACATGTTGAATCTACTTAAATAAATTGGAAGAGATTGGGTTGAACAGGGAATTTCATCAGCCCCACCAATCTTACCCTCTTCCAAGAACTCCTCTCTAAAGAATAATCACTTTATCAAAGTGCTTACCAATAGAAATACAATGCAAGTCACATACACAGCTTAAATTTTTCTACTGGTCACAGCAAAAAAAGCAAAATGAAGGAGGTAAAATTAATTTCAATAAATTTTAGTCTCCTCCATATATTTGACATATTATCATTACAACACATTATTGATATAAATAGTTATTAATAAGACGTTTTACATTTGAGAGAGGCTAATTTTCCAAAATCCAATATATACTTCACATATAAACAGTGCATCTCAATTCCTACTTACTGTGTTCAAGTGCTTAATAGTTGCATATGGCTGGTAGCTACTATATTGGGCAACCTAACATTGTAACACTGGATTTGAAATACATGCTTCATAAGTGAATCATATCATACCAGGCTGCACAAACACAGCCTGCTAGGAATGCCTAACCGGAGGAGGTGAACGGAGATTAAAGATAAGACACAGAGATAATTGCAAAAGAGGGGCTGGGGCTCTTGCCTCTAGTGGACAAGGAGCCCTGAGGAACTGGCTCACCTTGTTTTTATTCAACTTAGGCAAGGGCGTAAGCAACTAGTTGATGGAAATTTCATCTGTTTCTCCTTATTTGCAAAGTATAACAGGTAAGTAGTTCTCTAAATGAGATTTCACTATTGTTGACTTTATCTCTGGAACTTGCAAAGTGCAAGCATGCCGGTACTTTGTCGAAGGGGGACCAGCTTGCTGTCCCTTCCTTTGTGTCAGCAGGGAAGGTCAACTGACCCTGACCCTTATGACTAGTTTCCCATACCACTGAATGTAGTCAGTATTATACAATAATGTGTTCTTTTCAAAGTTAATAGGGCTAAAAGCACTAATATTATATTCTGATCTTTTTTATTTTTTTAAATCTTTTTAGCTTCTGATCTACTCTTCCATTTGATTGATTTTAGGCAAACCATTGATATATTTTGTTCATTTCTCACCCTTCCCCTAAGCTTGATGAGGTCACAGGATCCTAAAGCATATGACCAGCGTCTCAAAATGGTGTATTTTATTGCCACCCACTCCTCCAGGCCTAAGTCTGAGTTCTGAAACAAACCCCTACACATGCTACTGGTGGTAGAATTTGTTACACAAGTCATGTTCCTACAAAAGACAATTTAGGTAGCACTAATCCTGTGGGGTTCCTAGAGTTCACTTTATGCTTTTCATCTTTCTCACAAAGATTATTTCAGCTTAGAAGGATTTTATTCTTAGAATTCTAATACTTTAAGTTTCCAATTTGATCATGCGCTGGTACTTGGAGCACAGAGAGTCCAGACACTGCACTGGGAGAATAGGAAGAGAAATGAGGAGAGGAAGGCGGAAGAAAGGAGAATCTAGTGGTCTGATGAGTAATATTGCTGTTTATCTCATCGTGAGATTTTATTTGAATAAAGGGTTAAAAATGTTTGAAATCCTTAGCTTATTTCACCTTTTCCTTAGGAGGACTTTTTACAATATCTGCCCAACCTAGGTCTCCTGACCCTGAGACTCAGTGCATTTTTCTCACAGCTTGCATTACTGTTGCTAGTTTTACCTGGTCATGTTAAGAAATTTTGAGCCTCTTATTGGGCTTGAGCAACTGTCACAGAAATAAATACTCTTAAAACTAGAACCTGTTGGTTTGTGTGAGAGATTGCATGCATTAACTTTATTTCAGTAAGTGTGATTCCTCCTTGGTGAGGAGGCATCTATCTGAGAGAAGAAGAAAGGTTGCCTTTGCCTCTTCTATGACCTGGAATTAAACAAGGTCAAGCATCCTGGTGACCTTCCTCCCTGGTCTTTGAGTTTAGACTCAGTCCACAGACACAGCAGAAGAGACTTTGACTCAGAACAACATAAACCCTAAATGTGTGTTTTAACACATAAACTAACTTTATTCTGCCCTCATCCCATTCCCATTGCTATAACAACATCCAATCACCAAAAATTATTTCAGCCACTAAGGTCAATTTGTGATCAAGGTCCAGACAGTTTCCATCATTCCTCCTGTTTCCTCAGCTCCAAGCTGCATTTTCTGTTGCTCAAAAAATTTGCATATTTTTTCAGTGCCTGTTCCTGACTCACAATAAACAATGCCCAGACCGCCTGCCAAAAAAATGTCCAAATGCGAAATAGTTGCTATAATAGTCGTTTTTGTGATGGCAACTTTGAGCTGTGTGCTTTTAAATTATAATTACTTTTTCCTTACAAAAGATGTGTATCTGTCTTGATTGCTGTAATTATGATTCTATACCAGCAAACAGTTATAAAAGAGTCATGTCATCGCTGTGCCTCATAAAAACTGTGTCTTTCAAAAAGCTTCTTTTGGTGACTGTATTATGTTTGTGCTTAATTTGTGGCAGGGAACCATAATGAGAAGCTATTAATCATTGAGTGTATATAAAAATGTGTGTTCTTAACTAAATATTACATAGATGATATGGCAAGCCATTATTGGCATGATATGATTTAGAATTAGAAAGGGACTAGAGAAATATAATCTAATATAACCCAATTTTGTGGATGATATTCCTTAAGAATTGGAAGTGGAAGCATGTGGTTTAGTGACTGCACACACAGTAGACTGTAAGTCAGGGGACCCAAGTTCTAAACCTGAACTTGGAATTATGGCATAAACAGCCTTGACTTCCTCATTCGTCCTTGTTTCCAAATTGTGGTGTGCAGAATCCAGATTGAGGATTTGGAAATAAAAAGGGGACATCAACTTGACGTGACCTCCCACTTATTCAATTAGAACAGCACCACTTGGATCTATTTTATATTGTAATGTTTGGCAACAAGAACTCATTGGCTTTTCTCGATTTTAAGTTTGATGTTTACTGATGTTTCCTCAGTCTGAGAATCACAATTGGATAGAAAAGAACTGCAGCACAGACTGGTACTGACTTTAGAAATGTACACAGAGGGGGTGTGGGGACATGTGGGAGGGGCATCTAACCCTGGTGGATCTAGGGAGTAGGAGCTTAGAGTTGATGTCCCAGACTTAACAGATGATAGGTCTTCCTCATAATGTGCTTGATTTTCTTTTCTATTTAATAAAAGTTCCTGGAGACTTCTTTTGGAAGAAGATGAGAAAGGATGAGAAAAGCTCCAAGAACTGCTAAACAGAACCGTTGCCTGACTGTAATCCTAGGTAAATTGCTCAACCAATATGAACTTCCATGTCAACATCTGGATATAGAGTAATAATAGATAGTTCCTCAAAGCATTATCTTGAAGAGTAGATAACATGTATAAAAGTACTAATAAAACTCTACAAAAATGTTGATTATTGTTATTAATACTGGAAAAGGCTTTAGCTCCAGATGACTGACATGATCTTTCCCCACTACAGGAAGACTATGGTCTTGCAGAGGTCTGGCTCACATTGGGCAGCTGGAGAAAGGACCACTTTACAATATAAATAGTAATAACAACTGTGAAATCTTCATTAAAAACCAGTTCTTCTTGAGTTTTAGTATTTTTTAAAGGTGCTGGAGATTTTACTATTTTTTTCTTCTTTTCCTTTTATATTGGCGATTAAACCCGGGGCCTTGGCTCTGAGCTATCTCCCCAGATCATTTTTATTTTTAATTTCAAGACAGAGTCTCATGAGATCACTAAGATGCCTAGGGCTTGAAGTTGAGACATCCTGTCTCAGCCATTCAGAGTGCTAGCATTACAGGCCTGCACCACCATGTCCCCAATAATATGCTAGATTTTTTTAAAGACATACTTGTGTCAGAATTTAGCTAATTTGAGATAAAAGCAATTGTTAGCTAGGCATGGTGGCATACACCTATAATCCCAGGACTCTGGCAGGTTGGTTCAGAATATCAAGTTGGAGCCCAGAGTGGGCAACTCAGCAAAATCCTGTCTCAACAATCAATCAATCAATCAATCAATAAACAAAAAAGAAAAGAAAGGAAAGGAAAGGAAAGAAATAAAAGGCCTGCAATGTAGCTCAGTGTGCAGGCCTTGGGTTCAATACCTAGCATGGCTTTGGGGTGGTGGATAAAAAACATGTGAAAGACCAACCACCACCAGTACTATTTCTCCTATACCCTCTTGCTTATCTACTGTTACACTCTGAGATCAAGTCAGGTCCTGTTCATTGCCTTAACATTCTATGATTTCAATATTGAAGAAGAATTGACATTCCTTATGGCAATCCTGCAATGCAAGCTATTTTGAAAAGGAATGATTTTTTTTAAATCTCCTGAAATTAAAAATAAAAGTGAAACATACTACACGTTAAAAGGTTTTCTTAATCAACTTTCTCAAAGAATCCAATTCACCATAATTTCCTTATTTTGAATGATGAAATCTGACTGTCCTGTTCTAAATTATGATCAGTACTTGCTTATTATCATGATCTCTCATATTTCAAATCAGTTAGTAGAGATGCTCCACTAGAGTAAGATTCATTTTTTTTCTTGTTATAATAACACTTTCTCCCCAAAAGAAAGAATTTATCTACAACATACTTAAAGAATATTTTTTAAAAAGTCTTGGCAGATTTTGCAAAAAGAATGGCATTTGTCACATGTGTTTGCTTGTGGTGACTTCTCTCTCTTTCTCTCTCTCTCTTTCCCTCTCTCTCTTCTTGAATCCCAACATTAATGATTCCCTGGCTCTGTGTTCCTTATCCTAAGTAGCTTTAGATGAAATACAAAAGTTTGCTCACAGTTTCTTGATCTTTCATTTTTGTGCAGTTCCTATGAAGCAAAAAAAAAACTTCAAAGCTCAAGGATCATAACTATAAAAGAGAAGACAAAGGTAGAAATACACTAAGTAAACCCAGGTTGTCCCTTGAGCATTGTTACTATAGCTTTCCAAAAACGAAGGTGGTGCTTAAAAGAAGTAATTTCTAATATTTCCCCCAGACTAAAACCTAGTCATTCCAATGAACTCTGAACTGAGATTCTTTGCATCTCATTTTCTCATTAGGTTTTATTACAGGCAACAAAACTTTCAGCAGTGAATTACTTCCCTTCTCAATGAACCCCAGACTCCTATCATATCTGTACAAACCGAAATAATGAAATGGTTTGTAACCAAAATTTAGGAATTTGGGAGCAAACCAAGATCTTCTCATTTCTGTGCTAACCAAAATGTGGTTTTCTAGCCTTTCTTCTTATGAAAAAATATAAAATATACATACATACATACATACATACATACATACATAAACAGAAGTGCTACTAGGCTTGCAAGCCCACTTAAAATCATCAGATTTCTTTCAAGTTCTCTTGAAATACAAAGTACTTCTATAAGAAGTGAACAAGAAGCTTCTACAAGAAGCTTATGTGAACAGATTGAACCTGAATTCATAGATCAAGTAGGAGCTGGTATAGTCAATAAATGTTTTTAAAAAGTAGTCATAGGGCCAGGTGTGATAGTTAGCACATGCCTATAATCCCAGAACTGAGGTGAAGGCAGGAGGATTGCTGCCTTCTGTCTGAAATACAAAGCAAGACTCTACCTCAAACACACACGCACATGCATGCACACACATACAACACACACACACACACACACACACAAAGTAATCATGGTGTTGAGAAATAAAATCTGCTCCATGCATCCAAGACAGAGACATAAAACAAGTAGCTTTGTTTACACACACATACACACACACACACACACACACACACAAATCACTTGGTTTCACACCCTTTTATTATGCTAGCCATTTGTAAAAATTGCTTTATGTTTACTACATATCAGACACAAGACAGGTTCTTGCCCTCAAAGAACTTACAATTTAGTTCAGAAGCCAAAACTTATGATGATTTTAAAAGGAGACAAGGTACAATTAAATGTTAAGTAATGTGGCACGGGTGCTAAGCACACTATAAGATCAGAGAAAAGGAAAAATAGCTGAGGGCTGAGACAGTAAGACAATAGATTTTCAAAAACTCTTAAAATAATGCCAGATTTAAAACTTGTTGTAATTGCTGCTAATTTGTAACTTTAAGGCATCCACAAGATACACCACTATTCTCCAGCCAGTGGCTGTTCAAAAGCATATCCCTGAGCAGTTGAGGATGTCAGGAGATATTTCTTTATAACTCCCTAGATCTGCCAACGAGGAACAAAAGCACATACTTTCGTGTTGGATAACAGACACATGAACTGAGTCGATTTTGCATGGGGAAATGAGTGAACAAGAACACAAAACTCTGGCTATAATTTTTGGTATGAGTTTTGGTTTCTAATGAGCTATTATTCTCTTCTACTCAGCAAGTTTTAAGTTTTGGGAGTGAGTCGGGCTCAAAAAATAATTTTTTTATATTTATTTTCACAATTTATCTACCTTTTAAGAAAAACGAGCTAGAGTGCAAGTTGTATTCTCAAAGTAGTGACAATCTTCTAACTCCTAAAAATGTTCTGTAGGGGATATCCAGTATTCTTCACAATCCAGGCATCTGAAGAGCAACTACTCTTTTGCAATCAGGAGACTCCGACTGTGTGTCTGCACTCTGGTTTTAAACATGCTGGCGAAGATCTTAGTCCTCGCTGTATTTCTTACCTTTTTAGTCTGCAATGCGGGGAGCCAGAACTCAATTAGGCTTGTCATTATGCGGTTTAAACTGCTAACACAGAGGCATGTTGAGTTACTTTAGACAAGTGCAGAGTATTCGAGTTTGCATTTTCTTTCTATATTTATTTTCTGGATCTTCCTGAGAAACGTCATTTGTGTTCCCAATTCTTTTTCATAACAGTTGTACAACCAGGCAAAAGAGCACACTCTCGTGTTCCCTGAAGGGGAGGGAGGGAACCTGCAGTAATGGGAAGTAATTAAATTTAGCCTTAGAGAAGTCTTTGAAAGTGTTCTAATCAAGACTTCCAGCTTTCCCAAGTGTGTGTGAGCTTTATTTTTCCAATCTTCCTGGTCCCGATCTTGCATTCCTAATGAAAAGTGAGCTGACAAAGCGTGAAAGTGGTCTAAGCCAGCAAGCCTGCTTTCGGTGAGCCAAAAATTAATCAATATTCCAGAAACCTCGGGGCTCTCCCCGCCTTCCCGGTTCTGTTTTCGTTTCCCCACTCCCCCTTTCCCGCGCCCAGGCTCCTCCCCCTTTCTTAAGTGGCCCTGATAGTAACTTGCAGTTTGCGAGCACATGCAAAGGGTCCGGGCCAGCCTGCTGCTCGCTCGCTGCGTCCTGCTACTCCGTCATACCTGCCCGGACTTCACCTTGTCACTGCCTGGGCTGTTTTCCACCCTTTGGAAAATCAGAAAAGGTAAGCATAAGGACCCATGTTCCTGCTGGGTTTACTTTCTCTTCCCTCTTCCCTGCTAGTCTACGTTGCGCTCCAGCAGTGGGGCTGGAGCGCAGGAGCTGGCCATGTTGGTAGATGAAGTCCGCGCCAGTAACTGAACGTCCGGAGCTAGCGTGTGGTGTCTAAACCAGATCCACTCCCAGTTTGGATTTGAGTCACTCAGGGTGAATTAGGGGTAGGTTGTGGTTGGAGATCAAGAAGAGAGTCGAGATTGAGCCGGTCTGCTTTAACGTGACGGGCTGGTAAAGAGAATCCAGCGCATTTAGGGAAAAAAAAAAAAAATCCAGACCCTTACCCTTTCCTCTTCACTTCTGTCTCTAAACTTTTAATCTGGTGTAAAGTCTTAAACAAGTTGTAGGTTTTCAGATCCGTGACCTCAACCCGCAATTTTGTTCAAAAGTCAAACTGTTAGGACAAATCTTTTTTTCCACCCTTGAATTTGCCAAAGGCTTGCGAGGAATCCTGGGTTTCGTTACCTCCCCCATAGACGCGCACGCCGGCGCTTGCCTTGCCAGACGCACACGTCCGCAGGCACCCTCGGCTTCCCTGCGGTTTATCGCGGCAGATTGTGGATCAGGACTCTTGTAAAGCAACGACAGGAATCCCTTGATTTTCCAGAGTCGCTGATTGCCAGCATAGAAAAGTTTTCTTAATTGCGTTTGAATAACCTGAGTGCTTTAAAGAAATCAGAAACCACGCACTGTAATGTTTGGATTGAAAATTGGATCCTTCTCGTCTTTTCCTGCAGAAATCCTAAATTTTAAAATACTTAGGAGTCAATGATAGTTTCCTCAGAAGACGCTGATGTGTTTGCCACAAAGGCAAATACCACTTTGTCCTTGGATTTATAATAAAATGAAAATGAATTATGATTTCAGATAATTTGTTAGACATGTCTGGATGACTTTGTTTATTTCATGGGAAAAAAATTCAAAAGGCCCCTGTAAAGTAGGCAGAGGTACTTCTCGTATCCCCTGGACACTTGTGCTCTTTTCATAACGATATCAACTAGTTGATATTCTCATATTTTTTTTTCTTTCTTCTCAGAGCCTTCCATAACCCAGAGTCACTTAATTTTGACTTGCTGACCCATGGCCCCCCACACACACCTCTCCCTCCTCTTTTAAAACAAGGTCTCACTATGTAGTCCAGGCTGACCTTGAATTTAGAATCCTCTTACTTTAGCCCCCAACTAATGGGATTAAAGGTGTGGGACACCACACCTGGCTTCCCCCACCTCTTTTTATTTTGAGACTGTGCTTTGCTAAGTCGCTAAATTGTCCAGGCTGGACTAGACCCTGCAATCCTCCTGTCATAGCCTCTGGAATAACTAGGATTATAAGTATATGCCATTTAGCCCAACTGTTTTTTCTTTTCCCCCTTAATGAAAATAAAGTTACTTTACTACATCTAACACACTCATCTAATGATTATCAATATCTTAGTCCTTTTTATTGACCTAGTTATGCCTTCAACCACAAATACAACATGAGTTATCGATTAATTGTCAAATACTTCCTGTATGCCAGCTAATAGGACATTTATTGAGCATATTCATTGTGCAAGGCCTGTCACTAAGTTTTGAGGTAGGGTGAGGGTGGAGGGTACGCCTCACATGTGGCTCAGAAGGGCCCTCTTTTTAGCCTCATTGGAGAGAAAAGGACAAACTTTGAGAAATACAACACAAGTTGCCCCTTCTACATTCTGAATTTATACCCATTTCTCACACATGGTCCTGTACGATATGCACATTCTAGCCTAGAAGCACCATTTTATGGCTCTCCAATCCTTGATTTCTCCTAAGATTATGCATTTTGCCCATAGCCTGCCATAGTATGGGGCAGCATTGATTTCTCATCCCTGGAATCTGTAACTCTTGTCTCTTTCTTTCCCGGTCTAGTTGTGTTCTGTAACACCAAAGAGGAGATTTGACTTTCTGGGGTAGTTCCAAGACACTGAAGTGCAAAGAAGAGACACTCTCAGAAAAATAAAACATGACCAAAGGCAATGGGGAAGAGCCCAGGATGGGAGGCAGGATGGAAAGATTCCAGCAAGGAGTCCGCAAACGCACACTTTTGGCTAAGAAGAAAGTGCAGAACATCACAAAGGAGGATGTTAAAAGTTACCTGTTTCGGAATGCTTTTGTGCTGCTTACTGTCACCGCTGTCATTGTGGGTAAGTCATATGACAAAAAGCAAATACAAAGACAAACAAACACACAAAAGAAAATCCTGTATCTTGTTTCTTTGGGGGCATCTGGCTGCCTGGGAACATTATCAGATGGATTCATTGTAGATATTCAAAATGATAGTCCAGGCTCTCCTCTGAATCTGTACATTTTTCCAGGAAAATTAGCTTGTTGACATATTCGGGACAACATATGGTAAACAAATTAAAATCTGAAAGAAGTTTCAGAATGCATTATACAAATTACTTGATTGTGTGGAAAAGGGAAAAAAAATCAATCCCTTTCCATCTTGTGTAGGAATAAAGGAGCAATTTAATCATTAGGGATGAGCAGTTAAGTAACAATAGAAACAAGCAAACATCCTAGATTGGCCAACATCTAATCATTATACAATGTCACCTTCACTTAAAACTAATTTATACAATTAGTAACCCCCAAATGAGATATGGTTCCTTAACAGTAATTATATTCTAATTGGTGCTAACTTGAAGCTGAGCATCAGTGCTTAAGCACATAGGTCAAATCTTTTATATGTTTGCATGCTCTCACCCAGTGGCTGGGGAAAATGGTAAATTGTAGTTCAAACTGGCCTTGAACTCCTTATGTAGCCCAGAATGGCCTCGAACTGGTGGTGATCCTTCTGCTTTAGCCTCCCTAGTCCTGGGATTACAGACATGTACTAGCATGCTGGCACCAGCTTTTTAAAAACATTTCAATCCCTTCTGAATGTAGTGTTGCTAACAGCACTCTGTACTAGTAAAACATTATTTTGTTTTGTCTATTGATAATAAAATTTTAGGCTGGGTGGCATTGATCTTACCTTACAGTATAGCTGAAAAAATACTTATTTGGAATTGTTTTATGAAAATAATATTGAAATCCTTAGATTGGCAAACATACACACCAAAACCTGGTTATAAAAAAAAAGTTCTAACTTAATTTTACACTAACTGGCTATCAAAAAAGGCAGTCATATACAGTGTTAATAATTGCCTTGGAATTAACCACAATCTCCAACTATAAAGAAGTAATGACAATAAAAATTAAGAAAATTCTGTAGCATCTAAATATAATTTTTTTCCAGGAAAATACGATTCATAAAAGTTGCAGACAAATTGAAATATAGTTTGTCATGAAACTTGAGCTATATCCCATTTCAATATCTTTGGCTCCTTTTCATGACTGTTGATTAATGAGCATTCAATTAATTGCAAAGAAGCTCAAAGAGAACATGTCCTGCTTCACTCAGAGATGTCCTGGCTTTCTTTGTTTAGATTCCCAACCTTGAGTGTATTCCTGGAAGAGATAACTCAGTGCAGGTCACTGACCTGAGACTCAAGGCAAAAGTGCAGTATCTTGATCTTGTTTTTTGTTTTGAATCACAGTCATTGTCAAGCCAAGAAATAACTACATAATACTGAGAGCTAACATTTAAGTAGTGCTTTCCAGCTATTTTCTAGGTGTTTTGCATGTATTAGCTCACTTAATCCTTAAACAAGTCTATAAAGTGAGTGGATAGGTATGATTTCTATGATATTTCTCACTTTATAGATGAAATTGGTCATGGACAGATCAATCAACTCACACAAAGTCACAAGGCTATTAAGTGCTAAACTAGGAAGTCAAACTAGTCTAGTGCCAACTGCTGACTAGTCGACATCACAGGAGAAATGCCAAGAAGAGAAATACTTCCATGTGTGGGTGAAGAGCAGTTAGCAAGCAGAGCTAGATGTAGTCATATGTCATTGTCATTTTATTATTTGATTTTCTCAATTAAACTCAGCAGAAAACTTAGCCTTTTCATTCATTTGACAAATCTGCATTAATTTTTTACATGTAATACCTATTCAAAGTGCATTCTAAACACCAGAAGAATTCAGTATCTAATAGAGAAATAATTCTGCTAAAGAATAGAGGAAGCGGGCCAGAGATTTAGCTCAGCGGCACAAGCGCCTCCCTGACAAGCGCAAGGTCGTGAGTTCAATCCCCAGTACAAAAAAACAAACAAACAAACAAAAAGAATATAGGAAGGGAAAATAATAAAACCTGACCATAAAAGGCAAATGCTTGGAAAAGGGAGTTCCTAAATATAAAGAAATACTATCTCTGATACGTAAGAAGAAAATACCAGGAGTTGAAGTCTGTTTTCCCTAGGAGCTTTAAGATTTCTTCCTAATCCAGTGAGGCCTTTCCTTCAGTTTGTGAGAACTGCAAAAAGGGTTGGCTGAGCTGGGGTAGATCAGTTGGCAGGTTGCCTTCGTGGTTGGCCTTACCAGTGGAAACTGAGGAGTTAGGAGCAACGAGAAGAAGGCACTAACAAAGAACACGTTAAAAAAAAGAGCTCATTGACAGTCAGAGAGACCACCAAGTCTACACCAAAGACTAGGAATAACAAATAGATAATTTGGTGACAAACACATTTAAGAGAGAAGGAAGAACCCTTCAATTATCCGTTGGTATGTCATCCATGGAAGACCCAGTGAAACAAAGACTTCATTTATCTAGTCACTAGCTTCCGCGTCTACATCAGGCTTAAACAAAATAAAAGGAGAGAATATGTCTGGACACCGACTCTTTTATTCACTGCAGTGTTATGATAAAAAAAAAAAGGAAAAATACTAGTGAGGAAGAAGGAAATACTTATTTTCCCAAAATATATTGTGAGAAGAACTAGAGCTATTACTTAATTTTCAAATTCTTAGACTTCAAAATTTTTAGTAAAAAGCACTGGGAAAACCTGGGTAGCAGAGGTGATTTTTGTTGTTGTTGTTCAATTTGTTCTGTCTTTTTAAAATAAAATGAATGCATACTTAAAGTATAGAAATGGAAGCTAGAAAAATATCATGAAGGAATAGAAACATCTGAACCCACATATTCAGAATAAAGCAGAGAATGGTAAATATTTCAATACCAATCCTCTAAAACCATAGAACCACTTGAACAGCTTGATTTTTCATTTTAAGAAGTGACATCTCCAGGGTTGCTTCTCAGCAATGTTTAAGTCTCAGTGTGCAGTGGTATGACAAAACTCACGTACTTACAGCAAGTTAGCATCCTGAAAAAGAGCTGTTCCAAGTTTCCAGTCCCTTTAAGAGGTTTTTTTCGGAAAGTGGTAGGATAATGTGTATTGCAGGGATGTGGCAGACATCTGTCTGACAAAAACACACTGAAGAAAGTGTTATTCTTCCTCAAGAAAGCACTTTCTCGTCTCCAACTGTGGTGAGTTGTGTTAGAGTGACCTCAACATCTTGCTGAAAGAAAGGGAAAATCATTTGTCTTGTTCAAGTCACAGAATACCAACTCTTTTCCACGAATTGCACAATAAATAAGAACCAAATCTCAGGCAAAGGATTACAAAGAAATGGATCATAAGACCAACTTCAGGGGTGGGAATCTAAGTAGAATTGCAGGGAATCAGATGGTGGTTTTACTTGATGGAGTTTGTGGATACAGATGGAGTTTCTCTGCTGTCAGTCTTGCCATCTACACATACTCAAAAAGTTTGAGTTTCCTTTTGTGTAAATTTGAGAAAAATTTCCTTCTAAAAAGAAAACAAATCAACTAAATTTTTATGAAACAACAATACTTCTTGGAGTGAATTTAAATTTCACTAAAATTCCTTTCAGTGAAATTCTATAAAAATATCTGGAGGAACTGGTCATCACAAATGCCTCTTGGGATAGGAATCAGGTATCTGCAAAAAGGGCAGAATGAATATTACTTTCCTCTGAATAAATTTTGGGATAGTTTGAATGTTTTGTTACTTTTAATTCATTAATATGTCATCTATTAACTATTCTCTAATAAATAAATAAGTTAAGTTACTTTTTTGTTTTTGAGACAAGGTCTCTGTATGTAGTTCAGGCTGATCTTGAACTCCCTATGTAGCCCACAGTGGCCTATAACTCACTCTGTCCTTCTTCCTTAGCTTCCAGAGTGTTGGGATTGCACCACTATGCCCTGCTCAAATTACTTATTTTTTTAAAAAAAATCCAACGCTGCTCACCAATAAACATTAAATCCTGCACATCTGGCCCTGCACTATGTAATTAGTTCAGTGGGAGAGAATGGATAGAGAGAAAGACAAGAAGATATGTGACAGCCAGTGATTGCAACAGAGAAGTTTGTAATGAATTTTACAATTTTGAAAAATGAGATTAGATGAGCATGGTGGGGCATACCTGTAATCCAGCACTCAAGTGTCTGAAGCAGGAGAATTGCCTCCAGTTCAAGGCCAGTCCTGGACTTCATACTGAGTTCAAGACCAGCCCAAACTATACAGCAAGACACTGTATCCAACAAAAGGTGGGGGTGAGATCATATCATTCATATTGTTTTGTGTAATATATGGCATCTTTCTCTGATAATACTTAAGAGATTCCACTGTCATATAAGCACCTGCATTGAGATCCCTACATGTGCTATATTAAGAGAGAGGGAGAGAGAGAGAAAGAGAGAAAGAGGCAGAGACAGAGACAGAGACAGAGACAGAGACAGAGAGAGAATGGCCTTTGGTGAAGAATAGACCTGGATTCATATGCTAGGTCTATTAATAGTTCGTGATTCTAGAAAAGATGTTTAACATTTTTTAAGCCTCGGTTTCCTCATTGGTCATTATAGCTATAATAAAATAATAAACACTGCTAGCAACAATATAACATTCACACTGCATTCTGACTATTCTTTTGTCTTAATTTTATTTAAACATTCTAACAACCCAGAGAAGAAGGCATTCTTGTTTCTTTCATTTTACAAATGAGGAAACTGAAGTTCAGACCCTTATCCTCCTGTCAGTGCATATAGAGTGGAATTCATATCCTGCTCTTCCCACACTGCTCTGGGTGCCAGTCCTTGCTGCCAGGGAGGCATGTCCTCATTTTATTAGGACAGTGCACTAGAAGTCTTCACTGAACCTCCACAGGAGGGGTGGGAAAGAGATTTTAATTGGGAGATTATTAGACAGTCACTCATGAGACTTGGTGATTGAATGAGAGGGCATATTACAGGCTATGACTTGATTTCTTGACTGTATGACCAAGTGATTGATGGTACCCTTTTGAAGGTAGAATGCAGGAAGAAGCTTCAGGAGCTGGGAGGGCTGAGGTACACCCAGGCAGTGATCCTCTGTTAGGGGCAAGATGCCACTATAGTACATGTACAGTACAGGAAATATCTCCACCTTCTCCAGACTGAACAGGATGATATTGTCTTTGGATGCTAAGCAATGCTTAGTAAATTTGGTATTCTACTGCACTAACTCCTCTGCTTTTTATGACTGAAAGCATTCATCTTTCAAGAATGCCATGTTGTATTCTGTACCTTGGGCATTGTCTGGCAGAGGTGGGCTAGTTCAGCCAAGCAAGTTAACTGATGTGATCTACTATCAGCTGCTGGGCTGACCCAGCTGGTTATGGGACTGCACTGGCTACCTGCTTAAGTTACTGGAACAGGCAAAGTCTGACACCCATATTGACATCAGTCCCACTTTCTGAGTCTCCAGACACAAGGCCATCTCCACACAAGAATCTAAAGAATGGGGGACTGTTTTCAGTTTTAGATTAATGGTTTCTTCAATTCCAGAAAATGAGAAGGAGAGAACCTTTGGGGAACTGGAGGATGGGTGGTCCTGAGGCAAGCCTCCTTCTGGAAGTACCATAGCTGACTGTGCTACAATTCATTCGAAGCTCCTGGGGCAGAGGCCTGGGGAGGAGGATGCTGAGAAATTGCTAGACATTAAAGACACAGGGATAGGAAGTAAGGACTTCTGCCAGGAAGCAAAAATACAAAAAAAAAAAAAAAAAAAAAAAGTCAAGGCGGGTGTTATGGCTTGTGTTTAAGTGTTTTCCCAAAACCTCATACAGTCATTGGTAGGGCTTTTACAGAGATAACTGAATCTAGAGTATGTGACACTGGAATTGATTCATGGTACATGGTGTAATGCAAGGTCAAGCACACTGGATTAAGAGTGGAGTGCTACCAGCCCTAAGTAGCCTGGATAAAGTATAAGGGATAGAAAGAGCTATGGTCATTGTTCCTTGTTGCTTTGTTACCTTCTGCCCACCACAAACTGTTTCTTCTCTGAGATGCCTATCTGCTGCGCCACCATGCCTTGGAGCCAAGCAGTTATGGACTGAAACTTCTACAAACTGTGAGCTAAATAAACTTTTCCTCCTTTAACTTTGGGTATTGGATATTTTGTTTCACCAGTAAGAAAACTAAAGCAGAATTTGGTACGAGAGAAGTGGGATCGTTGCCATGACTGTACCTGACCATATGGTTTAGGAGCCTTTGGAGCTGGCTTATAGAAAAGGGAGGAGTTATGAAAGGTTTGGAGATGCTGGCTGAAAAAAACAGAGCTAGAACATCTGAGGCTGTACTTGAGGGGAGATTCTGGTCAGAGCTCAGAAGGCCAGAATGCTGACAGAAATTCTGTCTGTAAATATCAGGTTCAAGAGATTTTTGCTGGGATGAAGGACTGCATTGGCTCTTTGACTCCTGTCAGTGTATGTTATGCCTTAGCAGAAAGTTTGTCTGCATTTGATCTTGCCCAGAGAGACATTGCCTGTGACTGAGATTAAGGAGTGAAGACTAATTAACCAGGCAGAAGAAATTTCAGTCTAATGTTGAAGCTGTGGCATGGCTGCTCTTGGGGGCTTTTAGCCAGATTTATTGTGCAAATCAAGAGCAAAGAGCCCAACAGAATGATTTAAAGCATTTTGAAGTCATCCAGAAAGGAAGTCCCAGTAAAGTTGCAGCCAGCAAAGATGGAATGGAGGAGAAATTGGTCACTGAGAAGACTAGCAAGAAAAAAACAAATATTTCAGAAGAAGACAACAGAAAAGATGACCTGAGGGCATCACAAGAACCAACAGGACCTCATTCTTTGCAGCCTCAAAGTTGTAAAAGTGAAAGACTTTGCCCCAGAGCACCATGGTCCCGAATGGTGTCAGCCTAGGGAAATTGTTCTTCAAGATTTGGTTCATAGACACTTGACCCCTGCCAGCCAAGAGAGAGGAAAGCCTGGCTATTGCTCAAGTTGGGAGCAGACCTCAGCAGCATCCATGTGATGCTGGTCTTAGGTGCATTCAGAATACAAAACTTGTGGGATCAAGGCTTCCTCCCAGATCTCAGAAGAAGCTCTGGGAGGCCAGGCAGTGTGCCCCTGTGAGAGAAGTATATGAATCTGTGAATGTGAATGCAAAAGTGCAGTAGAGGCCCCAGAAGTTTGGAGAAACCAGGAACGTGGATTGTCTGCGGAAAACTACAAAGAGGGAGCAGAGCAGGCCCCAGAGAGAAGCCTTGAGAGCTACAACCACCAGCAGTGCCATGGAGGTGGAGCCACCCAAGCCCTTTGGAGTTCACAACTTGTTGGGGATGCTGGAAGTGGAACTATGGGATTTTATGTTTGCCTGCCAGATTTCAATCTTGTTTTGTTCCAGTTCTTTGCTATCCCCCATTTGTAACTTTTGGAATAGAAATGTGTATCTTGTTCCATTGAATATTGGAATTATTTAACTTTCTTTTCACTTGTACAGGGGCTTGCAGCTAAGAGTTTGCCTTACATGTCAGAGGAGACTTTGGACTTGGACTTTTCAACAATGCTGAAACAGATAGTATTTTGTCGACTCTTAGAGATGGACTAAATGACTTTTGCATAAGGGAATGTGCATGAGTTGTTGGGGAACCAGGGGCCAAACATTACACCTTGTGTTTAAAGATTCCCCCCAAAACTCTCATGCAGTCATAGGTAGGCTTTTTCAGTGGTGGCTAGATATAGAGTGTGTGATTCTGTATTGATGCATGGTGCAATGCCAGGATTAAGGGCACTAAGACTGAGGACATCAGTGCTACCCATTCTAAGTAGTCTGGATAAGACATAAGGGATAAGAAAAGTTACCGTCATCCCTTGTTGCTTTGCTACCTTCTGCCCACAATGAACTATTTCTCTTCTGTGATGCCTGTCTGCTGTGCCACTCTACCTTGTGCTAATTATGGACTGGAACCTCTACAAACTGTGAGCTAAATAATCTTTTCACCCTTAAATTTTGTATATCTGGTATTTTGTTCCAGCAATGAGAAAAGTAAGTAAGACAGTGGGGATGGCAGGTGTCTGATAGATATGTAACACACACATAGAACCTGGTCACTTCCCTACCCTCTCAAAAAGCATTCTAGGGATCTTCTTCCCATTGTGCGGGTGTATTTAGTAAGGTACAGTGAGGATCCTAGCTCTGGGTTCTGGAGGCAGACTGACTAGGTTTATGTTTGAGTTCTGGAGCTGAGCCTCTGTTTCTTCATATGTAAGAGAGAATAATTATAAAAACTCTCTTCCAAGATTTGTATCCCCATTCTGCCATGGACAAGTTTTGTAACTATAACTGCCTTCCTTAAGTGCTTGACAGGTAAAGTGTCCATAGAAAATGCAAACCCCTTGCCTTTTGTTTATATCCTTGCAATCCATAATGTGTACTAATTTGGCAATGCTGATCTGCCAGACAACTACAAAAGCCAGGAACTGGAAACATTGAGGGTCAGAAGATATTTACCAGGCCTAGGTTTAGGAGAAGTGGCTCATATTTCCTACAGAAGAGAGCCATGAGAGTTTTAGGAAGAGACTTAATAGTTGTCAAGGGCCTTGAGAGGCAGAAATAAAAACCTCAGAGTGAGTGATACTGACAGTATCTGACTCAGACCTCACCGGCTTCTTGAACAGAATCAGAATGTAATCCCCAGGCAGCTGCTATCACAGCACAGACTATCCAGTGAGAGGGAGCACCTGGCAGGAGATGCCTCTCTCAGGAAAACTAAGAGGTACTGAGCAAATGTTTTTTTATAAATGTTCTAGTGTACTTGGATTTCTCTTTTGTTCCTGCCACTCAGGGCCCATTGGAGGACTCACTCCCTCCCTGGTTCCTCTATTGCTCCAGCATTTTTTGTGTCTCCTGCTCATTAGAGTCAGGGGCTGGAGACAGGAGCGGGGCAGAGCCTTGAGAGAAGTGTGGCTGGTTTCCAACTGAGTTGGTCAGGGTTATTTTGAAGCAAGTGGTAGAAGTCTTAATGTTGCCCTAGGATTATCTCCGGAGATCTTATTTTGCTCTATTTCTTTTCCTGTTAATTGAGATACTGAAAAAACTCAAGATGTTGGGAAAAATTTTGAAACTAAGCAGGCAATGTATAATTTCTCTTGCCAGGAGGTGATCAAATAAACTAGTGTGCTTAGAACAATCATTTGCAATAATAATACCTTCCATTTTTGTGGTGATCCAGTTTCTGAGGCACTTTTCCACTGTACTCTGCACCAGTGTACACCCACACCCAGCCCACTCACTTTCCAGGTCCTATCTGAAAATTTCTGGAATGCAGCTAAGATGTGCTAAGAGCCTCAAGGTCCTGGTTACAGGCCCAGCTCTGCCATCAGCTAATGCATTTTATGATTTAAGACAAACTTCTAGGCCACTTATTTTCTTACCATTAGAATAATTGTAGACTAGTATCTGCTCCCAATTCCAAAATTATATTAAGGCTTATTGGCCTTCAACTGAAGGATTGGAACATGTGGAATTAAGTATACCATTTTTGCTTTCCAATGCATAATATTGTACCATCACAAGACCCTTTCTCTGGAACCAGTGATCTTCCAACTCATTTGAGCTGTTCTCTCCAGATAGCAAGCAATCACCTTCTCTGCGCTTGCCTTCTCACTAACGTTTTTGCCTTCTCAGTAATATCCCAGCTCTGGTTCAGATGATTGAGCAGTGTTCCTACCCAGTCTTTGAGGACATAAGAGGAGCACACCTCCACAGAAGGCATATCTATCTGCTCATCTTTCACAAATCAGAACAGTGCACAGAACAGTGCAAGCCTTTGTTTTTGCACTCATATAAACAAGGCTATGTGGAGGAGCCAACCAGAGTTTAAGTGCTATCTTTTCCAAGTTGCACATTCCAGGTATTAGAGTACTCGTTATTTATGGGACTCTGGGATGCTATCATCCATCAGGTATTTGTCCTGGCAGCTGAGTGGGCTGCATCATTGCTGTGAAATGAGGAAACACACACAGCACTTCAGGACACCAAGTTCAGCCATCATACAAACCAAGTATAAGAATTATGGGTCAAGAGTATTCATACCACTGTGCCTTATTAAGAGATGTGCATTGTAATCACAGATGATACCTTAGCCTAGAAAGCGTATGTCACCTAGTACAGCATAGATACCTTCACTTTGTATTTGTAAATAATTTCAGACCAGCAAACCAACAGAAAAGTAGAAAATTGCATGCATTGACAATATAATTTCTAATTTCACAGTCTAATTTCACAGTTGAAATACCATAAAGAGGGCTGGGGATTTAGCTCAGTGGCTTAAGCGCCTGCCTGGCAACCACAAGGTCGTGAGTTCGATCCCCAGTACCAAAAAAAAAAAAAAAAAAAAAAGAAACAAATACCATAAAGAATAGTTTGCAGAAAATGATGGAAATGAAGAGACAAAGGGAGAGACAAAGAGAGAGAAAGGTGCTCCAGAAGTTTTGAAACCACAAAGAGAAGGATAAAATCCCTAAAGAGGTTTAGATATGATAAAGCCGGGTGAATTAAGACAGGGAGCAGGGCAGGCACTCCTCTTTTCCTTTGTGTACCATACCAAGACTCGAAGGTAAACAGACGCAGTGAGTTGAAAGGCACAATCAAGTTTTGAATTTCAGGACAGAGTTCCTGTCTCCAGAGAGGCTAATTCCATTCTTTTTGTCCCCAAAGAGACTTCTCCAATTCTCCAACAGTGAGTCCAGGCCACCAACTGCTGCGGCTTCCCAGAGAGAACAGTGGGCTGTTAGTGAGAGAGCTGTGTAAGATGAGGCCCATTTATCCCTAATGACAGTGGAGATGGGCAATATCTGGCCCTCTCACCCTGAAAACATGCTCTGCTTTCAGACACTTGCGTCACGTGAAATTCCATCTTTAAAGCACGTAAGACAAAACCCTAGGAATATGTGTGGTTGACAGGAAGTTTGCTGGTTGCTTCAGCTTCTCCATGAATGTAAAAGTAACGGCATCAAAAAGAAAATCATGTCTATTAAGAGACTGCCCATGACCAAAGTCATCTCCACTTTTATTTATCCTTGTTTTCTTAGATTTGTGTACATGTTTGTGGTGTTGTACATTAAACCCAGAGCCTTCCCACTGAGGTACATTAAAATTTAAAAATTTTTAAATTTTGACACAGGGTCTGTCTGACTGCCACTGTCACTGCTCAGCTGCCTAGGCTGGGTTTACATGTGTGATCTTCCTGCTTCAGCCTCCCAGAGTGTTAGGATTACAGCCGGTGCCACCATACCATTTGGATTTGCTTTTTCAAGGCAAGTGAAGTAGACGTGTAAGCAAAGCTGACATTCAGTAAAATTTCCAAGGCATTGCAAGTTCTGGTATTACTGCTTTATACAGAAGGAGGAATAATGAAATAGCAGGTTACCTTGTGCTTGTGGTTTAGAGTGTGAGTTTTCGGTTGGGCATATAGTGCTTGTAACTCCATAGGCAAATTGATTGAAGCAGCATATAGGCGTGTGCAACTGGGTTCAAAACTTTTTCAGATTCACTTCCTTGTCCCCAGAAAAAGACAGTTGTTGGTCAGAAAGTGATATACTCACTGTGAATCAAGCACAACTAGGGACTTTCCTCTGAAAGTCATCATGGAAGCAAATTAAAGCAGTATTGAGAAACCAACTCAGACTGAAAGCGGCTTCTAAGAAGAGTCTGGGAATCCGGCAGAAATGGGGTAGACAGCTGGGTGTGGTGGAGCATGCCTGTAATCTCCAGCACCGGGGAGGCTGAGGCAAGAGGCTTGCCATAAATTCAAGGCTAGCCTGCGCTACATAGGGGAGACTCTGTCAAAAGAAAAGAAAAAAATAATGTAAAAAGGAATTCAGTAAGATAAAAATAATTCAAGAACCTTTCCTTTGGTTATTTGTTTTGTTATTTTATTTACATAGTAGATAAACTTACTTTTAGTTTAAAAATCAAAGAAATATAAAAAGAAAGTGTTCTAGATTTAGCTATTACAAGTTGTTCCGCTATAAACATTGATATGCCTGCGTCACTATAATATGGTGACTTAAGCTCACTGGGGAAGAGACCTAAGGAAAAGCTGTGTCATGTGAAATTTCTAAATTCAATTCTTTGAGAAATCTCCATTCTGAGTTCCACAGTGGTTGTACTAGTTTGCATTCCCACCAACAATGCAGAAGAGTTTCTTTTTCACCACAGCCACACCAGCATTTGTCATTGATTTCCTAATGATTACCATTCTTTCTGTGGTAGGATAGAATTTTAGCATTGTTTTAATTTGCATTTCTCTAGTGATCAGAGATATTGAACATTTTTTCATATGTATTTGAAATATGTATTTCATATGTATTGAAATATGTATTTCATATGTATTTTCATTTGTATTTCTTCCTCTATGAAGTGTCTGTTCATTTCCTTAGCTCATTTTTTGACTCATCTCATTAACAAAATGTGGTATCTATACATAATGGAATACTACTCTGCTCTAAAGAATGACAAATTTGAGGCATATGTATGAAAATGAATGCATCTGGAAAATTTAGTACTGAGTGAAATAAATCAACACACAAGCTTCAATACCATATGGTATCTCTCATTTGAGTGAAGCAAAATATTAATAAGATGATAAAAGATGGATAGAAAGGGAAAAATGGACAGATCTTGTCCACTAGGGAAGTGGTTTAAAAACAAGGACAAGGAATGAGGAAGAGGGGAAGGAGAAATGTGGGGAATAAAGATATGCCACATACAGGTACCCAATAATGCCAATCAATGTAACATTAATTGTCATAACATGAACTGAAAGAAATAATATTAAGAAGTATGTAAAAGGTGATGAGGAAACCAGAGGAGAGGGGGGGAACATATGATTAGAAAAAAAAAAAGCAGTAATATGTACATTTAACAACTCCCCAAGATGATTAAACTCCATGAATTAATATAAAAAGTTAAAATAATGAAGTTAAATTAAATTTAAAAAAAAATTAAAGCATCCCACCTACTCCTGTGCCCCAGAGATCTGGTTTACCTTAGTATCCTTTTCTTGTGTTCTTGTAGAGTACCTTTTGAGCGCACAAATAAGAATATATTTACTCTTTTTTTTTTTGCTTCTTGCACACAAAGGATATCATAGTACACAAAGCTTGCTTTCCATGTTATTTTTTTTTACTCTGTGCAATATATCTTTATTATTATCCTGATTAGCACATAAACAGGTTTCTTATTCTCTCTTGAGACTTCATTGTATGGATGTACCATAATTTATTTAAGCAGTTCCCAATTGATTGGCACTTAAATTGCTTCTAACCCTTAGATATTACTATTGAAATATACTATTTAATAAATAATTGTGTACAAAAGTTACTTCACCCAGGTAAAGTATGACTGTGGAATACATCTCTGGAAATGAAGTTTCTGAGTGGAAGGTATATGCATGTGTAATTTTGACAAACATTGCTAATTTATACCCCATAGAGGTTGTAGTAATTTACTTCCTTGAATTGCAGGATTTAAAATACAGTCTGGCTGCTGCCATTGCTAAAGATGAGGATCCATGGACTTTGCAATTTTTGAAGATTGACAAAAAATAAATTAATTAATTAAGGAGACAAAGAAAATCTGTGAAATGAAAAACAAATGCAATTTCAGGATAGATTAAACAGGTGCAGATGTTCCTGCTGCCTACTTCCAATGCCTGGATTTAATTCAGATGAGATATCCAAGCACTGTCACATATATTACCATCTATAATCCTCATTGGATTGTAAAACTGAAGGAATGGGGCCAGGGATATAGCTCAGCAGCATAGGACTTGCCTGGTGAGTGTGAGGTTGTGAGTTCAATTCCTGGTATTAAAAAACAAAAACCTAAAGGAGCAAGGTTTCAGTTTTTTGTTTTTGTTTTTTCCTAAAACTTTCCTCCCTCAATTTAGGAACTGAAACCTTGAATAATTTGCCAGAGGTTCTCAGAAATAGAAGATAGCTGGAAACTAGCCTCTGAAAGCAGGAGCGCCGCCCTCCTGGCCAGCACCCGCTCTTTGAGGTGTGGTCTAGACTGGTGATCCCCCATAAGTATTTTCACAGAATTCCTATGGCTTGTGTCTAGATGTCCCCACAAAGCCTCATTTGGTCATAGGGCTTTTTGGGGGAGGGGTGGCTGAATCGAAAACGTGTGATTGATTCGTACTGTAATGCTGGCATTACAGGTGGGTGATTTCTGGAATCAGTTCACTGAATCAGTCCACAGCCTGGATAAGATAAAGGGGGCTTGAGGACATAGCCCAGTGCATAGCGCCTGCCTGGCAAGAACGAGGTCCTGAGTTCAATTCCCCGTAACCCCCCAAAAAAAGAAAGAAAGAAGCTTTTTGCTCTCTCTCTCTCTCTCTCTCTCTCTCTCTCTCTCTCTCTCTTGTTGCTTTTGCTGTCTTCCGCTGCCATGAACTGTTGCCCTCTACCAGGTACTGCCTCGCCTTGGAGCCAGCCAATTACGGACTGAAACTTCTACAACCTGTAAATCTTTCCCTCTTTAATTCTGACTGTTGGATATTTTGTCTCAGCAACAAGAAAAGTAACTAAGACAATCCTCTTGCTGATGACCTAAGGACCTGAGCATAACAGTACCCACTGCCCACAGTAGAGCAGAAGGTAAAATCAGAAAATACAAAGACACTTTACTATTTGTTCTGCACAGAGACATGTAAGTGAGCAGAAAAGAGGCTCTGAAAGTACAAAAAGGGGAATACATACAATGAAGGAAATTGGGAAATGGGTAGATGACACAGGAGAAGGTATCACAGAGAACTTGGAAAAATTTAAGTATATTTCAATTCCAGTTTCTACACATTCATAACAGTACATTCTTTTTCTAGAAGGCAAAACAGATTCTGATGAAATAGGTTTGTTATGAAGACTCCTTAACAGAAACACTGAATCCTTTCTTTGACTTTCCATAGGAGAAAGTATTTAACAAAATGTATCTTCTTTCATAGCATGCAACCAGCACAATGAATTTTGATCACCTTAAATACCCCAGTAATGATATTTCCTAGATTCTTATTAAAATACTTAAGCAAGAATGCTATAAGACTGTAACCTGGGAGTGAACAATCTGAGTATCATTCATGAAATCTATGTATCATATGTCACTAAGAAGCAAATCTGATAAAGCTTATTTCAGTACTAACAAACCTACTAGGAAGTAATCCTGATTTTTATGGTTATTTTTGCAGAGTAATCAGCAACGAACATCTGTTCTTTTGCACTACACATCTGGTGGCCACAGAGCTTTTCATGAGCTCTGAGGTCATCAGTCTATGTGCTTCAAGTCAGTGCTTGTCTCAGCAACTGAGCCACTTAACAAAAGAGAAGCAGGACTCCTGGGTCCTTGTCCAAATATTTGGCCCTGTTATCTCTCACTGATAGGAAAAATAGGGTAAAGAAGGCTCTTAGACATTTGTGCATCAAGCTGAGAAGACATCTTTTAGAATGTGTTGCTGAGCTAGAATGGAATCAGAAACCAAAATACCTACTTCCAGAAAAGCAGTCAGAGCATTTCCTCTTGATTTCTCTCCCCTTTCCCCACTTTTTTGGTACAGGAGATTGAACCCAGGCCTTCCCATTGAGCTACATCCCCAGTCATTTTATTTTTTATTCTGAGACACGGTCTCACTAAGTTTCCCAAGGGGATCTTGAACTTTTATTCCTCCTGTTTCAGCCTCCTAGCATTGAGATTACAGGTGTGTGCTACCACACTGAGCTTCCTCTTGATTTAATCCTGGCAGCTAGCAAACCCTACCACTGGCTTGGAGCAGAAAGCTGAAGGAAATGTCTTGTTGTTTTATCCAACAAATGAGTTGAAAAAGAGCTGGATGCTGGTTTCATCAAATAAAATCAATAAAACCTTTCTTAAGCTTTAGATATAGTTATTCTGTCAGGCATGGTGGTACACACCTATAATCCCAGCACTCAGGAGGCTGAGGCAGGGAGAATTTCTGCAAGTGTGAGGCCTGCTTGTGCTGCATAGCAAGCTTAAGGCCATACTGCACTACATGGTGAGACTCTGTCTCAGAACAAAACAAAATAAAACAAAAAGTAGATTTAGCTACCCTAAGTCTATTTCAGCTGCTTACTGTGGCAGTAAGTGAACATCTTGGCCTCCCTTGCACCTTCCATGGCTCCACTGCACCTACCATGTGGTCTTGGCAGTGAACCTGCCCTCTTAATGATACTGGCTCTTCATCTGTGAGGTAGAGATAATAATACTGGCCTTGATTGCATTTCTGAAGCAAAGTGCTAGTGAGGTCCTGGCACCTGCCTTGTGGCCAATGACGATTAGCTATTGCTGTTAAGGATGTAAATCCCAAAACCAGTCATGGTGATGCACACCTATAATCCCAGCACTCTAGAGGCTGAGGCAGGAGAATCACAAATTTGAGCCCACCATAGGCAACTTACCAACCTATCAAGATGGTATCTTAAAAATATAAAATATAAAGGGCTAAAGATGTAGCTTGGTCTAAAGGCCCTGGGTTCAATTATCAGGATCACAAAAAAAATGAAAGGAGGACCTTGAAATATGTTTTCATTTAATTGTCTTTCCACTTCTATTACTGGTGGTTTCCAATGATTAAAATATGTTCAACAGAGGAAAGGCAGGCTATTTTGTTTAGTAAATTTTGTATAAGCTTAGTTGAATCATTTCTTTCTTTTTTTTTTTTTTAAAGAAAAATGCATTTGGTAAAGCTCTACAACAAATAAGAAGATCTTTAAAGTGGTGGGTACCTCTGGGACATCTCTAGGAGGTCCAAGATTATTATTACTCAAGAGCATGAACAATGTGGGAGTTTAAGTTGAAGACCTAGGGGCCCAGTTCCTTGGAAGACACAGCCAAGGACATGCTTGTATTTGAGAGCATTAAAAGTGTAGAAGAAAGAGCACTGGGTTTTGTTTAGATCCGCTGCTCCTTAACTTTGTAAACTTGAGCAGGATAACTAACTGCTAAGCATCAATGCATTTATCTTTAAGATAGACGTGATAAAATTGACTTCATAAACTTGTGAGGAAGATAAAACAACATCATTAGCACATAGTAAGTACTCAGTTATGTTCCTTTCCCCACCATAATCTCCCCTTTCCCAAGAGTGTAAATGACTCACTTGGCAAACCCAGAGGTGGTAAGCCTAGAAAAGCATAGTCAGAGACAGAATGATTCAAAATGTATCTGAAGTTTGTTGTCGATAAACAACTATATTATTCAAATGTTTGACCTAGCACCATGCCTTATAAATAATGATTTTCCTGGTTACTTTTCTCTTGTTGCTGAGACAAAATACCTGATGCCCAAAATGAAGGAAGGAAAGGTTTATTTATCTTACAGGTTGTGGAAGTTTTAGTCCATACTCAGTTGGTTCCAAGGCAGAATGGCCTGCGTAGGGGCAACTGTTCACGGCAGCTGCAAACGAAAGGGCAAAAAGGGAAAAGCATGCTTCCTTCCCTTCCTTATATTGTATGCAGTCCTGGGCGGGTGCAGCACTCACACCACCAATTCCAGTGCTAGATGATAAACCCATTCACAAACACTAGACTCAGCTGCCTCCATAACTGCATGAGGCTTTGGGGAACATCCAAACATAAACCATAACATTGATGTTACAAATGATTTGCATTCCAAGGTAGCCTCCCAGATGGGTAAACCTGAAACACTAGTAGGAATTCACATTCTAGATAATCTATCTTAATACATCCCCCAAACTACGTACATATACCCAGCTCCAGACTGTAATGTCCCTTTCTCTAAAGCATCCACATTCCATTCTCTCTGAGTGTGTACTTTTAAATTATGCCCAGTAAGCCTGTTTATGCCCCTCAAAAAAAAAGTGATGTTTTCTCTCTGCTATCCGCAGTATAGCAATTTTATAAAATGTGGTTTCTGTAAAGAAGCTGAGACACATCCTAGAGCAGCTGAGGTCAATCTGATGACTGTGAGGAGCCACTCCAGAAAATCATGGTTCTTAAGACATAGTCCCAAGCCTGGTCTTTAGTTGGCATTTGATCAATATTTAAAATTGCTGACACCTTATGCTGTTCAAATTCCAGATGATCAAAGCAAGTTTCTTGTGTGTATTGTATACATTTTTATTGTTATGGAATGATAAATGTCTGAGGGGTGTTTGTTTTGATTTTGGTTTTTGGGTTTGTTTTGTTTTGTTTTGTTTTTGTTTTGTTGTCTTTCTGCAACAGAGTCTTACTCTGCAGTTCAGGCTGAGCTTGAGATCATTTTGTATCCCAGCTGTTCTCAAACTTGCAAGGATCCTCCTGCCTCAGCCTCCCAATGCTGGGATTAGAGAGGTATGCCACCACACCTGATTTGAATACATTTAAATAAAGACCAGAAAACACAAAACCAATTCCAGTAAAATTGCATTTGATTGACATTAAGGCAAAATACTTATTTGTTTGGATTATAAGATGAACCACTTATCTCTGTGTCACTTGGCTTCCGTATGAACAAGCAGGAAAGAACAACATGTAACCAAAGGCTTTTATTAATTCATATGTGTTGTAGATGCAGCTGTGCTGAATGATGCACATTGAAAAGTAAGAATTAAATCTCTTAACCCAAATTAAGTTCCAAGAAGATGAAAGATTAAGTCTTTTAAAATAAAGCAAGCAAATAAAGAAAGAAAAATGAATTAAAGGTTTACCCAACTTGAGAGTATCAGAGAAATTAAAGTTTAATAACTCTTGAAGAAATCACTTTTAAAATGCATTCAGATGTAGTTTTATGTTAACTATAGAACATTCTAGAAAGAAATGCACTGAAGCATAACAGTGGTTGTCTTTTCTCTTCAGTAGAGGCAAGAATCATGAAAGGTGCTTAGGAGTGGAATCTGAGTGGAAACTGCCTGGGTTTAAATCTCAGCTCTGCCACTTAAGCATGTTCAATTCACAGTGATTAGGTTTCTCCATCAGTAAACTGGTGATAAGATACTCCTTACCTTCTGGAGTTGTCGCAAGGATTAAGTTAGTAACACAGAGAAAGCACTGGCAATAATGCTCATTAAGAGCTCAGTAAGCATTAACTAATTTCCTTTTTAAGTGGCAGGTTTTACCTCCTCCCTTGTATTTTCCAAGTCAACTTTTCTCTCTTGAGCATATTACTATTACATTTGGGGGAAAAGCAGTCAGTATTTCGCAAAGACCCTGAAACTTACGTCAGCTGAGGTTTTTAATCACATACATTCAAGCACTTACCAGAAATCATGGTCTATAGCAGGAGAATGGATACTTCATGGTTGCTAAGACTCCAGAATTAAAATTGCAGTTGCTGTACTGATTGAAATGAACTTTGTGAACCATTTCATAAGAGAAAAGCCTTATTTCATAAGAATTTAGGAAAGTTTATTTTTTTATAAATGACTGCTTGCATCCTTTGGAAAAACTTCTCATTTCCTGACTCTCTTTTCTCCTCCCTACCCCCTACCCCCAGCTTTAGCTTCTTTCCAACTTAGCACTTGGCATTTTCTTTCCTGTATAATTTACAGACTTTTTCTTTACTGAAATCACACTTCAGTAGTATAACACATGGCTGAATTAATTTTCTCATGTTGTGGAGACAAAGTACCTGACCTGAAGTTAAAGGTAGAAAGGTTTATTTAGCTCCCAGTTTAAGGGAGTTTCAGTCCATGGTTGGTTGGCTCAAGGCAGGGTGGCAAGGCAAACAGGAATCACACAGAAGAAACAGTTTATAGTTGGAAGAAGATAGCAAAGCAACCAAGGGACCTTAGCAGCAACTTTCTTTATACTTTATCTAGACTACTGGACTCAGGGCAGTACTAAACCAGTGGATTTATTTAGTGATCACACACCCTTAATCCCAGTGTCACACAATCTAGATTCCACTACCTCTGAAAAAGCCTCATAAATGCCCTCATGATGTTTTGGGGAGACTTCTAGGCACAGCCATAACAACAAATTTTTTAAAACACTTACAGTATTGGAATAAGTAAATTTTCTTGGGCAAGGAAAATAAATTAGAGAAGAGCAAATGTACCCAACATCTTCATTCATTTCTTAATGGGTCAACAGGTTGCATGCATAATTTAGTTTACATATACAATTGTGATTCTTAAAATATGTTTTGAAGTTCAAGGAGCAGAGAAAAAAACTAAAGAAGAAATTGCTTTCTCCCTCTCTAATTTTGCTCCAAATTTTCAAAGGGAATTTTTTGGAGAGAAGTCTCTGCTCATTTTGCAGTCTTCTCTTTCCAGCAGCTAACAAATCTATATAGTACAGTTGCCAAGGCAATGCAATACCACGTAGACAGACAAGGGGATGTTGAAAACAGGTTGACAATGTGAGTGTGGGGTGGGGGATAACTGGAAAAAATAAAATTACATTTCCCTTTACATATGTTATTGTAAAGGAATCCTTTTGCCTCTATACTGTCTTATTCACGAGTGCATGATTTGTTTCCTAACAGTGCCCAAATTTCTGTACTTTTGTATTAAGCCCTGTCAAAATGAGTTCTGGTCACACAATTCAAGTCACACAAAGAAATTTTTCAATTGCTCATTTTTCTGTCACTTCTATTTGAAGTCTTAGATCCAACTAGACCCCTCCAGATCATGACCACAAAGAGATGCAGCCCACGCTCTCAAAGCTGCACAGATATTTGCCGATAGAATACATTTACTCTTGTCAGATATAAGCAACCAGTAGCAAGATACTCGCTCATTTTTCTAGGACTGTTGCTTTAGTCCTTAAAAAAACTCAATTTTTCTTTCTTCAACTCTCCCCCCCCCACCTGTTTCAGGAACAATCCTTGGATTTACCCTCCGACCATATAGAATGAGCTACCGGGAAGTCAAGTACTTCTCCTTTCCTGGGGAGCTTTTGATGAGGATGTTACAGATGTTGGTCTTACCCCTTATCGTCTCCAGTCTTGTCACAGGTACCATATATGCTTTTTGACCTTTTTTTAAAGTGTGCTTATTGCAAAATATTGCTTAGAAAAGCAAATGCTTTAGGTTTCTGCTGGATGCATGCTCTGTTCTAGCAAAAAAATAAAATAAAAATAAAAATAAGTCCCTTCAAAATGATGGAAAGGAGGCTTTAGTAATGCATGAATGATTATAACTCTCATATTTTATCAATCACAAGAGGAAATGGATTTAAACAGCCATGTAATCTGGTCTGCCTCACCATGAACGAGGTGCTCTGCTAGACACCACACGACCAGCCTTCCCTGACCACAGTGATGTAGTTGACAACAGCGTACAACAGGTCTGTTTTCTCACCCTCTTATCCCACCCAGATAACATCTGGTTGGACAGCCTATTAGCTATTGATGCAAGAATGCTTGTTCTCAGAGCCACCAGGACTTGAGCGGGAGCCTTCTTGGAAGCCTCATCAAGAGGTAATGCCCACGACACACTCACCAACTTTGCTGCCACCAACGCTTTCTCTTTTCCTGGTGTACCCGCATGATCTCATTTCCTCCTTCAGTTGCCCCACACACCCTTGTTACCTTCACACTGGTGGGAGAATGGGGAGGGGGTGGGAGATTTCTCTGATAGATATTTTGTCCACTGACACTTGGATTTTTAACCAGTAGAAGCTTTACAGATAGGATTCTATTTTCTATGACACTGCAATAAATCTACTCCAGAATGGAAAAAGGTTTAAAAGGTCATTTGTTTACATGATTGACAAATAGAAACAGAGCCAAGAAGTTGCAGAGCAATGTTACTGTCCTTCCTGCCCACTCTTCTTTTTCCCCACAGCACATTTCATACTTCAAGAAGGAATTTCTGTAGACACTGCCCCAGCAAGATGGTTTTTGGGTTTGTAGCTAAAGCCCAAAACTAAGATACTACTTCTGGCCCTGCCCTCTTTTCCACCCATGGCTCACTGTCCTCTTCTTGGCAGTTCACGTCACCTCTATATGAGCTGTCTCTGAGCATCTTCCCCTCTCTTGTCAAGGAGTTCTCAAAGATATTTATAATCCCCTCTGTAGATCTCTGTGAAATGAGAACTTCATAGTGCAACTCACAATCATTAGCAACAACATTCTGACCATTCCATACCTTGGAGGGCTAGCCACTACTTGGCCAGAACTTGGTTACATTTTTCCTCAGTACGTTGAAGATCTCTGCTAGCTTCCACTTGTCCAAGGCTTTAAACAAGTAATTGCACATATACAATCTCAAAATGGAAAATGAGTTGCTCATAAATATTGAGAACAGTTGATTTGGGATACTTACTTGTGAAAGTGGCTGGTCCATTGTGATCAGAGATAATCATAGTCATGACAGTTTTGCTCACAGAAGCTGTACTAAACACTGACATGAGGGCACACTTTCCATTTTTCTTGGAAATAAATTCTTTGCAGAATTTATTATAGGTCAGAACCCACACCCAAGATTTTATTTAGAAGAACAATGAATCCTTCTTCATCATTCCTAATGTCAAGACATCTTAACTGAGATCTGAAATTTCCATGGATACAAACTAAGGGGTCTTGAATTCCTTTATGCTATTTCTTCTAGAATGCAATCAGTACTTAGAGGTTTCTCCTTTCTCTTAATTGTACCAAAAGCCCATAGTATTACTTTTTAAGAGGAAAGTCTCTATGTGATATAATTAGAAAAAAACGATACTTCCCCTTAGTGGCATGGTAGTTGACATATACCCTCAAGTGGAACTCCATGGTATTTGTAATAATTAATCAACTTTATTGAAGGAATAAAACATTTCATTGAGCAATTTTACATAAAAAACTACAATCCTTTGCATGGATAAAACAATTTTGGTCGAAGGTTGGAGAAATTAGCGATATTTACAATATTGTTATTAAAAACAAAAGAATTTGAAGGTGCAAACAACCAATATAGAATGAACTTTTATAATGTAACCTAATTGAAAATTGGGGGAATTGCCACATAAACAATCAAGAGAGTTAGCTTTTATTTAGGACTGAATTAAGACAAGAAACCTCAGAGGCATAATTTAGCTTTGTCAAAGATCTTTTTAAGGTGTTTGACTTAAAGGACTAATTTTTAAATTGTAGTAACTTAGATACTTGGGATTAATTAGGATGAATGATTGATTCAGTAAGAATTTACTTCAAGGTTTTGATTACAGTGATTCTAAACCAAACGGGGAGGTTCTGACCCAGTAGGAATGGGGAAACTTTTGCTAATTCTATAGACCCTTGGAGTATCTCTGTGTACTGGGAAAGGGTATAAGGAATGCGTTGCCTAGGGACAAAACAAGTAAGGCTCCCTCATTCTGGAAGGGAAAAGCAATCTTAAATGCTTCTAGTTGTCAAGGGGGTAACACACATATATGAAGCTGCCCTTTCAGGTTGATTTTTGTTTTCCTACTTTGATAGAGTCATGAATACAGAGAAATATTTCTCTTCCACAGGAGAAGGAGCAGACAAGAGTGATGATAAGTGAGAAGTGATTGCAGTGCAGAATTATGTGGACAAAGGGGAGGCAAGGAGACTATTGGGACCTGAAAAGTGTAAGGCTAATCAGCTCCAATTGTTGCCAGGTATCAACAAGAGCCAAACATTCCCATGTTTTTTTTTTCAAGAGAATTTAGTTATCCAAGTTTTTAAGAGGTCTTCCATAATTTTAAATGTTGGTGTGATTCACAACACAAAACATTGTAAGCCAAGCAAAGAATATCTACTCATCCAGTCCAACCCTTGGAGTTCCACTGAGGGAAATGAAGTTTGGATGTTGGTATTAAATTACGAGGAACACACAATGTTAATCAGGCTATCTCTGGGTTTCTTACGTTGCCTGACACAACCATTGGCAGTCCCTTGCTAAAACTGAACTCATAACGGTGGAATTAGCTACTGAACACTATTTTATGCTGGCTAAACAAATAGCTGTGATAAAGTTTCTCATCTCCATCTTCTGGGTTTGCCCACATTATGTAGCAGGGGTGCTGGTTTTTCTGCACCAGATAAGAACATCATAGTAAAAATTCAAAGGTCACAGGTCCATAGAAATTGTTTTCCAGCGGGAAAATGGTTCGTAGGCTTAGTGCTCTTAAATTCAAGTGTCCTGTGGTTTGTGCAGTAGAAAATTAAATTGCATGAAATCATTATTCCTTTTTGCTTTGGAAGATTCTAGGGAACATGTTATATGTTTAATTATACCAAAGTCATATTTAGGGGGTTTTTGTTTGTGTCTGTTTTTTGAGTGGTTAGTTGTTGCAGCTTAGGAATTTCTGTTGTTGTTGTTTCTGGGTTTTTTTTTTTTTTTGCTTTGGGGTTTTTGTTTGTTTGTTGTTTCTTTTTATTTATTTATCTTTTGTAGTGCTAGTGTATGCTAGGCAAGTGCTGTACCACTGCCCTTCATCACCAACCCTTGAAGTGTCATTTAAACCCTGCAAAATCTAAGTTAGATTTTTGTACTTGAAACACTATGTTTGTGAGTTAGAGCTCTAAAGTTCCTGGAAGCTTAGTTCTCCTTGTCCTGAATTGAAATTCCAATCTTTCCAAACATCCCTGGTGTGTATTAGCATTCCAGAAGCTGCCAAGGAGAAACTAGGAGAGAGCCTAATGGCTACATTTGTACTCAAGTATTTATTTTTTTAAACAAGAAGAATGTGTCTGTGCCAACACATCACACAATAAAACAGGGTGTTGGCACCAATTTTTATTGATTTGGTCAGGATCCTAAGCCAACTAACTATTTCATGCCAGAAATATGAGTTAGTCTGGATGGGTCAGCATGGTGTAAATTCATTGGATAATAATTAAGCACCATATCTGGTTTGCTGTGTGAACATAATTACTGCCTCTTCCTTAGTTCTGACTTTTCTTAGAAAACTTGAGCTTTTTCTCATTCTAAATGAACATTTCCCACAATAACTAGCCACAGAAGAAATCTTTAGTGTTAGCCTAGTTTTCTGGAAGGCCTAGCATTCATTCATCTCTTCATTCATTCACCATCATTTACTATGTCTGACATTGAGCTAGATACAGGGGCTATCTGAATACTAAGAAATAGTCCCCCAAATGTGTGCTGAGTGAAAAAGACGGAAGGCTCTCCAATCCCTTCATGAATATGCTATACATAAGGAAACATTCCATTCCAGTTCCACTGGTTCTCTGTACTCTCAACAAGAGAGAACTTGAATGATTTTTGAGACCTAATACCAACTCGGACTTCCAGAGTCCAGCATCTCCATTCCAAAGTCAACTAATCAAGAATTTTTCAATGTGGATGCCACCCCTATATCATTTACTTAAAATTGTCTTTCCACTGACGTGCTTTTCTTGTGATGCTTCAAATCATTACCTGAAATGGAAGCCCCCTATTCCTTTTGAATAAAATAATAAATTTCAGTATTACAAAATTCTGAATTGATACAGTTTCTCTGACAGAGGCTCAGAGAGCCTGAGACCACCCATTCTGTGGTTTAAAAAGAATAGGGATGATTAGCAAACACTTACAAAGCATTGAATACTCATGAACACTGAAATAAGACTTTGCCATTCCTGTGACCCGAAGAATGCAAAAAAATGACTTTCTCATCCATTCTACAATTTAATATATAAATTGAGGAAGAGTTTCTGTACCATCAGGAATACTATATTTAGCCTACATTGGAAAACATTGATGTAATCCAACCATTCCTACAGCTTCTCTTCCAAATGATCATCTGACTTCTACCTGAATATTTTCAGAGGGAGGAGGTCTTTAGAACTCGTTTGTCCTTGGAAAACTAACATTTCTTTTTCGTATCAAAAAATAAAACAGCCAAGTGGGGTGGCGTATTCCTGTAATCTCAGCAATTGGGAGGTTGAGGCAGGAGGATTGCTATGAATTCAAGGCCAGCCTGGCCTACAAAACAAGTTCAAGGCCAGCCCAAAAAGACAAAAAAATAAATAAACAAAAATAAAGCAAACAAATTTTCCAAAAACAAACTCCTGCTTGCTGGTAATCTTGCCATGTGACAAGCTCTGTGATGTGTTAAATATTATTTAGGCAACATCTTTTCTAATCTGTAGGCCAGTAGCCTCAGTAGAATGTAGGACTTGATGACAGTTGAAACCAACAAGTTGGAATGACCCACAAAGGGCTCTGCTGCTTGAGAAAACAATGAGAATACAGCAGTACCCTAGTACCAGCAGTTAATTGGTTCCAGGAGGTGTGATGAGTAGCAAACAAATTGTTTTGGCTAGAAAGAGTACCAAGTCACAAGGCAATCAACACAGTCAAGTTCTAGTGTGCGTTAAGTACTAAATGATGAATACCACCATACGTTCCTATCAAAATGCATTGAGTACCAAATTTCACCAGTTTCAAAGCAATCCAGTACCAAAGTATGACTACAAAAACAATGAATGCTGTGCCTCAAATATGGCCCTTTGACTCCAAAGAAACAGTTATGATGTGAGCAAACTAAAGTTTTTGTCATGTCATTTAACACAAGAAGTCAAAAAATGAGATAGATAAATCTTGAGCTTGTGAAAAAATTGTTAAGGTCTTGCAAAAATGAAAGCCAAAATCACTTAAGAGCAATTTAATATTTTAAACTCTTCATTGTTAAGGCTCTGATATGTGCCAAAGGCCAATTTGAATATTCTGGCCACTTAAGAACAAAGAAATTTTAAGGACTGGTGGTTTCCCCTATACACACATATTGCTTTAAAATAAAAAGCATCTGTCTTGGAGAGGGAAGTTTCTTTAGGCTTCCCTTTCATTCTCAGTAAAATGGAGGTGACAGTAATACCAGTGTCATGGGGCTAGTGTGAGGATAGGATGTATTCCCTGCATATAGTGTGGACTTAGTGGTAGGTGTAGGCAGAGTAGCAGCAGCAAAAGCGGTCCGCTGGCAGTTTTCATCACACAAATGAAAATTCAAAAGCAAGATTTCTTCAAGGGCACATTATTAAAACTCCAGAGGCTGTGGCTTTCATTTGTCTATGATCCTTGCTACAACCAGTTTCCCATTAAGGTAAATTAAAAAAAACCATAAAGTTAATCCAGTAACAACACTGGGAGCTGGAGAGAATTCCTTCCTCTCCACCAGAGGGGATTAGTTTCTGCCCTGCAGCATGGAATTCAATTTCCTTTAACACAGCTGCATAATTCTAAATATTATCATTGGTTATACAACTGCCCAGTCTTCCCTGAGAAACTCATTCCCAGTGTGTGACAGCCTGAATTCCAAGGGACAGTGAATTCCCCGTGCTGCTGACACACTGAAAAGAGCCTTTCCAGTTCATGAAAACTGAAGGCAAACTGAGTTTCTGTCTCAGTATTCAGATGCACCTCACGGAGATCTGTAAAGAAACGTCAGCCCAGTTCATTTGAGGCCTGCAGGCTGTTGTGTTCTCTGTAAGTGCTACTCACAGACAGCGGCAAGGATGGCTGAGCCGTGCCTAGCTAGGCTGCAGGATGTAGTGGGAGAATCAATCTGTGCTGTAAGAAATCTTGGGGGATAAATTTTTTTGACTACTAAACTACATCCCCAGCTTAAAATGTTTTTTCCTCCTGTGTATTTGGGTTTTAGTGTGGTAGACAGTCACGGGACTCTCGCCATCCTAGAAAATGTCCATGCTTCTATTACAGACAACTTGATTCTGGAAGCCAGGTATGTTTCTAGGATCTAAGGAAACCCAAATGAAAAAGACAAAATTCCTGTCCTCCAGGAGTTGATAATCTGGTTTGTGGAGACTGACTCATGATCCTAACACCCAGGGTAACACCAGCGGGAGGGAGGTACAGCCTCAGGGGGGAAATAAAGAAGGAGAAAGAAACAATCTGGCTGTCTCTCTTCCCTTCTCCCCCAGTAGTCAAGATTCCTTGCCGGAAGATAACTCGGCAGAGAAAAGGTGGCTTTATTTGTTTCTTATTTTATCCTAATACCTAAGTTTTTCACCACTAAATGCAGTAAGAGCTAGAGGTGGAGCCTTTGAGCCTCACAGAAAAGGTCACCATGGGGAATGTGTCCCGACAGATGGGAGGTCAGGAAGAAGAGTGGCTTGATGAGGCAACCACAGAAACCATCCTTTTCAGAGTAGACTCTGTGCTATTGCTTTACAAAGGATGTAGCAGTAATATTGTGCTTGCTTCCTCCCACATGAGTCTCCCTGTCAGCACCTCGAAGGCAGCCATCCTGCTTTACCTGGTCAGTTCATTCTTAGACAGTTTTGGGTGTGAGGTTTGGTCATACTTGTGCCACATGGAGCAAGAAAGACACTTTTCCAGATGATGTTAGGAGAGAACTTGGTGTCTCCTGGACATGTGAGTCCCAACTAGGTTCCCATGCTGTCTAACCAACCTGGCCACCTACCATACCCTGCCATGTTCTTAGAACTGCCCCTAGGTCCCCTGTGGCATGGATAGGTATTCCAAACTCAGTCTTCCATTAACATGAGCTGTTGCCAACTGCACCAGCTCAGCTAATTACATGCTTATTTGTGGGACAATTGTTATAGTAAAAGTGGAACAGTTCTCAGGTGAAAGCCCAGAAGGCCTGAGACTTGGTATGGGGTGCTGCTTTAAAAGGCTTAAACTTGTACAAATCAAAAACTCTTCTCTGTAAAGGTCAACGCTTTCAATTTAGTCACTGATTTGGGTCAGTCCTGGTTTGAAAGAATTTTTTAAATTTATTTTTAGAACATAGAAGGAAAATTAAAAGCCTTCCTTCATCTCTAAGAAAAATAAAACATTTCCTGTTAACTGTCAACATCATTATCTCTTTTAGATCACTGTGGAACTCGAGTCTGTGGGCAGAGTTGAGAATAGATGTTTTTCTGCTACTAAGATGACAATGGTTTCCAGAAAGAATAAGGGATGAAGTCCTACACTGGGCTTTATGCTTGAGGACGGAGGTGGAAAGTAGAGGTTAGGAGTGGGAATATTTCTAAAGTGAGATTCTAAAGTGAGATTTCTAAAGTCACTCACTTGTGACTTGTTACATTCAGTTGGAGAGGACAACCTGTCCCAATGATCAATTGTGCTACCTGTGGGCAGCCCTCAGGCCCCAAAAGAGCTCTTCAATCAACTGGTCTGAAGTGGGGTTTGAGAATCAGTGTCTCTTTGTAGTTCTCTAGGTCATTCTAATAGTGCACCAAGGTTGACAACTACCACTTTTCAGTTTCCCTAGCATTGTTTTGCTTTCTAGTGCCACGGTGCCAAGTGTCACCATTTATTTCAGGCTCTAAGTAGTTTAACTAAACCCTCTTATAGGGAGCCTTCCAGGCTTCCCCCAGGCTCCTCTTCAAGGATCCTCCCAGAGGCAGAAGTTCATTTCCATCTTGCAGTTAATCACTGCAGTGTGGTTTGCTATTAACTTATCTGTCATCCTCACTGAGGGTACCATGTATTTAGTCTGCATAGTCTTTGCATTGCTGAGAGAACTGTCCAAATTCTTAACATGGCAAATAAAACCCTTTCCAGCCCATTGCTTCTCTGATGGAAACTGCTTCCTCCCAGGGTTCCGATGCTCTCAGCACTTCATTCTTCCCCCTGGTGCATTTGCCTCATGACTTGACCTCTTCCCTAGCTCCATCCCAATCCTTTAACTCCTTCAGGGTCCAGCTTGGCTTTAGTTCCTCTGTAAATCTGTCCCTGCTGTTTGCAACAGTAAGCAAGGGTCCCCTCGCCAGACACGTGTTGCTGTTATTTGTGTGTTGACCTCACACACCAGAAATGTCTTTTCCTTCAACCAAATTAAAGACCTTCCTTAGGAACGTGCTTTCTATATTTTTGTGGCACCCAGAGCACAGTTTATACTGTCTGACAGTATACCATTTTAATGCTTATTTAAATTACAAAAACCATACACAGTGTATTAAATGTGGCACATGCGTGTGTGCATAAAGTAAAGAGCGAAATGCTACTGTACAAAGTATACAGAGGTGGCCACAATCCACAGTGTGAATCCTGTTGGAGAAACAGAGGTAGGGGGTGGGTAAGCATTAAGATTAGACCAACTGAGTTCAAAATCCAATATGGCTGTGGACATAGGGGTGCACACCTATAATGTCAGCATGTGAGAGGCTGAGGCAGGAGGATTGCCATTAGTTTGAGGCTAGTCTGATCTTCACAGTGAACTCAAGGCCAGCCTAAACTACACAGCAAGACTCTGTCTAAAACAAAACAAAACCCAGTGTGACTACTTCCCAACTCAGTAATAACAGACAACTCACTTTGATCTCTCTGCCTTAGTCTCCTCATCTACAAAATGGGGATTAAAATAGTATCTACTTCATTGCATTGTTGTAAATATCCATGTTGTTAAGATCCTATAACACTTTGAGAACATTGTTGGACATGCTGTAGCTACTAGAAAATGAGAGTTATTACTCTTTCACACTTTTTTACAAGCTTACTTACAAATATATTATTTTGTCAATAAGAATCATATGTGTTCTGCACTATGGTTTAATAAAGTAAATAAATATAGAGTAAATAAGGTCTGCAATGTACAATAGATATTGTGAAATGGAAAGAAATTGTTCAAAAAGAGAAAGGAACTAGGATGGGGAAAGAAATTGTTCAAAAGGGGAAAGGACAGCAGGAAAAAGGGGGGAAATGCAAGTCAGTTGTGTAAAGTATCTCTTAGTTCATTAAAAAGCAAAGGTTGTGCTAATATCAATTGGAGACATTTTTATGCCCACATCTTGTAGCCTGAGCAACTACTTTAAAGGTAATAACATGTAATGTACAAACTATTGTTATTCTCCTATTATTTCATTATGAAATTTTGTTTTATGTTTTTTCCATAAAATAAAAAAAAGTTGTTGGCTGTTTTGATATTTTAGTAAATGCAAATTTGCCTTAACACTTAATGGTTGGACTTTCTCCAATATTGTGTGCATTCAAAAATATTCTTCATTATTTACATATTTGTGTTCTACTTCTGAATTATGAATTACTAAAGCAGTTGTTCAAATGTCAAGAAGGCTGTAAATATAATATTTAATATTAGAATGGTTCTAATTGAGCTGCAAATCAAATGCATGGCTCCTCAAAGTGTTTGTTCTAAGAGCTGAAATTTTATTATTTTGAAGCTAACTTCCGAGAGTACTTCACAAAGTTTTTCCAAATTGAAAGATAGTAATTCATACAAAAAAATCTCAGTATCAGTATACCTAAACTACACCTTAAGTATTTAAGAAAAAATGGAAATATCAGTATCTTCTATACAGAAATCTTGCATTATTTTTTTTCAGTTGAGAATAGAATTTTAGTCTTATCTTGACCCTGTACTTGACTTTTCTGAAAGCATTTCTTTAGCATGGACCCCAAAGACACTTTTCGAGGTAGACATGAGTGTAATAATTCTGAAACTAAAACTTTGTAACATTCTTACACATACAATTAACATGTTTACATACTGAACTATATATGAAGTAGGCATGTTCAATATCAGAAAATATGGCTCGTATGCTATGTAAGAACGAAACCATGTGCATATTTTCATAAACGCAATAAGCTATTGAATTTAAGTGTGATTGATAATTTCAAATTTTCTAATATCATTTGAGTCAAATACTTCATAACTTTCAAGCTCTTTTTCTATGAGCATTCAGACAGTGGGCAAGAGAAGCTGAAGAAAAATTTATGGTAAAAAGTCTTAAAATTATGAATTTAATCTATCATGTTTAATTTGTTACTTTTTCTCTAAACTGTGTATGAGGCATCATTATTGACTTTAGCAGAAAATGTTTGAGTGTAGCTTATGGAACACAGATGTTCTGTGGGAACTGACTTGAAATCACTATGTAATTTCCCATTAAATAAACATCTGAACTTTAATTTAACTCCCAAGTGATCCCAGAGGCCTGAAGTGCTATATACAATCAAGTAAGCACATTTTTCTTATGTGAAAGATACATTTGTAGTAAGGCATATTAGATTTCCCATGGCTTAGAATCATACTTTTTTGACACTCACCTTAAACTCTTTCTTGCTTCTTAGAAGGTAGAAACTTATTTTACAGTTGAAAAAGTTATTTTACTTATATGAAGTCCATAAAATTATTTCTCGGTATTGGTAGACCTAGGGTTATCTTATTTCAAGATTGCACTTATTTTTTTAACTTGCCTATTGAGAATTCATTCACATTCACACAATTGACTCAAAGTGTGTAATTTAATGGCTTTTAGTATATTTACAGATTCATATAACCAAAATCAATCGTAGATTTTTGTCCCTACAGCAATAATCTGTATTCTCAGGCAGAGTTCCCCAAATCTTCCATCCCCCAAGGGCAAACACCATAGTAAAACAGTACTTCTTCCTCCATAGATCTACCTCTTCTGGATGTTTCTTTTACATGGCAGCATGTAATCCTTTGTGAATGACTTCTTTCACCTAACATAATGTTTTCAGGTTCATTCATGTTATTACATGTACTAGTATTTCATTCCTTTTATGACTGAGTAATATTCCATCACATGGACATACCACAGTTTATTTTCCTTTCAGTAGTTGGTAGACACATGAACTATTCGAAGTTTTGTTTTGTTTTGCCATTTGCTATAATAATGCTGAGAATATTTGTAGAAATATATTTTCATTTCTCTTGGATATATTAATTGCTTAGTTATGTAGCAATTCTTGATTCACCTTTTGAAGGATTGCCATATGATTTTCAAAGTAGCTATACTATTTTATTCTCACCAGCAATGTATGAGGATTCTCATGTTTCCATTTTCTTGTCAATTCTTGTTATTACCTGTCATTTTGTTATTATGTATTTGTCAAAGTGGGTATAAAGCATTATCTTATTGTAGTTTAACTTGCATTTTTCTGATGATTAATGATACTGAATATCTTTTCATGTTCTGTTGATTATTTTTATATTTCTGTGGAAGAATCTTTTCAGATCCTATGCCCATTTTTAGTTTGATTCTCTTTAATGAATTATAATAGTCTTTCTATATTAAAAGTACACTTTTTAAAATGCTAGACACTGGCTTATATAGGAATTACTACGCAGCTGGTCATAAGTCAGATATAATTACTTTTGAGGAAGATTCTTTGCTGTAGTTAATAATATAAATAAGTACTCTTTATGCTTATCACAAAGTATAGTTAAAACAACAAAACACTGATGAAAATTTCTAGTTCTGTACTATTAGGTATTTATGAAATAAAACTTTTCACTTTCTTCAAAAAAGAAAGTAATTGAATGGCATTGTCTAAATCAATGGTATTTAATCAAAAATACATTTCATGTGTTTTAATCATAAGAGAACTCTTGTTTTTATCTGCTGAGTTTTGCATTTTAGTTAAAATTTCAAAGGCATAAGATAAGTATTTTGGGGTGGTAGCACACACCTATAATCCCAGCCCTTGGGAGGCTGAGGCAGGAGAATCACTGTGAGTTCAAGGCCAGCTGTCTTAGTTCCTTTTCACTAGTCGCTAAGACAAAATACCTGATGCCCAAAGTTGGGAAAGGAAAGGTTTATTTCTTACAGTTTTTGGAGGTTTCAGTCCATACTCAGTTGGCTCCAAGGCAGGGTGGCGTGGCGGGGCCGCGGTTCATGGCGGCTGCAAACCGCAAAGTGGAAATGGCAAGAGAGGGCGACAGGCCTTCTTCCTGCCATTACATCACATCCTGGCTCCACCCCTAGGCCGGTGTAGCACTCACACCCCCAATCCAAGCACTAGACAATGAACCAATCACAAATGCATAATGCAAAGGTATGAGGCTTGGGGGCCACTGACATAAACCATGACACCAGCCTAGGCTACAAAAGCAAGTTCAAGGTCCACCTGCACTACATAGTGAGGCCCTTTCACAAACAAACAAATAAACAAAAAAGATAAGTAGTTTGGAAATTAAAACTGTGCATTTTATATTTCAAAAATGGTAAAATTCAAATCTTAAGTCTTTGACTATACTAACTAGTAAAATCCTTTGAAATATAGATGTTAAACTCACCAATTATATAACTTTTTGTTGCAGTAAAATTTAAGATGCGTTCATTTCTTCAATTTACAGTGAAAAAATGTTAATTTTAAAAAGTAAAGGATTGGTGATGTAACTCAACATGCAAGGATCTGGGCTCAATCCCCAGCACTGCAAAAATTAATAGTGATAATATAATAAAAATAGTAGTCATACATAAATTGAGGTAAACTACACAATAATTTGAATATATTTTACTGAACTGTATAGTTATGGCTATATGTTTTTACCCACAATTAAAAATTTAAAAATAAATATGACAGATGTAATATTTTAATGCCAATTCTTTTAAAGAAGGCACTCTAAATGGCTATTTATCAGTCTAACCTACTGCAGCTAGAGCATTTATGCAGTTTTAAAAGCACATCACTGACTTCTTTGAGTTTGTTTTCTCTTTATTCTGGATTTTATTTTCTGAAATGTGTCATTCTGAAACTTGGGTTATCCAATGTGAGTTCTTGAGGCAATGATCAGGTATTTCCCAGCCACCTCTGGGGTTGCCCTAAGGTGGTTGGGGGTGAGGGTGAGGGTTAGAAAGACACAGACTGCAGCAGGAGAACCTGTGCACTCCAGTTGCTCCAAGGAATATGGATGTTGAAACTGGAGTGAATACAAATCTCACTGGTATGAAGTGGATTTGACAAGCTGCGTGGTCTCCTCAATATACAGAACAGTCCTGTGGCTTACAAGCTCTTCTTAAATCTTTTGTGATAGTATTGAATTATATTTCCGTTATAATATTTTTATTGTGTGTTATAATCCCAAACCAGATATTTTCAATTCAGAAAAAAAAAAGCAAATGTTTGCTTTCCACAGGTATCTGTATGTGAGCGTTTGCAAAGAAAGCCCCTCATAGGTCAGGTAGTGCACGCCTGTACTTTCTGCACCTGGGAAGCTGGGGCAGGTGGATTGTCCCGAGTTCAAGGCCAACCTGGGCTACATAGTCAGTTCAAGGCCAGCCTGCAATATAGTGAAACCTTGTCTCAAAAAACAAAAAGAAAAAAAAGTCCCTCAAGTTGTATTCTTTTAGGACCCTCTACTTTTGAAAGTACTAGTAAGACCTCCAAGTCTTAAACTCTCCATCTTTAGGAAATGATTTTTCACTACCTTTGGATCATCAATAAGGAAAGACCAAAGTGAACCTGACCAGAAAGGTTTCCTGAGCACACTATTCTCAGTCACTTGGAAAGTTGTTCATTCAGCTTCTCTCTCATTTCTTGAGTTCCCAGAAGAAGCTGCGGAGAATCTAGTTTCGACTGACAAGTCAGATTTTCATGATACATGTTATTTTTGAATTTTATTCCCGATACAGCTCAAGCCAAACATTAGACTTTGTGCAGTACTGTCTGCCCGCCATGGCTGGACAAAGCCACACTCTGGTATGCGTGCTGGCTTTGTTCTTCAACCACGTGACTGGCTTTTGGAGGCTCCGTGCCAGAGTGTCCTTTCCAAGTGCAAGCTGCATGAAGGCAGAGAGCTTGTCCCTGCTGTGATCACACCCGGCCGCCAAGCTCATCTGCATGCTTGTGTCACACAGCACAGGGCCCTGGGAGACTCTGTCCCTGTTGGTAAAGATGATTTCCCTTCCTAGTGGAACTTGGGATTATTCCCAAGAAAGAGACCACATGTGTGGTCTCCCAGACCACCATTTGGTTCCAAAGACTCTGAAAATTTTCTCTTTCAACAGTACCCACAAAAATGTTGAAAAGGATGTATCTGTGAGAAAGATTACTTGAAGTTTTTGAGGTGTGTCATTCCTGCCTCAGTGGCATACAAATAGCAGGATGTGAAGGAAGCAGAACTGGTGGCAACAATTTTAAAGTATGCAGCATTCACCCGACCTTAGTTATGCTGTTGGGTATAAATCAGTTCAAAAGATTGGAATCGGCTCCATAAGCTGTTTCTAACTGACATCATCTCTATTCCCAAGTCCCAGTGCCATTAGCCAAACTGTGTCTAGTCTAATGTATTGAAGTCTCCTATGACACAATGTTATAAAGTACGTTTTCATTTGTTTTTCTTTGTTACCCTATTGGAAATCTGTAGGCTTTTGTTGTTTGTTTTGTTTTGTTTTGTTTTAGTTTCAAATAATTGTCTAATTTGATCATTTTCCTCTTAAAATACTCTTTGAGCACTGCAAGTTGTCAACAAACACTCACTCTTGACCAATTTCTATTTTCAGCCACACGCCATTCATAATGCAATCTAGTAAGAGTAATTGAATGAAACAATTTAGCTATTTCTTATGTATTAAAGAAAAAATTAGCTGCCATGAATTTCTCTGGTACAAAGCATACTTGATCTCTCCAAATAAATGTTTTCACTTTTGATGTTCAATCAAGATACAATTAAATTCAAATATTTTTGTTGTTGTTAAGGATATTTCCTTTGGCATTCAAAACAAATTATTCCAAACACTGGTCAGAAAAAGAGAAAAGGGGAGAGACAGAGAGAGACACCAAATGTGTCTATACAAATTTAATCAATTTTACTCTGGCACATTCTAACTATTCTACCATTCTACCTATCCATTAATTATACTGAAGAGTACTTACAAAAAAATTAAGATAGTATCAGTGATTCTTCCAGGGATGTGGACTTTTGTCAACATCAAGTTTTGATCAGATTTTGACTAAAGATATTCTCTCAATGAACTTCCAGAATCTGGGGATCAATATATTTTATTTTAGAGTTAAAATCAGCTTTTTAGAAAAGGCGGCATTTGCTACAACTACTAGACTTTAGATCAGTTTCTTGTATCATAATTTATTGTAGTAATTTCATGACTTTTTGTATCCTGTTTTAATTTATCCCGTTTATTTGCAAATTGGTTTGCAGTGGTATTCTGTAGTCCTGTTATTTGAATCTTCTATTACTTCTTACAGAATTACAGAGATGTGCAAAAATAGGTTTATTCTTCTATTTATAAGAAGAAGAAATGAAAATACCTTTTCATTTAGGTTTAATTTTGGTTTTGGTTGTTTTGCTGATACAAGGATTGAATCCAGGACCTTCCCAAACTACACTCGGGTCTTCCCAGTTATATTCTGGGTCTTTTATATATATATATGACAAAATCTTTCTAAGTCAGTAATAAGTTGTCCATCCTAGGCTCAAACTTGTGATCTTCTTGCCTCAGACTCCTAGGGTGCTGGGATTATATGCTTGTGCCACCATGCCCTACTAAGTTTTGCTTTGCTTTGTTTTGTTTTGTTTTGTTTTAATTCACTGTGTCCACTTTGAAAGAAAATGAAGAGAAAAAGTTTCTCTGCTCTGTCCTTACCAACAGGCAGGACCTTCTTCAAACTTGTGATTTGCTTTTGGAGGCCCAGTGCCAAAGCCTCCTCTCCAAGTGAAGGCTGCATGAAGGCAGAGATTCCAAATTTTCAATGCAAGATCTTTCCAAGGAAATTTGAGATATGTGTCAAGAGATCATTTTTCTAATAATCAATATAATTTGAAACACAGTCCTTAACTTAAACCCACAAAATGTACCATTTTTGTCCCATAACTAGTCATACCTGGATACAACCCTATGGCCATCTAAACGCGATGCCCCACACTCCTCAGGATGATTTAAAAATTTGGATTTCACAACCTTTAGTTGCTTTTGGAAGGTATTTATGGGCTTGGCAAATTTTTCTCATAAGCACAGTGTGTAAAACAGCCTCTAGCCTTCTTATCACACTGAGGTACTGGTGTCAATTTCCATACGTACAGATTGTCTAAATTCACGTTCAAAACGTGCAGCCTCATTGGCAGAGAAACTTGAAAGGTTTCAGTCATAAGCAGGCCAAGAGTGTGACTGGTCTTTAAAGACAGTAATTGCTGTTTTTATCTTCAATCACATACATTGGAAAGACTTTTTCTGAGAAAGTGTTGGACTTTGATCTCTCATGACCTTTGCTGCATTAATAGCTTAGCCTCAAATGTTACTAAGATTTCAATAGAACAAATTATGAGAATAAAAAATTCAAGAAAACCACCACAAATATATAATTTTATGCTATATACAATGAGCATTCCTGACTATACAATGCAGTTATTATATTCTTTATGGATGCTGAATTGTAAAAGTCACAAATCTACCCTAAATGGATGAATTTATCTGATTGGTTCATCAGTAAAAGATTATCTAAGAATTTCACTGTCTCCATCTCCCAAAACATGGAACACTGGGATAAATTCTTACTACTATGATTCCCAAAGAAGAATACAATCTTATCTTCTGTTGATTGGCAAGTTTAAGATGAAAAAATGATATAAAGAGTAGGTCTGCAGGCTTTTTGTATCTTCTATCTTTTCTGTTAAAAGAAGATATTTCTATTTTAGGAGATTCGTTCCAACAGATTGGTTCTAAAGCAATTCCTGACTGTGTTGAAAGGGCAAGGTATAGTAGTCGCTGTGAGAAAATACCTTAAAGAAAAATCTGTATCACTGAATTCTCGAAACACATTCCAGTCCCAATATACTTGAGGGATTTTTTTAATCACTCTTTTCAGTAGCTGATAGTAGTCAATGCAGCCTCTTGTTTTATTTTTGTTGGTGGTGTGTAGGGAACGGGTGAACTAGGCAAATTTACATGATTTTTTTTAAACTCTAAAGATTTTAGATACTCTGATACTCATGAACCTCACTTCTTAACACTTGAGTGAAATGTGCCTTCCCAGTTTCAAGTCATTGTGTGAGTTTTCCAAGAATAACAAATTGTAAAATATCCCATCATGAGTCCCTTTAGTACATTTATAATTTGACAAAAAAAAATTCAAAAATAGATTGCCAAGCAAACGTGAAAGCCCTGAGCTTGAGAATGTCACCCTCTCTCATTATTTGAGAGGCACCCACCTCTTAGTGAAAAGGCTAGTGAGGAAACAGATTGAATGTTGAGTGAACTTACCTACTGTCCCTACCTTGATCTCTAATTTTAGGAAGAGAGTAAAACACTTCTTTTTTTTGAACACAGGATAGAATTTTCATAATCTGAGGGAAAGGCTAGTTTATTTGCTTTTAAAGGTGCATTCTTTTCCCTAAATTCAACTATAGTACTCATTATAACTTGTTTAAAACTTAACAGTTGTCTTTTATCATTATCAGCCAGCCCATTTTTTAAAGTCTCCATTTCTTTTCTCTCTTTTTATTATTTATTGGTCTAAATGAAGCCACATTCATATGTTGAATGTTTTACAGCGTTTCTTCATTGTAGGTGCTGGGAAGCACTATCCCCATCTATCTTGGTCAGTATATCTATCTTTCTCATTCTTTTGCAATTTGTTTGTTGAAGAGACTAGATTTAATATTTGCCATGTAAAATTGAATTTTCACATTCTGGATTTCATGACTTGTATCTCTGTGAAGACATGACACCTTCCTCTTTCTCCCCAGAACACTATTTTGTGGTTATGAGCTTCAGGGACTGAGAAGCAGTAAAAATTTGCAGCTGAAAGGGGCCTTGAAGAGCCCCAGAAAGCACAGCTTTTAGGAGCCAGGAGAGTCACCTGGCCAAGAGGGCTGAGTCTGGCAGGACCAGACCTTCACCGTGCAGTGGCTACTTCCATACACTCACAGAAATTCTTGCTTCGGTTTCAAAGTAGCAGGAAACTGTAATATACATCACAGGTGTATACATACATAGAATTGTCAGAAAAATAAGCTAATAGACACAGTAAAGACTGCAAAAACTCTGCCAAACCAAACCTCTTGGTCCCTTTCAAATCACTAAGATTTCACAGAGCTGATTCACTGTTATGAAGACAGTGAGCACACATGGAATAAATGTAGTCTTGCTAAAAGAACGTAAACATGGAAAGGAGCTCAGCTCTTTTAAATTGAGCAAAAGGACAGAAAAATGATTGAAAGTGGTTTTTAAAAAAATTAAAAGATGATTTTAAACTAGAGGCTAAGTCAGAAACATGGCCTCTCCTTCAATGCTTCCCTCTCCCAAGCTTGTGGATTTTACCTCCCCAGCTTCATGGACTCCATCAACAGCCCCCACCTCAGGTAGTCTCTACCCCGGCAGCATCCTACGGATCCTAATCTGAAGTAACTTTTCTCTAGTCTCACAGCCGTCCCCTCAACACATTCCTCTGAGTCTTATTCTTTTCCTGCCTGCTTTTTTATTTTTTGCATGAAAACCGTATGACTGTTCTAAAACTCCATTCTAAACTCATTCCCCACATTGATTTTGGAATAAGCCAAACTTCTGAGCACCTTTGGCATGGCTATTATTTCTCTCCTTTACACTCCTACTCCCTAGCTGACTGATCAGCCTCATGTCTGCCTGGACTCCTTTCCCCAGTTTTCTTACCTGAAAGCCTTCCTCACCTTCAGGTCTTCCTTTGCAGGCCACTTCCTCCAGGAAGCCTTTCCCACCCTTGCAGTGTAATTACATGGCCCTCGTATCAGTCTTCACCTACTCCAGCCAACAATAAGTGTCAGAAAAGTAGGGACGGTTTTACTCAACACCCCATCCCTGAGGGCTGGCAACAGTCATTATTTGAGATTCCAAGTTACTTTATAAAGTGTTGTGAAAGTCTCCACTTTCATTTTTTTTAAAGTGTTACAGATTGCATAACACATTTTGGAAAGTTATTGGAAGTCTGCAAGCTTTCAGTAACTTGTATCTTTCCTGTTTTAAGGTCTAAAAACATTATACTGCTCTCTCCAGCAGTATTGGGCCAAAAAAGCCAACATTTGGACCCTTGACTTAGAGAAATATTGTGCCCCAAACCAAATGGCTTCTTCCTCTTCCTCTTGTCTCCTCTTCCTTCCCCTTCCTCCTTCTCCTCCTCCTTTTACAAGAGCTCTTTCCAATGCTTTTCCTAGAAAGATTCAATATTTGGTGGAATGCCTACGAAAGCCGTAGCTTGCAATTCTGCCATAGGATATGGCAGTGTGTGTGTCTGCCATTGAAACAGTGAACATTACATGAAATGTTCTGCTTACCAGCTAGTTTGCTTCCCTGGCAGGCATTTCCAGGTGTGAGAAAAGATCTATTTTGGCACCCATGCTCCAACCAGTGTGGGCGCTCACACACATGCGCTATATAGACATATGCACACCACTCACTCTCCATCAGCACTTAGGGTTACCTGTCTTCAAAGTTTCAAAAATGAGTTTACAGCAGAATAGCTATGCTCTTGGTAACTTTCAGGGGGAGAAATGTCATCTCTCCCTCCCCTGAAACTGTGTTCAATAGCTTAAAAATAGAACAATGTGCGTTTGGTGTGTTCTTTTTATCCTCTGCATCAATAACAGGTGTACAGTTGCAGACACAAAGAGCTAGATTCACATCTTCCCTAGGCCTCTGGAGAATTCCCAGAGTTACACACAGAGCAAGATCTGGGTCTAAAATGTTTCATAAAAAGAAAGTAACCCAATATAGCTAAGTATTAATAACACTGCTGTATCACATGGCTTTATTATTCTTCTTCCCTAGTGACTCTAAGGTATAAATCCACAGCAGAAGAAAATTTACAGGAACAATTCTCAAGAACCTTTCACACATGTTTTCCAGACCGTAAAATAAACTTCATATCCCTAAATTTAGAACGGGAGAGATTGACATGGCTCCTATAAATTGCAGGCCATGAAAGGATCCCACCACTTTCACCAGGAGCACAGCGACAGCTTTATAAGCTCATGTGAGAAGCCAGATTGATTTGCTAGTTCACTTTTGAATGTATTTTCTAAGATGGACTCCTTAAGTTGTTTCCTTAAGTTGTTAATGACCTTTTAGAAGCATTGACCTCATGTTTGCTTTGCAGTTGAATTCCTTGCCCATTTTGCAGGGTGCAGTGATCACTAATGATGTTACTTAATGAATGTGTTAGCACATTAATTTGCAGTGTGGATGGAGCATCCCCTGCTGACACACTTCTCTCTGCAGCTGCTTGCAATTCCTTCACGTTTCCTCCCTGAGGAGATGGCTCATAATAGATGTGAACAGATGCTAGGTATTTGGCAGCACTGGGAGAGACTCTAGTTTTCAAAAGTTGGGTTATTTCATGTCTCATAATTAGAGTTTCAACAGCCCTTAGACTTTCAGTGTATTCCCGCGTTATACTTAACTTCTGGCTCCATTTTAACCTTTCACCAGTTCTCCTAACCTATTTATTGGTTCTGACAACACCTCTATTAAATTCTTGGCTGTCCAAGTTGAGTCTGGTAAACATGCATGAACGGGTCCAATTTGGCATTAACATTGCTCCTTCTTTTTGGGTGAGCTTTTCTAATAGACTGCAGTAGTGCTGCCAGAACGCCAACTTATAGATTATTCAAGTTTCCCCAAGACTTCTTCCTACAGGGAGACTTCTTCTCTCTCCTCTGCTACATGTGGGTTCCTTTCTCAACCCCTCACACTTTCCACATTGGGGAATGCTGTGCTCCTGTGGGTTCGTGAACTTTGAAAGCAAACACTAAGTTAGATTTCAGTCTATAGCTCCTACACCTGGCAACAATATGTGCTCAATACGTGTATCTTGAATGAGCCAAAGATGGTTAACTGAAAATACAGAAAATGTAATGCTTTCTTTATCAGTCTAACTGAAGAAGACTCCAAATCCTTCTTCTGAAAGGGTTCTCACATCTCTCCAGAGTGTTGGGAATGCACTGAAAATTGTTTGGATCCACAAAGTGTAATACAAGTCAGCTAAACTGGTGGAAATCCTCTCAGGCTTCAAAACCTCTGTGGCCATGAGGGTTCATTGTGTATCTTGCATACTGAGTCTCCATTCATGGGCATCCCATTCATTCACCTCACTTCTTTGTATTACTTTGTTCCTATTTGCAATATTTTACCTTCCTGTTGACTGGAAAGCTATTCTATAGCATCCATGAGGCATTTCCCATGAACAGTGGTCTCCATAATACCATCAACATACTTCTCATAGGCACAGACTGCACCATTTCCTGTATTTCCCCTGTCAGACCTTGTGTAGTTTTGCTTGCACTGACTGTGTTGTAAATAGACCTGACAGCATCTGCCATTTGTGTTTATGCTTCATTCCTGGTCCTCATTGCATCTGTACTCTCTGGGTCATGCACAGCAGCTATTGTCTAGTTGAAGTTGTTGATTCATTCACTATTGAGCTCTTTCATTAGCATTGAGAAGCACGGATGAAAGAAATCACAGAGCTGTTAGACCTGGACTGCAGGCCCTGGCTCTCTCTCTTCTGCAGAGAGACTAGATATCAAATCAGGAAGTCGAATTGGAACCCCTCTAGGGGGTGCAGAGAACACTTAGTCTGGCTATGTTTATTTGTGGTCATTCCTGTCTAGTTTTAAAAGAATACAAACTTAGGAGCTACCAGACTAATTTCTGTACCAGTCACAGCGCTAAATCCTTGAGGGAGAAGTTACTTTGGCAATCTGGTTTCGTTTCTGAAATGGAAATAACAGCAGCATTAGCAGTAAAAAATATTCATCACATATGCCTGGGGAGAGATCTGGAGGTGAGCTCGGTGCAGACCATGGCTATGAGGGTGACTTCCCTGAACCTGTAGTTACAGAACTAATGTCAGTGATGACCACTGCTGTGTGAGTCTGTTTCAGTGCTGTAACTCTCAACTGACTGAGAGTTATATCTGATACTCTCAGCTTCCTTGCTTGAGAGTATCAGATATAAGGCCCCTCCTCGCACTTGTGCAGGGAGAATTGTTTCCTCAGTCATGGCCCGGTCCTCTGATAGCATTCTTATTGACCGCCTAGTCAGGAGCCAGTTTCAGAGATTGTGTTGCATGTTACTTCATCCCGTCGGCTGACTTGCTGCCACCTGAGTCGGGCTCACTGCCGCACCTAGACGTTTCCGAAGGAGCAACTGCTCTGGTACCTCTGAGTATAAGTAAAATCACTATACATTTTCTGCATCAGAATGTTTTTAGAAACTACTTTGCCAAGAAAGCCCGTGACTTTCCAAGATTGGAAGAAATTACAGTTGATATAAATGTAAGCAGTTTCAAGTTGGTCACTTATGTAGAGTTTTATATACTGTTTTGGTGGGTTCCTTAGTCTTCTTCACCAAACCGAGAGGGTCTCAGCCATGACTTAGCCCCAGTTTTAGACATTTAATGTTGGCTTTTTGATGACAGACTTGGTTTCCAAGTCTTTGCAGATTTCTTGTGGGATTATGTTCTCTACAATGAAGTTTCCACTGTATTAAATTGAGTAAATTGGAGATGTAGTTCAATTGTAGAGAACTTGACTAGCATATGGAAGGCTCTGGGTTTTATCCCCAACACCAAAAAATAAAGGAGTACAAGTTGGAGGGAATGTTTTATGTTTTACTTAGTCTAGGACACAGCTTGGCACACAGTAATTAGTTAAATACAGTACTGTATGGCTTACATTTAAAGCTGTGAATGTTTGAGAACATTGTTATTATAGCTCACATTACGTGTGATTGGTTGGTGACCTTTTCTTTCTTTTTTTTTTTAACTTGCCATGATTGCTAACAGCTATTGGCTATAAATAGCATGCTAATGAAAAAAGAATTACTTCCTAAAGTTACAAAGCCGGTTTTAAAATATTGTCACAAAAATCTTAAAATAGCTCCATATACTATAAAGAATCTTTTCATGTTTTAGAAATACTCCCTGTAATAACATCTTGGCTGGAGGATTGCTGATCTAATTTGTTTCAGTTATTCTGAAAGTTTTTTAGCCTTCCCTAATATTTTGACAATAAAGTTGTCTTGATAAAAACAGGGAAGTGGATCTGAAACTGGCTGAACATTTAGAGTTAGGAAGTATTTAAGACTCTGTCAACCTGGGAAGGTAACTGGAGAAGTACCTTGGTGTGTTTGTCCAAAAACTCTGTTCTATTCCACTTTATCAATGATTCAAAGACATAGAAAGTACCTATTAGTGTTTTCATGGGACATGAGCCCAAAATATGATGGCTTTCACTCCATATTGTGATTATTATCATGATCAAAATTACTTCAGTAGGTTGCAATGCTGGATGAAAACCAGCGAGATGAAGTTGAGCAAGGAATAGATGTACATTACTGCTTTTAGGTTCAAAAGGCAATTATGCAATTACAGGATGGGAAGCAACTAAGCTTGGCAGCCATTCATGTGACTAAACACTTAATATGAACCAACAGTAGGAAGTGGTGGTTAAAATACAATGAATGTAGCCTTATGCTTCCTCAGTAGAAATATTAATAGTTCACTGTATTCTGCACTGGTCATACTGTGTTAAGAGTAATTTGTTTAGCACTAAGCACATTCAGGACAGACTTTGACAAAGCAAAGTAGCTACTACTAAGTTGGTATTGAATCTATTCCAGGACACATTTATTGGACTCCTGTTTTGGGCAGGCAATGTGCTGACCAATGTAGGCAATAAAGATACAAAGAGACATTGCCAGCCTCTAGCCTCAAGGAGTTGAAAATTTAAATGGACAGCCCAACAAGTACACACATGACTGTAAAACAAAGCAGACTATTAAACCAAGAAGCATAAAGAATGTGCTCTGGTATTTTAGGAACTGGACCAGCAGTAGGATTTCTACAGGAAATGAGGGTGTGAGCAGAGGAAGGCTTGAAAGCAAAGATGCAGAAATAGGAAAGCCCAGTGCACATCTAGGGGATACTGAGTAGACTAGTTTGCTGGGATACCAGGGTGAGCCTGAGTAGGAAATGAAGCTTAGAAAAGAAAATTTGGGCCACAGCTTTAGGGCATTAACTGGAGGCAGTAAGAGATCCTACAGATGGAGAGCCTCTGCAAATAATACTTGAAGACCCACTGGAAAAAGAATACAGATTGGAGGGAGGAAAGAGTTTCACCACTGGCCTGTGAGTTCCAGGGATTACCAGTGGCCCTGAAGTGCATTATTATGGATGGCTGAGTCTTTTTTCTTCTTTAATTGGGAAAGCTGTAGTACATCACCTTCTGAATCAAACTACCATGTTGTGAGGTCAGGACTTACTCCAGTGCAAGAGGTCCTTTGCTTTGACAGTAGCCCTTGTCATCAATGCCTTACTTTACATTATATGTATCATCCTGTTTTATTACGATGTATACTATTCCTTCAAATATTAAACAGATCTCAGTAATGATTCCCTACTAGGTGAATCAAATGCAAATCAACAGTTGATATCAGCCCAGGGTAAAGAATTTATTCTGCAAAGAATCTCCAAAGCAATACATGTATGTTTGAAATGATGGGTTCTGGATTAGAAAAACATTGAACTCAGGTGGCAGCAATGCCATTTATTAGTGGGGTGACTCTGAATGAGGGATTTAACCTCCTCGTTTCCCGAACTGTAAATGCATTGACCATTGTTAGTCTCCACTTTAGAGGGTTGTTTGGAAAGATTAAAAGAGATAAAACATTTAGCACAGTGCCTTGGGGGTTTAGGCTTTAATTTTACAGATTTCTCATATTTTACACAACTCTCATATTTGTTTCAAGGGCCCTTCAGAACTAAAAATAGTTTTAAAGCAATAAAAATCATCACTGATTGTTTTAACTTATATGTATATTGATTTATTTATTTCTCAGAAAAAACCTGTTTACCAAGACACTGAGAGGATGCATATCTTAACTTTTTAATAAATGGAGTAGCCACAATTCAAAGCAAGCTGTCTCTAGAGTTCACAGTGATTCCAACTATTTCCTTCCAGTATTTACCAATAGATGTCCCAGTTTTCTTTCCAAATGCAGTGCAAATCACCAGCTTGATAATTTTATGTGTTTTATTTGTTCAGGGAAATTTCCTAGGAATATGTTGTTTTAAATGGTATTGCTTGTAAGAAATAACCTTCTATATCTCCATATTCTATACTTTCAGATACGATTGATTATAGATCAAAAACATTCAGTGGAAAATTTTGTCTGTACTGAATATATTCAGACATTTTTCTTATTATTATTCCTTAATACATTGTAATAATTAATTATATAACATTTGCATTTCGCTAGGTATTATAAATAATGTAGAGATTATTTAAAATATACAGAAGAATTGTGCAAGTTATATGCAAACATTACATCATTTTATGTAAGGGACTAGAACATCTACAGATTTGATATCTAAGGGGATCCTAGAACCAATATAAGGATACAAAGAAACAGTTGAATATCAGAGGCCTAGTTGTCATGTCTTTGTCCAGAGCATCAAGAAAGTCTTCAATGAATGTTGAATCACTGCATAAATGAATGAAAATTGGCAAAGGAATGAGCAGTCATTCTTAGAAGAAGCAAGTTACCCTTCATTATTGCTTAGCTACCTCACCAATACATTCACTATTTATGAAGGGATACTCAAAGCCCTTTGAATGACTCACTTAAAATCAAATGTTTTGCACCCTGTTTTTCTTTACCCCTTTTATAAATCGTTTATCCTACATTAATTTTTAAGCAATAATGTCTCTAGTATTCTCTCTTTTTAAAATCATCTAGCATGATTGTGTTTTACTCAAACACACTTATCCACTGGTTTTGCTCATTCCAAACACTGGTGACTGGGTCATCATCAGTCTAATTCCTAAATTCCGTGTTACAGGATTATTTTACCAAACCATCCCATGCAGCATCTCAAATCAACCAAATGACACATCTATGTCCTTTCTTTGTATACTCTTTTAGATTCCTGAAGTCTACTTAGGATAAGTGAAGTTTGATATACGGGAATTGTTCCCAATTTGCACTGGGAAATTTCAGGAATTCCTAAGTATCCCTTGGGAAAAAAATTGAAATATATAAAGTTGAAAAGCTAAAAAAAAAAATTGAATATATAGGTATTACAAAAGTAAAGTAGAACATCCAGAAAATATTCCCTTCCAGAATAGAAAGAAAGTTATAAACATGTTAGCCACTACTTGTGAAATATATCAGGAATAATTGGACTTCCATTGTTACCCCTTGGGGGCAAAAATGCAGCTTTTTTGGTTCCAAGGAGAGAATGTTCTCTTACTATGCATAAGGCAGAGATGAGGGAAGCCAGCGAACTCCAGAACTTAGAACCATTTTTTACTTTATGAAGTGATACAGCTTTATTGCTTGGCTCAGGTAGCTGAAAGAAAATAATCTCTGACTCCCTGGGACAAAGATTTTCTTCCTTTATAGATTAGATAAGAATAGCTGATGAGTTTTTAAATGCAGAAAAAACTAATCACAACTAAAAGGGAATGTTGTTGACCTCAGTCCAAAAAACACACGGTGATAAAAGCTCCTACAGAACATTTTCACACATATGCCTCTTCTTCTTGGCCTTCCTCTTTTGTCTTTCCTCTGCATACTCTTTTTCCTATCCTCAGCCCCAACTTTATCCCCAAAAATTAATCTTTCTCTATGTCTCTGTCTCTGTCTCTGTCTCTTTCTGTCTGCTTTGTCTCTCTCTCTCTCTCTCTCTCTCTCTCTCTCTCTCTCTCTCTGTCTTAACTGGTCAAAGGTGGATCTGAATTTTATTAAAAATATATTTATTTACAGCATAGATAAGGTACATATCTCTGAATTTAATTTGAAAAATAGATACAGTGAATGTGTTTTATTCTGATTGTTTTTAGTGAGAAATTCATCTTTTTTAAATACCCTCATCTCAGTTTCAAGCCACAAACCTAACCTGAGTCCATTTCAGCATGGTCGAATTGCTCTAGAATGCAGGAATGGGTTAAGGGTGAGAGATGGGCGGACTTCATTCACACAGGTATGTGCAGCTCCTCGGCCCCGTGGATCTGCTACTTCCCAGCCTCGGCACTAGTCCTGGAGCCACACTCTTGAAGCTTCAACTATTCTTTTGGGAAGGAGGGCCGGGTCCAGTTGGTTTTCAGCACCCATATGTTGCTTTCAACTTCTATGAGCCTTTCATTTCAATTCCTTTTCTTCTGTGAGAGACAGGCCTTCCGTGGGAAGAAAGGGCACCCCTTGAAGTCTGACATGCTCTGCAGTCAACTCTAGACGCCCTTTGGTTAACTTTGGACAAGTGGAGCCCAGCTATGGAATTCGGTCATAGCCATTCAGCACTCTGCCACCTAGGAAACAGGCTGTCTTGATCATCTTTCTAAGAGAGTCATGTGGGAATGTCTTTTCCATAGCAGGAAACATAATCCAAAGTAAAGAGGGCTGTTTTGGAAAGGGCAAACTACTCATCCAGTGGCTGGGTGAAAGTCATAATTCTTTCCGGAAAAAAAAAGGCAGAGGGGGCTGGGGCTCCGGCCCTCAAAGGACTTCCTCTCATTAAACCAAAGCAATTCTCTGCTCTCGGCAGGCTCTTTCTGTTAGTGAATTCACCTACTCTCCCTACTACTATTAACGTTCCTGGTGGCTGCTGGTGGATGCTCCACGTCACACAGGATCTAAGACACACATTTCCATAGATACAGCTTTCTTTTCCAAGCCACTTTACAGGTATGACCAAGAGGCTCTTTGGTCAGCCAGTTACCCCCCCCCCCGCCCAACACACACTTTTCTTTTTGCTTCCATTTTCCGTGATCCTGGGTTTCTAAGTCTTGGCAAGAGGACAGTCATTCCTTTGTGCTCGGCTGTTACAATGAGGTAAGCAAAGAAAGGGTCTTGGTCTGAGGCTGTCAGCTGTTACTAATCACTACTCCCCAGCTCATCGTGGGTCCCACTCGCCTCTCCCTCTTGCTCTGCTTAGCACACATAAAGAAGATGAATTACTCTCTGGTTCTTCTTCAAAAAAGCATATTGTGTGGCACATTCCAATACTGTGAGCAAAGGATGGGCTAATGTGAAGGGTAAATGGGTATCTAAATCACTTTACAGTGGGTCTTGTGCCAGCAGCTGGGGGCCTCTGAGGAGAGAATTTCAGAGTCGCCCTTCCGAGTTTCCTGTGACCTTGCTGAGAGTGAGAGGAAGTCCCTGTGGTGGGCTCCCTGGCAAACTCCCTAACCGGAACCGTCACAAGGCTGGGTTAGGTTGTAATGAGTATTGAATGGTCAAGACCATTGTAGAAACCACTGAGAAGCCCCCACCAGATGAATTCCCAGGAGAGGGAGGCTCCGCCTCCAAGGTTAAGCCAAAGGGCACTAGGAGCTTTTTGTATTAGTAGTAGCAGTGATGAAAACTGGGCCTCAGTTTCCCTTCACTGCTTACAAGTTCATTTGCAAAGCTACCTGTAGCCAGAGAAAAGAAATTATATGTTTAGTCATACCAGACCAAAGGTAAAAGTGGGTTATTTGACTTTTTCTGCCACTAATAATATTGTCTGCTCTACTGATTTTTTTTTTTTCCAAATAACACTCTTTCACAAGGGAATGTTTCTCTTTTGTTTTTCTGTGTTTCATTTTCACAGGGACCACTAGGGCTCCTGGCTTCCCTTTAAAGCTGCTACTTTTAACTGAGTGGGGGTACATACCAGTGTTTGCAAACCTAAACTTACAATAGCAAGTACCTTTTACATTGCCTCTCTGCAGTTGTTCAGTTTTGTTTATTCACTCATTCTTCTTTAATATATGGACACTCAAAATGACAAAAGTGACTTTTATAGGATGGTTTGCAAGAGTGAAATATATTAGCAAAAGAGGGAAAATATTATTGAGTGGGAAAGGGAGAACAAAGGACCAGTGAGAAAGAGAGGTGTCCATGCTTCCAAGGAGGCCAGCCAGCTTCCTGAGCTTCTTACCCGCCTGCAGACACCTTGCAAGGAATGACGTCCTAGCTCAAGAAATGAAATCCAAGTGAGGCCATGCCATTATTGCTTCTCGAGGTCTGTTTCTCACTGTTCCTGACACAATGAACCTTCCTATTTTAGATTAATTCAGAGAAAATCAACCAAAATTGCTGAGTTAAAATTTCAGTATATTTTAAACTAAAGCAACATGACTACTTATAATCCATATAGTAACCAAATTTAAGCATTAAAAAAAAATGTGTGTGGCCTCTATCCAGCATGATAACAACAATGACTGTTGGATCAACAAATAATTATTGGGTGCCTCCCATGGCAGGCATTGTTCTAATGGTTCTTTGTTTTCTTTCACTGAGTCTACAGCAATGAATAAAACAGATCGTCCTGCTGTCTTGGCACTAAAATTCTAATAGAAGGAGACATAGACTGATTGTAACTGTCATTATGAAGGGCTTTCTTTGTATGAATCTTTACATGTTTAATCTTATAATATAGGTATTATTAACCTCTAGGTGAGAAATGGGGTCTTCTAAGGGTAAAATAATACTTTGTGAACAGTATGTTTAAAATGTATCTACTTAATTAGTAATAATAGCACCTAACATGTGTTAAAATCTTACCACGTGCCATGTACCACATGGCACATGTTAGGTTTCATTATTTACACAGTAGAGATGGGGAAACTAAGGCTTAGCAAGTCCACATGGTTCCAGAGCCACAAGTAAAACTCAAGCATTCTAACTTCACAGGACCATAAATATATCTTTTAAAAGAAGGTTCTTCTTAAAATACCCAATGTTGGCCTTAAGTTATTCAACTATTGTCTTTTAGACTAAGTTCAGAGATTACAACCTGTTCACAAACTGTTTTAATAAAAATTTGTTTTCATCTTTTTGAGACAAGGTCTAACACTATGCAGTTCAGGCTGGCCTTCAGTTCATTTTGAAGCCCAGGCTGGTCTTAACTTTCAACGATTCTCCTGCCTCAGCCTCCTGAATGCTAGCATTATAAGCATGTGCCACCATACCTGGCTAAAATTCTTATACAACCATTCACTACCAACAATTGGGAACCTAATTTGTAAAGATTTGCCTTCAGTTCCAGAACTCATAGACTCACAGAACTTTCTGCTTTTTTACAAGCTAGTTTAACTTATAAAGGTACCAGAAGAAACCACTGCAAAACTATGTATAATTTTAGACAGAGGCTTAAAATGATTTGCTTGGTTTGCATACACCACCCCCTATGACTTTCCCCTGAAAGCTCTTTGGCACTCTGACCTCACCCTGCTTCCTGGAGAGACAGTGTGCCCTAAGTCCAATAGTGGGCATCTGCTTAAGACTCAGGGATCAATTTCTCAGTCTGTAAATATGAAGTACTATATTTTTAGAGTAGGAAAATTTTAATTTTAATTTTCCTACTAAAAAAAAAAACCCTTGCCTTGTATTCCCTTGAATACGGTACAGATTGAGCTCATCCTGATTTCCTTGTTGTAAGCTTGCTCATTTTGAAATCCCAGGAGGTCTCAGAACAGGAGGCTTTCATTAGATGCTTGTCTGGGAAGCACATCGTGGAGTAAGAATACATCTAAAATAAAATAAAAACTGAAGCAGAATAATCTTTTTGAATCAGCAGTTGCCATCACCCTTTTCTGTCTCTGTGGACCTGGGCCAAGGGCCTTGGAAGAACAATGAAACATCATGAGAATAAGTGGAAAGACAATTTGAAACAGAAGACTGCTTCTCTAGATTTCAAGTTTCAAACCAGAGACAGGAATTGTTTGGGGGGGGGGGTAGACTGAAATACATTAATTTATGAAGCATAGATTTTTTCATCAGTTGAGAGAGTGAAACCCAGACAAATGATAGGACCTTGGGAACCTGGCATTCTGTTTAATGCTTGATTGATTACATACTTTATTTACTCAAGAGGTAATACCAAATATTACACCAAATGAAACCTGACTTACAGCACAGACTTATGGAGTTGCACATACGTATTTATGAAACAATACTTCTTTCTCTTTCTCCCAAAATCTCGTTAATTTGGTGAATATTTTTTGTGCTAAGTTAATTACCAAAATATTGTCTTCATAAATAAAATAATAATTCTATATTTGCTCCGAGAAATTCTCTTCCTTTCCCCTCTCTTCCAAATGACTGCTGCCTAAAGTGCTTAAGTATCTGAAGCAAAGTTTCTGATTGTTTACTTTCCAGAAAGTTTCCTGTTCAGTCTCCTTTTGATGCTCAAGTCATCAGTGAATTTACAGTAGGTTTGAAGAAATAATTTCTCACTTGATGGCTGGCTAGTGATAAATAAATCATGAGAAAGAAAAATAAAGTTTTGTTGCTCACATCCAAAAAGAATTCATGGTCCTCTACCCTTCGTTAGAACATGCATACTCTGGGCTGTTTTTCTAAGACTGATGAAGAGTTTGCATTGATATCTCAGCTACTGTTTCTGGTGACCAATGTTATTCAGCACTATATTCATGTAGGTTTAAGAAATGGAGAGAAATTGATCAGATGCCTCTCACAATTGCATCCTGAGTATAATTTTCCTCAAGCCAAATACCTCATCTCAACATTGAACTCAATGCAAGAAAACTAGAGAAAGTTAGCATGGAGAACAAGCAAGAGCAGTGTGGACAGCTCCTTGCTTGTCCGTGATGAGAGGTATCACAGTAAAAATGCTCTGCTAGAAGTATGGATCTGTCTTTTGCTATGTACAACACTAGGCAAGTTATTTAATTTCTTTGACCTCTTTTTACTTCACCTGTAAAATAGCACCAACAATATCTGCATTGTACAGTTGTCATGAAATCAAATGAATCTATAGCACCAATCAAAAGTAGAACTGGTAAGTGAATGACTATATCAGCATAAATTGCAGTCATAATGTACAGCATATACAAGCAAACAAGCATGTGCTTTTTACTAGAAGGGCCATACGGTACTTGCAGCAATAGTGCAGTATAGAATTTCTTTGAGTTTGAAGACAATTTTGTTCTTCATAGAAGATCATTTTCACAATAAAAACATCAGGATGTCTTAAATGGGGCTGGCTTAGCTTAGTCCAGATCAGATGAAGAAAAAGAGACAAGTCAAGATCATGATCTTTCTACTTGCTCTGGAATGTGTTTCTCAAATGTATATTTATAAATGGTTGGTGCAATACTCTCTCACAAGTACTCCTTACCCAAGTGATTTCGTATGTCCTCATCACTCCAGTATTCTTTTCTTCCCTATATTTTAAAATGAGTGACAAAGCTCAGTGCAAATATTAGGGCATTTCTGCCAAGGCTCCCTTTCTGTTAAGTGATTTAGTACTTTGACCTTGCCCCAGACACCTTGACTCATGTGTTTAGTCCCTGTAATAAAGCATAAGCTCTCATATTTCACGATTTCATGATGAAGGGGAAAGAGGATGGTCACGGAGTTCAGGGGAGTGAGAGGAAGAACGATGCCCTGCTCACTTGGGGTTTTGTCTTCCAGAGTTCTTGCTCCGTTTTCCTGATTGCACCAGTATCAAGGCCATTGGATGTGTAATCGATTGTACACATCTGTCCTGCTGTTGCCCTGGTGACAATGTGTGGCCTTGTTCCTGGTGGTTTCTTTAGTTTTACAAGCTGGAGTACCCCGGGAGCTGAGGTGAGCAAGAGATATTGTGTGGGATATCAGCCTTCCCCCTTAAAAGAACCTACATAGAGCATTGGTTAATGAAGATACCCTCCCCTTCCTTGGCTGACACAACAACAGCTGTGGTCTTACTCTGAAAGGAAAAGGGCCAATATGCAAACTGGATGGATGACAAGACTTTTCATTTGGCTATTTTTCTGCACTTACTGCTAAGCACATGGCTTTTGATGGTTTATTAGCTACTTTAGAATTGTGAAACATGAAGAAAATACTTTCATATCAGTTTTCATTTAGAAAAATAACTTTTAAGCATATAAACTTTATTTCCCTGAGTGACAGTCCTACAGTAGTAGGTACTGGAATCACTTTCCCTGTCCTTTTGGCCAGGGGTGGGGGAGGGTGATGACACTTTCTCCTTTGTCTGCCACTTTGGTTTCCAGTGTTATCTTGACCACTTGGCATTCTTTCTGAATAGCTATAGTTTGGGATGAGTGGCAAGAGCCTCAGAGAAGAGCTGGCCTGAAAATGGAACAGAACCACAGAATAGGAGGCAAGAGGGACAGAAAGCATCTTGAAGGAAGAAAATATCACTGCCTGGTGTCTCCAAAGAGTTTTCCAGCCTCGGGTGTTTATACCACTCAGTGGGTCCACAGGGAAAGAAGCAGAACTATAGGCTTCAGTGTCAATGAGTTCAGGCAGTCATGGCAAAGAGAGTGGGCCCCTTCTGAGAGAAATCTTTGCAATCAGAGGAAGGTCAAGATAGATTGAAATGTAATTCAGATCTGAGAATGAAAGTGGGTGGGGGGAGGAAGGGGGACACTTCAGCTGACCGCAGATTAGGTCATTTATAACGTAGTTGAAGTGCTGAAGTGATGCCCTCACTATAAGTGGATATTGGACCCTAGGTTTCAGGACCATTAGCAAAACAAAAGGGATTAAATTCATGCACTTAAATGAAAGTTGGCCTCCTCATTTGTGGGAGCACAGAAAGCTCACTAAATTTAGTTACCTAAGATCTGAGTTTGTGTCCCCAGTCCATTCTGTTTAATGTTAATTAAGACTTCAGACTTAATTGTTTTTTAGTCTGACATATTAGTTGTTAAAAATATATCAAATTTGAGTAAACTGGGTATGGTAGCACACACCTGTAATCCCAGAACACTGTGGCAAAATTTCGAGCCCAGCCTGGGCAATTTGGTGACTTAGCAAAAACTGGTCTCAAATTAAAAATAAAAAGGCTGGGGATATAGCTCTGTGTGAAGATCTGGGTTCAATCCCCACTACTACTACAAAAAAAATGCTTATAAATGATATGATTCAGATATAAGTGAAATTATAAATTGGAGGTCATGGATTCAATTCCCACCTTCAAATACCTTTGTATCAAATCAACATTTTGGGGCAAATCCAACCAGTCATCTGGCAATCATGGGCACTGTTTTTCTCAATACTTTATCTTAATCTAAATATATTTGTGTAAACATAGTCACTACCTAAATATTAAACTACTATGAGAATCTGATGTCTATCATTGACATATAGTATAACATTTAATATATTTGTGGAAACACAACTTTAAATAGTAAATAAAATAGTCTGATTAACTATAATTGGATTTTATTTTACTTGGATGTTAGTGTTATCATGGGTTGGAGAGGATAAAGAAAGAAGAAAATTGAAGAAACAGCTAATGAAGCAGAAGAGTCCAAGTTATTATAAATAATTTAGCTTTTGAGGGTTCTGTGCCATTTCTAATTGTTTTCCAGCCCAAGAAGCACTGAGATTTGTCTAACTAGCTAGCACCATTCAAGATGCCTTAAGACATGAGTCTTTTTATTTGTTTGTTTGACTAGATGTCATTTTATCTAAAGTAGAATTTTAAGGTATCTTAAAATGAGATGAAGAAGTATCTTTAACATGTGACAACATGTCCTAGACCTATGGGACAAAGTATAACACAGGATCTAAGAATGAGAAGAATATAACCAAAATGACTTTTTTAATTTTATGAGATGAACTGAACTTTGGCTATAGAATTCAGTGTTTACCTAAAATGCAAATTGGAGATAGATCAGCAAGGGACTACAATAATAACTTAAGTTTTACATGAAATACATTAAGAAGACTCCCCAAAACATTAATAAAATAATAATTCTTTGGAAAGAATTTAATGGTGGTAATTCTGTGTGCTTTAACTTGTAGTAAACTTAGATTATTCTTCCAGAAAGTATTTTAAATATTTCTACACATGCACATGCTACTCACATTTATAGATTTTCCACAGGTAGTAACCAAGGAGAGATTTCCATCGCACTTTCAAACCATTAGAGAGCAGATTTTATTTGTCCATGTGAACTCATGGGGCTGAAAATGAGAGATCATATGCTCACTGGCACAGCTGATCCCTAGCCATCCTGACTTTTCTCCACCTTTTGTGGTCCTCTGAATAAATCTGGGGCCAAGTTCTTGTTACACGTATGAGTGGGATGAGGGTAAGGGAGTGAAGAAGGAAATGCTGTTCCCATTGTCTTCCACTGGAGAATCCCTTGGATTGACTTCCTGAAATTTCCTTCTGTTTGCCTTCACCAGGAATGGCGGCCCTAGATAGTAAGGCATCAGGAAAGATGGGGATGCGAGCAGTAGTCTATTACATGACTACCACCATCATTGCTGTGGTGATTGGCATAATCATTGTCATCATCATCCATCCTGGGAAGGGCACAAAAGAAAACATGTACAGAGAAGGCAAAATTGTCCAAGTGACTGCTGCAGATGCCTTCCTCGACTTAATCAGGTAGGTCCTTACGAACCTGTCCCTTGGGTATATTCTGAATACCCAATCTCCTTATTTTGGGAAGCTAATCCAAATCTGGAAGAGGTACCTGACTGAACCAGCTTGGCTTGTCTTGAAATGAAAGTCACATCTTCACTTCTTTCTAACATAAATTGAAGTAGGGTTCAATTTCCTGGTGTCATATGGAAGAAGTGAGAAGGGCAAGGAAGAGAGATAGATTTTGAGAGCCCTGCTCTTAGGATTCAGAATCTCATCAAGTTTTCTCCACCGTGACATGCACATTGGAATATAAATGATTCTTAACCTACTTTTTAAAACTTATACTTTAGGGCTTAATTTTAGCCTAACCATTGAACTCCTAATTTAGAATATATATCATTGTTCATTATACAAAACCTAGTTACATAAGGGACTTTACAGAATATTTGGTCATATATATCCCAAGTCTTTCCTTTTGAACTATTTATGAAGGATTTGGAAGACTAGTTAGACTATCAAAGGATGCATTCTTAATCACTGTTTATTACAAATCAGAGATATTGATTATAAATGAGTCATCTAACACTTGAAGCAAACATGGTAATAGATGCCTTTTGACAGAACTTTGAAGTAAGCCAAAGTTTGAGCCTGACACTTTGCTACTTTCTTTTCTGTATATCTGCCCTATAGTATCAGGTCTTAGCAAGAAGTATACTGCATACTCAAAAAGGAAGAAGGTTTACAAAGGCTTAGGCATGGCTAAGGAAACCTCCCAGGGGTGATGAGGTACTGAGAACTAACGACAGTAGGAAGCTGTTTTGTCCCATTCCTGCATAGGAAGAGAGCTGTTAATAAAACACAGAAAGAGTTGCAGCCATGGGAGAGGGGCTTCAGGGTAGGAGCTTTAGCTTTAATTGGAATAAGGAAGCTGCCACTAAACTTGTTATCAAGAGAGGTATGAGAATATATACATGGACTTCTTTCTCTACCATATGTTCTGTAAGTGCCACTAAACAAACTCACAGGCAACCATAAAGCAAGAGAATCCATATGTAGGTTGACGATAGGAGTCAACCAGTACAAAAAGTGAACTAGAAAGTAGCTCTAGAAACTTTCTTTCCAGCTCTAGAGATTTCCCAGAACAGGCTTCCACACCCCACATCTGCTTAGCATTCCTCCACTGTGTAGCCTACCCAGCCTGTCCTCCTGAAACCTAGCAACAAAGTGACTAGGAAAAGACTTCCCATGGCCTCCTGAAGAAAGCTCGTTCAAGGGATTGATTTCAATTGTCATTGCAAGGAAGGGGCCTGTGGAAGTAAGATTCACAAGAGATTTGGGAGCCAGAGGGTCTCATCACCGGTACCTCTCAATTCCCACCATGGGCATCACCCAACCCTATGTTGTCTCTTCTTGAAAGTCCTTTTCAGGGAAATTAATAACAATGACTGAAAGCTAACAAGTCATCCTCTAATATTCTACCAATCTGTCACCCAATAAGCATGTTTTTATTTAGTTCATGCAGTCATTTCAAACTTTTCATCATGTTTTCATGAACTTTACTCTCAAGTAATTTGAGTTGGGAATCTTATAGTCATTTTTTCCTATAATTTCTCCCTTTGCCTGAAAAATTGGTATTTTTCATTCCCAGTCTGATTGCTCCAATCAAAGCACTGTGAGTTTGTACCCCATTTTGCCCTAGTAACAAGGATATGAATATCCTGCCACCACTCAGTCACTTGGCTTCAGCATTTATCCTGGAATCTCCTGAATGCATACATTTATCATATAAATAAACCCATAGATCATAGATGAGAACAAAAAGGAAATATGATGGTCTAGATAGTAAAATGAAAAGAACAAGAATTGACAGTCTTAAACTATGACTTTGAAAGTATGTAATTTCTGGAATCTCAAGTTTAAGATAACTGCCTGGAGCATGTCTTCCCAGTCTTCTATCTTGGATCCCTAATGATGACTTAACCCAGTCTTCTTTTTAACAGATGAGTCAACTGAGACATAAGTGGGTGTGATGACTTGGGCAATGTCATACTTCCCAGCCACTGTGCTGCCTGCCTCCCAAAATGAACTCTAACACTGCTCTGACACAGTCTCTGAGAAAGTGACAAGTCCTGCTACATGGGCCTCAAGATTAGATTTTGTGGGCCATCTCTCCATTGGCCACCAAAGATCCTCAGAAGCTCCAGCAATTCAGTGCCAATGTCCCATCCCCCATTAGACCTTTGGGAGAATTTTTTGAAGAGTAGAATTTAGAGTCCAACCATGAGTTTTAGTTCAGAACATTTGGTGCCTAAACATACAACACAAAAACTAAAATGACCACTACTGAATAATATGTCAGTCTGTCACACTACTAATGATATAAGGTTTTTCCAGTCTCACTTCAATCTTTTCAGAAGGAGCATTTTGATTATGTAATATCCAAATAAAGACTCTCAAAGGCTGGCAAGAGGACTTTTGAATTGAATTTGTGTCTTTCATGAAAAACATGAGTTTTATGGGCCACACTTAGTAATAACCATATGTTCCATTGGAAGTCATGCAATCCTCCCAGATCTTTGTCTTTTTCTGTTTTGTTACTTGGTTCAATAGAATCTTTACTTAGACACAATCAAGCAGTATTGAAAGCACAAATTTACACAATATTTGGGAAGTCTGTCAAGTAACTGCTGTTTTCTTTACAGGAACATGTTCCCTCCAAATCTGGTGGAAGCCTGCTTTAAACAGGTAAAAACCACAGCAACTCATTCACCTTCAAAACTTTCCTTTGGCCTATTAAACAAAGTGGGAACCCTCCCACACCCCACCCTGCACACACAGCCACTGCAGTTTCTCTGCAACAAAATGGAAAGCAGCAGTGTTTTCTAGGAAATTTTGGAAATTGGGGAAAGTGATTCTTACCTCATATTGAATGCTTACTAGTTGTCAGATGTAGTGTGCCTTGCCCCAGAATAGCGCTCTGAGTCCCTGCTATTGTTAAGTCCCTGCTATGTTAACTATAAAAGCTGCCTTCCTCTCTCTTTCCCCACTGCTCACATACAAAAGCCCACCAAGCAAACAGACTCCAGTATAAAAATGCATTAGCAACTTAACTTTAAACAAGATTGAATTGGCTAGTCCAGTTTCTAGGTTTGATTTTTAAAAAACTACTGGATTGTTTTTATTAAAAATTTTATTAAAAGTCAGGACATTCAGGATATCTAAAGAAGAACCATATGAGAAATGGCATCACCATATAAAGAATGCCTATTGTGTGCTATGCATTAATATTATATTAAATCTTCACATAAGTATAATGAGCACTATACCTTCATTGGACTGATGAGGCTCTTATTTATAAGAACAAGGAGATTATCTAATAGACACAAGTTCTCACAAATAGAGAATGGCACACCTACCCAGAATTCAGACCTATTGTGCTGACTGCAGATTCCATCCACTTCCTTCTACTCCTTTTGCTTCACAGAAAGCAACATTCTGGGTGATGAGACACTTATCTGGAAACTATTGTAAAGTCCAGGTCTAAATTTTTAGCCTTGTATTTAAGCAATTCTTGGCCCACAGAATAAAAGTACATTTTACTTTCAGGGAATAAAAATCAGCAAAGTTCACTCTAACCTTGCTTAACTATAGAAGCTATGTAGCTCAGGATATGAAAAGGGGAACAGACATTCTGGATTAAATAATACACTTCCCCAGATGCTGTCAATTCATCTATGTGGTAGCTCCCTAGAATTTCTGCTTGTGATTTTAAAACAAACAAGACAAAATCCCAACCTCATGGAAAATAGGATTTTACACATCTAAGTCTCTGTTGGTTTTTTTTCTCTTTCAAAAATTATTAAGACTATTTTAAAAGGTGGTACATGAACACATTGAAAAATTCAAACAGCATCTTTTTTTTCTTAAAAAAAAAATCCTGAGAAGCCAAAATCTAACTTTTTTTGTTCAAAAACAGCTATAAACAGAAATAATAAACCCTTTTCCACCCAATCAACCAACAACAGTACCATGAATCTGACTATTCCAGTTATTCAGCTGGATCTGGGTGATATAAAAAATGCTGATTTCCAGATCTTTCAGATGGGAAAAGTGCTGATTTGTACAGATTTATTGTATTTAGCTTGGGAATGCATTTACAGGATTTTGAAGGGGAAGCAAAAGTGTCTCCCCAGATCTGTTTGGCTTAGACCAGAATGCAAATGAGGTTGCAGTTTCTGAGTTGGCTGCAAACTGTCTAAGGGGAAGGAGTTGGACACACAGAAGAGGCTGATGGGGATAGAAAAATCTACCATGGGCAATTAATAAAATGCATAAGCACCCAACAGAGTAAAGAGATTTGGGAGTTGACTAGATTCTTTGTTGCTTAAAATTATTAGTGGTACCACTGACTGTTCAGGGATGTGTCCACAGTACTGACAGATAACCTTGCCCTTGTTTGGGAGTAATAGATTCCCAACAGACCAGAAAGTCTCCCGCTTCCTCTTGGCAAAGAAATGGCCACGCACTTGACGTCTGGCCATTCTTTCCCTCCATTCTAAAGCCAGTCAACATCCTTACATTATTGCTCACAGTGTTGCTCTGCGAGCACCAATAACAAGACCAGGAATTCTACTCCTGTTAAGATCACACAGAGATGAGTTTCATTGTTTCATGTGGTCACAGCAACATTGTCACCGTCTCTTGCGAGGGACACCTATGCAAAGCTACAGTAAAAAGGCCATCTCTTCAGTTAGAAGAGAAATGCCACTGTAGACTTGAAGAAAATGAGTTGTCACCATCAACTATTCATCAGGCACCTATTCTTAGGAATTGATAATATCAGGAATGGTTTGATGACTGGTTATTTAGGGCTTTTTATTTTTAATATCCACTGAAATCTCCAACCAGGTCTAATTTCTGAAAGACTTTGTCACTGAGCATCATTAGCCAATATTAGCATAGTGCTGTAATGTTTACAAGATGTGCTTATATGTTATTTTTTGTTTGATCACTGTAACAACTCCATGAAGTAGAACCAATGCAGTTATTCTTGTTTCACGGCTGTGGAATATGAGAGAAAGGGGAGAGATAGTTTATCAATGATCCCATAGCATTATATCAGAACAAAGTAAAAGGACTCTTGTGAATATTGGGTTGCATTGCTTTTTATAATCCCATTATTGTCATTTTATTGGGGTTTCAGAAGGAAGCAAAACCACATGTGTGTATTTAGTTCTATACTTTTAGCTAGGTATCTTCTTCCTACTATGATTTATTATGTACTTGAGCATGTGTATGTGTTATGTTTATGTGTATTTGAGCGTATATAGATATGTCTGTCTATCTTCATTGGGGAGTATGGGTTTACCACAGATATATAGAGAAATAGAAGATAGAAGGATGGATTCATAGATAAGATGGAAAAATAGATAATTTCTATAACATTCTGCTTTGAATATAATGTAATATTTATTATTGTGGAAAATTTGGAAGACAGAAAAGTAGAACAAAAAATAAAAATCACTTGAATTCCTGGCATGCTTTTTATTTTTTAAGTTTAAAACCAATTATGAGAAGAGAAGCTTCCGAGTGCCCATCCAGTCCAATGAGACTCTCATAGGTGCTGTGATAAACAATGTGTCAGAGGCCATGGAGACACTCACGCGGATCACAGAGGAGATGGTTCCAGTTCCGGGATCTGTGAATGGGGTCAACGCCCTGGGACTAGTTGTCTTTTCCATGTGCTTCGGTTTTGTGATTGGAAACATGAAGGAACAAGGGCAAGCCCTGCGAGAGTTCTTCGACTCTCTTAACGAAGCCATCATGAGATTGGTGGCAGTGATAATGTGGTAAGTATTTCTGTTCACTATGTAATTGTATATAAGATATATAATGCCATCAAAACGTGTTAAGTACTGAGAAAGACAACGCCAAACCAGAGAGACAGTTGCAGGGATCTCACTCTGGTAAGCACAAGAAAATCAATGCATTTCTGAACCTGTAGAGACCATGTAAGCCTCTCAATAAGTGTGCTTTCTTGTTTTCAAAAGATGTCAACTCTTTTATCCCCGTGCCAGTGGAATCCCACTCCTCATTGGCCCACTTTACATCTACACAGTTACTAATTTCAGACATATTTACTGTCTGCTACATGGCAAGTAGAGCATGTAAGGCACTGTGAATACAGCAGTGAAAACAACATGCAAGGACATCCTCTGGATCTTTCATTCTTTAAAGGAGACAGGTTAAACAACCAAATAAATTACCCAGGTGCTTTAGTTATAAAAACTGTGAAAATATAAAATAACCTACATGGTGAAGAAAGACCTCTGAATTGATACTTTTTTGCTAATACCTGAATACTCAGGAGAAGCCAATCCCACAAAGTACCCGAAGAATAGCATTCCCACCTGAGAGAAAAGCAAATGCAGAGGCCCTCCACCATCAGATAAATTGAGATCTCCTCTCTCTCTTTGAGCCCTAAGAAAGAAGTGTACACACCAATGCTGATGCAATGTACAGAAGGCCTCATGGGAAGTACTACAGAACACAAGCCACAATTTATAACATAACTTCCTCTAATAAAGCCGAGAGCAAGGGACAAAGGAAAAGACTAAATCCAGAGAGGAGCATTGACCTTGGAATGTAAACTTTCCCCAGCAGAGAAAGAATGCTTTGCTTGATTTAGGCCTCATATGGGGGTTACTTTCCTTTTATCCTTTATTTTTAATATCCAAGCTCTTTCCTGGCACCTGGGCAGAAAGGCTCCCATTGCTATGAAGAACATTCACTCTCCAACGTGATGAAAAATGCCCTTTGTCTCTAATGCCACCAAAGCCCAGAGGAATCCACTTTTTAGGAGTTTGCACAAGATAGATATGAACTTGGGCACAAAGACAGGTCAGAATGTGATCTCCACAGGACCCTCCAACTGGAAAGCTCCTTTGAAATCCTAGCAAGGCTGAAAGTGGACATTTTTCTTCATATGATTAAAATGCCTTCACCTTTCACCTCTTCCATGAAAGAAACTCATTCAAGACCACCAAATGAACCTCACATGTAGCTTTTTTAGCTGTACATTTGCCTATACATTTGACACTGAGTTATTACTTTCCCAAAAACAGGTACTCCCATAATTTCCTACTCTGCATTTGTAAAGGACTTTTGAAAGAAGCACTGTACTGTTCAGTTCACAATCAGTCCTCTGCAGTTCCCAGAAGACCCTGTCCTTAAGGGTGATAGCATCTCTGTTTTTGGTAATGTGAGTTTAGTGGTGGTTTACTGCACACCCATAAAAGAGAGTTGAAAGCCGGGTGGTGGAGCCTTTGGGTTATGTCACTATGTCCGTGTTACTTTGTTATCAGTTGCTCGTTCCCTTTGGAATCTGCAGGAGAAAGCTCACAAATGGCAGAAGCAGCCTGGAGGCAATAATTATTTAATTACAACACCTGTAACCTAATTGTAGTAGAACATGCTTGCACATTATTAATTGTAATAACTGAGTTTATTTATATACTATTTAGAGCAAGTGATAATAGTTTTGCATTTGCACTGTAACGTAAAACTCTCTTAAAGTAAGTTTTATTTAAATAAAATGGTGGTTTGAAGAAAAATACTAAGTAATGTTTAAGTGATGTGGAGATATGGAAAAAAGTAATAAAAGTGGCCCTGGAGTAAGAGAGCTGACTGTAAATCTGAAACACAACATTATGGGTCTCTTGCTTGAACTCACGTGATGTGGAACATGCACCTGGGTATAGGTTGGGGGTTGGCAGTTCCAGGTACTTAGTAGTGTTCAGGGGCAAGCGGAGTGAGTGAGTGAAGACCAGAAAAGTGACCTGGGTATGATGAAAGGAAAACTACCTAGTACAGGGGAAAATCTCTGTGCCTAGCTTTTACAAAGGTGTAAGAGGATAAAAACATGTCTTAGAGCATGACTGGGTGACTGGAAAGTCTGACTCAGCAATATCCAAGGAAATTTTATATTAGAGAAAAGAAAAAAAATTCACAATTTCTATAAATTCTGAAAGAGTCCTGGTGAATTTACATGGAATAGCTCATTAGAAATCAGACTTTCAATCGTGCATGTGTTGCTTCTCCATAGGTACGCCCCTCTAGGTATCCTCTTCCTGATTGCAGGGAAAATTGTTGAGATGGAAGACATGGGTGTGATTGGAGGGCAGCTTGCCATGTACACGGTGACAGTCATTGTCGGTCTCCTCATTCACGCAGTCATTGTCCTACCTCTCCTTTACTTCCTGGTAACCAGGAAGAACCCTTGGGTCTTCATTGGAGGTTTGCTACAAGCACTCATCACAGCTCTGGGGACCTCTTCAAGGTATGCACACCTTTTCTGTCACTGAGACAAAATATCTGACATCTGCGACTCAAAGGAAGGGTCTAATTTGGCTTGTAGTCAGGGCTTTCAGTCCAAGGCAGAAACAACATGGCATAAATCCATAGTGAAACAAATCTTCTCATTTCATGGTGGCCAGAAATTAAAACATAAGAGAAGAACATGGAGAGGAAGGGAACAAGGACCTGATACAGTCCCCACAGTCACATCCTACCTAGACACACCCTATGTGTGCTTTACTAATCTAAGCATCTCTCAAGTGAATCAGATTGACAGTCAAGCCTAACCATCACACTCCTCCAAGATAACGTGTCTAAAATTTTAACTTGAACTTGAACTTCTGAGGTTAGAGGTGAATAGAAGCATCTGAGCTGGGTTTTAAACTTCAGGAAGAATGAATTTGCTTTTTCATATCTATTTGGAATACAAGGAATAGTTGGTTGCATATTCTTTTGTGGAGAGCAAAATGGAAGTCACCTATTGTTTCCTGTCCATTACCATCACCCTTTTGCAGCTGAGATGGGAGAGTGACTTGGCATAGGGTACTGTGATGGGGGAAAACCACCAGTGATGCCTCAGAGGAACCCAGAAGCAGGACAGCTGCCAAATGATCCCATGAGGGGGCCACACTGTTCCTGACACTGCTCCCCTTTTACGCAAGTGCTGACTTAGTTCCCTTTAAGTTAGGGAGAGGAAGGAACTGTCTGTCCAAAAGACCAGACACAGACACAACCACAGGACCCTCCACTGACATGCCTTGTTTTACTGTTCTCAGTTCTGCCACCCTACCTATCACCTTCAAGTGCCTGGAAGAGAACAACGGTGTAGACAAACGTGTCACCAGATTTGTGCTCCCTGTGGGGGCCACCATTAACATGGATGGAACAGCCCTCTATGAGGCTTTGGCTGCCATTTTCATCGCTCAAGTTAACAACTTTGACCTGAACTTTGGACAGATTATTACAATCAGGTACAAAAAAAGAGTTCAAAACAATGTTTTCTTCAGAATAGATTTTTAATGAATAAACTAGAGATCAAGAATGGATGAACAAATAATTGGGAAGGGAATCCCACATAAACAGGACATTGGGGATTAGGGGCATAGCTAGATATTTTTATTAGCTATGACAAATGTGCATGCTCATTAACAACAAAATGAATAACAGAGAAATGTATAAAGTACGAAGTATAGCTTATCTGCCACCATATCACTGCATCTTTGTGTAAGCAATTATTATTCCTGTTTGGCTTGAAAAGAAGTTGGTCTAATTGGTCTATGCATAGACACAGGTCCATCTCTCTGTCTCTCTCTTTCTCTCTCTCTCTCTCTCTCTCTCTCTGTGTCTCTCTCTCTCTTTCTCTCTCTCCCAGGAACTGAACTCAGACCTTGTGCTTGCCAGGCAGGCACTGTGCCACTAAGCTAAATTCCTGACCATTTCTTTTTTTGCAATTAATTATACAATATATACTGTGTACCTTTGACTGGTTTTCTTATCAATATATCATTTACAAATTAAGCTCATTCTTTTTAATGGCTGCAAAATACATAGCATGGATATTTCTTTTTTTAAGTTAAATTATATTTCAACAGTATGTCGGCTTTTGTAGGCAATACTGGAAAATAAAAATACACTTTAATAACTGTATTATTTTTTTCTCTGGGGTTAGTTTTTAGACACTATAAGACAGATGACATCATACTGGCAAGTAAGATTGAGAATTTGATTTTTACAACGAAGTTTTTAAACTATTTTGTTTGAGGTGTTTAGTGAAAAGTAATTTTCTCTTTTTATAACTTTTCCCAATCTCTTAGTTTCCTTCTTCAGAGGAGCCAGTGTTACTTGCCAGTTTCTCTCATACCGTTTCAAAGATAATCCATGCATAACCTTGTAGGAATGGGTATCCATATGAGAGTACAGCCCTCTTTCGCCTAGTGAAAGTTACTATGCACAAATGACCCATAATTCTAATGGCTACAGGAGACTTTAAGCATCATGATTCAGATCTGCCTCTGCTCTTCAGTGCTGTCCATTTTGGTCTTAATTATTATAAACAATATATTTAGGGGGTCAAAATAAATCAATTTTTTTCACAGCTTTTTATTATGAAAGTTTTTATACATATAGAAAAGCTGGAACAATGTTATAACAAACATCCTCTACCTAGACCTAAAACTTGTTAATATTTTGCCATTTTTGCTGCCTCCCCTCACCCGTGCCGTCATGACATTCCACTTGTACATCATTCAGCATGCATCTCCTAAGAATAAGGATAATCCTCTACATAGCCACACTACTAAGAGTCTTGAAAATATTTCCAGAATGTCTAGTCTGTCTTCAGGTTTTCCCATTTGTCTTCAAAATGTCTTTTATAGCCTTTTCTCCCAGGCCAAGACCAAATCCAGGCTTATGTGAGACATTTATGGTTTCTTTTAATCTTTATGAGTAACCTCACATTCTTGTTATGTTTATTTGGAAATAAGCTATCTTAGACTCTGTATATATACTGTATGTTATTGAGAAATGGTATTAGCTGTAGGATGCATTGCAATAAAAAAGATGATACTGGTTATGGCCAAAGATCATTCACTGACCTAGAGGGTGTGGGAACCCTAAGCCCCATCTGACCACTCTGGGGACTAGAAGACTAATATCTCGATTCACGCTATTCTTGGGCATACTTTGACATATTGGCTGAACATCCCTAAGTCAGAAGAAAGGTTCAGTTACATGAGACAGAGGTAAAAACAATGAGAACAGTATTAATGACTTAAACAAGATAAAGTTTGTTTCTCTTTCACGTCTCTGCTCCACAAAGCCCTCAAAGCTATTGAGTTAAGGGACCAAGGGTATGGTTCCAAAATCTCTAGAATATTACTCTTATTTGGGTGGTCTAGAGTGGCTCATCAACACCCCCAAATTTTAGCAAGTAGAAAGTAAAGATGTGCCATAGCCTTTAAATTAATATATCACTTTCTCAAAAAAAGATAAAAATAAATTTCACAAAATGTTGAATTAGGAAAAAAGATTATTTCACCTACAAACACAAAAATTATTTCATGCACACTTTCAGAAACATGAGAAAGAATGTAGACATCAATTGCTTCATTTAAAGATGAATACCAGGCATACCAGGCAACACAAGAAGTATGTGGTGAATATTAATATGATATTAGTGTGACAATTCTTTTCAAAACTGACTTTTATTTTTCTGAAGTGTGTCCTCTTCTGACAACAGGACAAGTCAGGTATTGTCACCAGGTGTGTTTTGCAGCATGTTCTCCAAGGGGTGAGATTTGTGAAAATGTTTTCTGTTTTGGTACTTCTCTCAACAGCATCACAGCTACGGCTGCAAGCATAGGGGCAGCTGGGATTCCTCAGGCGGGCCTGGTCACCATGGTCATCGTGCTGACATCTGTGGGCCTACCCACTGATGACATCACACTCATCATCGCAGTGGACTGGTTCCTGTGAGTACACATACTCTGCATCTGCCTCACTTCGCAGGGCATCAAGCAGCCTGGCATGCTTATCAAGAGAACTTGGTCTGAAATTAAACTTTTCTCACTGTCTAATCCCTGGCCTGAAGTACTATGTGCACTTATTCCCTTATCAGCCTGCAGGGAACATCTGGCTGCTATGCTTCTCACATAAGCCATTCAGGATTGGGAAACCTGGCTCTCTGCAAGCCAGCATGAATCGGCAAGGCTTTTCCTGAATTGCACAACATATCCCCACAGTGGTCCCATACACTGGCTCTGGCCCTTCCTCCGTGCGCTTCCCATTCCAATAGTGAAATGGAGGGCAGATGTTCCCATCTGAGCTGCACAAACTGAGCGGTAGCTGTGCAGCAGTGGGAAGAGACCTAGCATCATTAAGCGGAACTGATTTCAGGTTCTTGGGAAAGTTCTACGAAATGTGATCCTGACCACCGGGGTTCACCCTGTGTCCTCTTCCCTTGTTCCAGCTAACAGTCTCTGCCCCGTACCCCTCACAAGTTTACTTCCACTTTTGAAAACATTCTCTCCAGGATGCCCAAAGCCTATGCCTAGAAAAACACATGGGGCACTGGGGTCAACATGCTGACTTCACTAGAACTGATGGCCATGAAGAGCCATGAGTGTGCACTAAAGCCAAGGTCCCAGCATGAGTTTTCCGGTTACTTGGATCATGTCCTGGCCCTTAACACTAGACAGGCGACACACCACCCTAGTTTTCATCTCTGTGTAATGGAAATGCTCATGTCCTCTGCTTCCTGCTGGTACCATGAGGGTTAAATGCAATGACACATATGCCAGCACTTGACTCACTATAAGTTTCCTAACTATTTGTACAATTGCTTCTATATCCAATGAGTTAACGTTGGGTAACCTTTGCAAAACTGCACATTCTTGAGAAAATGAGTGTGAAAGGAACAAATGACACTTTAGTATTATTATGCAATAGTTTTCTCCTTAGGGACTCCCTAAGTATCTCTAGACCATACTTTGAGAACTGCTGGTATAAAGGAAGGTAAATTGGAGGAAAGAGAAATCTTAAATAAGAGAAGAAAGGGAAGGGTCATTTTCCATTACTACAGTCACTTTAGTAACTGAGAATTGATTGTCCATTAATAGCCGCTGTTATGAAGTCTGTGTGTCCAGTAGGTAACCATGTAATGAATAGGTACACGGCATTAAACTTTAAAAGATGCTTATAGCTGGGTGTGATAGTATATGCCCAACACTCAGGAAGGCTGAGGCAGGAGGATTGCAAGTTTGAGCCCAGCCTTGGCAACTTGGCAACTTAACAAGGCCTTGCCTCAAAATAAGGAAGAAAAAAAATTGAGAATGTAACTCAATACAAAGGCCCTGGATTCAATTCTAAGTACCATCAGGGAAAGAAATAAGGGGGAAGAAGGAAGGAGAGGGGAGAGGAGGGGAGGGGAGAGGCAGAAGAAAGGTAGGGAAGGAGTGAGTGCCTAAAGACTTGGCCAGCCAACTCACAATGTAAGCTGAAATCTCCTTTTCCCTTCCTTCCCACCCCACCACAGGGACCGCCTCCGAACCACAACCAATGTACTGGGTGACTCCCTGGGAGCTGGCATTGTTGAGCACTTGTCACGACACGAACTGAAGAACAGAGATGTAGAAATGGGTAACTCAGTGATTGAAGAGAATGAAATGAAGAAACCATACCAGCTGGTTGCCCAGGACAATGAAACTGAGAAACCTCTCGACAGTGAGACCAAGATGTAAACTAACACAAGAGATGCTTTCTTGCACCAGGGGTTTGAAATCATCATGACATGTCTCCATCTGGTTAGGCTCATTCTTTCCAGTGAGCCCTTTCCCTCTTTTTTTCTCCCTGCTCTGATAGAATTGGAAGGTATTCACCCAAAAAAGGGAGAATTTTGTGGCAGCCAAACTGTATCGCTTTCATCCCACATTTGCAATTTGAAAATCATCTCCTCTTAGTCTTGCCTAATAACATAGTAGGATCAAAAATTATCTTGATCAAGTCTCACAAATTTATGTGGAACAGAATCCCACAAATGTGACTGTTTTACAAGTGAAAGAATCTAATAAATAGGCTAAAATATTTTCAGTCCACTTTCAAATTACAAAAATCCTTCAGAACATTAGTCTCAAAACATAGCAACTCCATGAAAAACAATCAGCTGTCAATAGAAGAATATTTTTTTTCCCTTTCTCTTCTGATTTGTGTCTTCGTTTTTTGAGAGCAGGAAAATGTCCAGATGCATCCCATGCATCTGAGAAGGGACAGCAGGTGAAATTTCCATGTGGCCTTGAGCAAGTTCCATCTCCTCTCTAGGCCTCAATGTCTTCATCTGTACAATGAATGACTTCCCTGGATGCCTTTATGGTCTTGCTAGCCCAATCTTCCTGTGATATCACAAAGGAGCCTGCCCTCAATTCCCCATGGAATACTCTGCACCAAGGGTCAGTCAATGGAGTACGGGGCTCTGAGAAAGAACACTTAATGCAAGTGAACATTTCTGCATTGGGACAGGATAGTGCATGGTTTACCAGTTCCTGTGTCCGAACCGTCAGTTATACAAGTCATCCGGTAGAAGGCCATTCCAGGAAAGGGATTAATCATGCAGCTTTTTGCCCATTTATTTCCAACCAGAGCAGTATTCCCTTCTTTCTTCCTCTCCCCAACCGGAAGGGATTGCTCTGGGAAGGATGTCTCCTGCCACTCAACTGACAAAAGATTGTTAGGAAATAAACAGTAGCAACTAGCAAGGGTGCTCATGGGCTTACTGTGGAATACTACAGAGCTAGAGAAAAAGGGAACACAAGTGGCATTCAAGAGAGGATTTTATAAGACCAAGAGTTTCGGTCTTCCTTAAGGGAAAATTAAAAAGTGCTTCATTTAAGTCTTTTTTTCCCCCCTAACCTGAAACTCTTTTTCTTTTCAGTTTTGAATCATTCTCCTGAGAAACATACATACAAAAATATTATTTCTTGCATATTTTGAAGAAGTCAAATGAATGCACTAATACAGGTCTATGAACTGAGTTGGTGGTCTCTTATCTGAAAATATTTTTTTTTACTCTAATCAGGTCTCAGAGAAACAAAATGCTTCCTTGTGTTGAAATCCCACTTATCAAATTATTTAAAACTTGTAGCCAGGGCAGGGTTTGCTTTAGTTTTGTCTGTATGCCTAAGAGATACAGTAGAAGACAAATCAATAGGGAGAGAATGTTGATGAGGTTACAGGAAGAGACAGCAGTGGCATTAGCTTCAGCCAAGGCAGCTCCCAGGTTGAAAAGATTGCTTTTTGTCGCCTCAAAGAATAGCCACTCAAGACACTCAGTGGGAGCTGTCTGTGAGGGTACCAGCTGTGTTTGAGTTTCTGCCTGAAAATGGTGAAGAATGGACTTAATTATGCTAACAAACTGAAAATCTAGACCTACACCCTGTGTTGTACAATTAGAGATTTTTTTTTTGTAGCGATCCTGAGCACTATGTGCATCTAAAAGTTAACCTTAGGCTGTGGTAGAGTAAACATTTAATTCCGAGGCTCTATTTGGAAAATACACTACACAAGTTAATGGCTGCCATGACACTAGTAGAGCAACAATTAACTGTGTCAAAATAATTCTGTTACACGGCGTGATGTTTTTTATACTAACCGGTCCTTATGAAAGCAGGTCCTCTGGGGCGATCTCTGGCTGGCCTATCCCAGGCTCTGCATATATACGCGCCTAGTGTGGACCAAGAGGCGTTACTGTATAGGTGTATTTTCAATAAAGAAGAAAATAGTTTTACATTAATATGCTCATGTGTTGTTATTCTTCTCCCTGAAGGAAACGTAATTTTCTTTTCGTGGAAGTATTGCAAGGAGCTCAGGGCCAGCTGGGGAAGGATGCCACACGGCATCATAAAATCTTGGCAGAAGGCGCTGAGGGAGTCAGCCACAAGGAAATGAGTAAGGACACGTTCTCCTGTCAGCTCCTAAAACTGGGGGTGGAAACTGGAAGCGAGGGAACCAGCCTGCACTTACTTGTCCAGGTCAGATTCATATTTCTCGGACAAGTGGAATCGTTTTCATGTCGGGATTGGTAAAGTGTAACACAACCATGCTGCTCTTCCAAAAAGTGATTTCCGACCTTCAGATTAAGCAGATTTATTGTGTAATTACTACCGCCATTTGTGAAAAGAGCTGAATAAGAGTTCAAGGGGTATTTCAGAACCAACCATGGTGCTAATAAACCTCCCTGCTCATTAACAGACTTATGGCTGACTCCTTCCTCACCTGCCTTTTCATGTAGAACTGACAGGCATTATCATGAAATCTCCAGATTGAAGTTGTGTCTAGAAACCCTTTCATCTGACCCTCTACCCAAAGAGGGCAGTCACCCCTAGGTCATCCATGTGAAGACTTCAATGGGTTTATACCCTTGAAATTGTGAGGGAAACTCTGTGCATTTGCCTCATTTTTCTGGGTGAAATTCCTAGACTCCATTTCTCTATAAGTTCTTGTGACCCCCACCCAAATTGCAAATCCACCATACTGTATTTGATCAGGCATACAGTATATGACATTCACGTAGCCAATTTGAGAATAGGAAGGAGGCTGCTGAACGTTCAGAGGAACAAGGTCCTCCTAAGGAAATCAGCATCTGCATACTTGGGACACTAATCACCGAGAAGCCGCCTGAGAAGCCAGCAGCCCGCCCAGTCCAGGGCTAGGCCATGCTCCCTCCTGCAGACTGCTTTCCTCCCCACCTGCAGCCTAAACCGGATCTTGCTCTGGATTCAGGTTAAGTTGGTCATCTGCCTGGGAAAGATTGTGGCAAGGCCACATGGGTAAGGGACACAGCAGTGTAATTCCAGTGTGACCAAAACAAGAAAAAGCAGGTACAGTTCCCTATATTTCAGAGTCACAAGTCCATTCACAAATGGAACTATGAAAAAGTTAGTAAACGCATTTCATAATTTTTATTAAAAGTCCTAGCCCCTCAGAAGTTAGGGTCTGTGGTTCTCTATTCCCATATTCATCGTGTCACCATCGCTGTCCAGCCCAAGCAGGATTTCTTTTCCCAAGCGAAACAATCTCACTTTACCAGCAAAAGCCTCTTTCCTACGCTTTTATTCACATACCCCGAATGGAAAATAGAAATTGAAGAGCTGTTCATCGCATGGGTCTCAAGGAAGCTCGGAAGAAGGGCTCTTTTCCTGCTGGAGGGAGGCTTTGTGGACCGATTCCGCTGGGGTGGGCACAGGGCCTCTTTCCGGGCACCCGCCGGGCCCTGACCCGAGGCTGCTGTCAATCATCGGCGGCCTCCGCGCGGGTCGGGGACAGAGCCCCCCTCTTCCTGCACCCGGGTGGTCCCAGAATTGGGGCAACAATGTCCAGCTCTGTGTGGCCTCGTCTGGGGCCAGAGCAGTTGCGAGGTGGCAGGCCTAGGGCAGGCTCCGAATGAATAAGCCGACACAAAAAGGAGAAGGAAGGAAGAACAGAAGGAGCTGAGGGGTAGCGACCTAAAGGGGCAACTGGAGATGAGCAGTCTCTGGGCTCGGGGAGGCAGGGTCTGGGCGACCCAAATTAACCACTGGAGGCGGGGGGCACGAAGCTCATGCTGGGCCGAGGTCTCAGGAATCCTACCAGGGGCAGAGCAGGGTTAATCTATGAAGACCATCAACCCCTCTTGGCCCCATTTCCCATTTCCCTCTGGTACCCTGCTTCTTCAGTAGCCTCTCCAAGAGAGCACTTTGTTTTCTGGGCACCCTCTGTCTTTTCTCCCAGTGTCCCCCACCTCTCCGCATCCTGCTGAGGAACCCCATCTTCCCACCCCTTCACTTTCTAGTGGGGAACTCAGAGGTGGCATAGTAACATCCTCCAAAGGTTACCCCTCACCCTGCCCACTAACTGCTACCTCAGCCTTCAGCTTTGAAACCATCACAGTTTGTCAAATTCTACGCCTTCCAAGTAAGGGCGTCAGATAAAACATGGGACACCCAGTTAAATCTGAACTTCAGATGAGTAACGAATAACATTTTAGTACAAATGGCAAATAACAAAGTATTAGTATAAGTATGAACTATATGGTATTAGTCCCTCATTTCTATGTGAATCTGGTAACCCTCCATACAAGTGACAGGAAGAACTGAAAATGACTGATGTTTGCCTTGATCAAGGGCAGATCATAAGTGAAAGGGTCTGTGTGTTTGGAGAGGGGGCATTGTCTTTGTAAATATTGTTCCAATTTTTAATGTCTCTCAGAAGGCTTTCTTAAGCATGCTTTAAAAAGTCCAGATCTGACATGTCCTACTGTTTACTTGTTCTGGAGACGTTATCACTCACTCACTGTGTGCTTGTGAATCTTGTGACCACAGCTTAAAAGCCTGATGAATCGCCTTTCAGACTTTATAGAACTGTCTTAAATAAATTCATTAATGTTTCCATTATCCATGCTTGCAGTGTTTTAAGACTGGCATCTGTTTTTCTTTTCCTCCCTTTCCTATTTAATCCTTCCCTTCTCTCATTCCTTATTTCCACCCCCACACTCCCAACCCAAGATATTTTCAGTAATCCATTATAGGGCTGACAAATTTGACAGTCATATAATCTTTCCAATGATAGACACATTTTTTTTTCATTTGGGGGCAACTGTTAGAAAAACACCCATGTTATTTTTCATGTATTGCTATCCAAAGATAACCATTGTCTAGTCACACAAAGTTGGGAATGAGCCATTTCTAAAAGATTTTCAGGGAACTCCGATTCCATGGGAATTATTCCCATAATTCCTACAAAATAACCTTCTGTAAGCCACGTCTAAGGGATATGAGAAGCAGGGTCCAACTAGTACGGCAAGAGGAAACAAAATGAAATCATGAACTCTTTCCAGTCATGACACTGACACAACCACATTACAGATAGCAGACGCCGAGCAGCATTTCTGACACTGGAAGATAATGTCAGACGGCAACTTGGGGATTTCTTTTCCAACTCGACAGGATCAGGCATCGTAAAAAGTCCTGAAAGCAGCTGGCCAGGAGCTTCAAGGCTGAGTTTTCTCAGGAGAAAATAAAAGACCATTCAGCTGACCTAACCTTAACCACATCTCTAAGCCCCTAACCCCCTCAGGTTTTCTTCAGCAACACAAATCTGAAAGCTGTCACCACACTCCACTGCCTTGGCACTACAGTGCCTTAGAGCCACACTTTTCCTTTAAGACCATGAGGGGCTATTAAGCAACAAAACAGAAAACAAACTTGAGAAAAGCAACATGTATGCTAGGTAAATACCCTATCTAGATTCTTAAAAACTTTATGTTTCCTAAAGCCTAAAGGCCTTTAGCTACAAAGTAGTGCTCAAATTCAGACCCGCACACAGGAATGGGTTGAATCCCCAGTGCTAAATACCAATTTTCCTTCCTCTTCCTCTTCCTCTTCCTCTCTCTTCCCTCCGCTCCCCTTCCCTTCCCTTCCTTTCCCTTCGTATCTTTCCTTCTCTCTCTCTCTCCTTCTTTGTACTAGGTATTAAACCCAGGGCCATCTCACCAACATATATCCCCAGCCCATTTTTATTTTGAGACAGGGTCTTGCTAACTCACTAAGTTGCCCAGGCTAAGCTCAAACTTGCAGTCCTCCTGCCTCAGCCTCCCAGAGTACTGAAATTACAGACATGAGGTACCTCACCCAGCCTAGACCTGAATTTTGAACAATTCATCAGGGCCCCAGACAGTGATCTCCTTCCACCTCACAGTCTCCATCTGTACATGTGGAGATGCCTTCTTCAAATCTCCTTTCACCTCTGGTTAGCACGTGTTGAAGGGGATGTAAAGTCAGATTTAACCAGGCTTCACAAATGACAGGCTAAACTTCAACTTGTTATCATGAATGGGTATGACTATACCTTTCTCATGACACTGTAAAGAAAATTAAAGAAAATATATAGTATTATATACATATTCACATAATATAGGTAAAATTCTCACATAGTTCTTGGCATTCGGGAAGATTCTTAGTATGTTTGGAACAAAAGTGACCCAACAAAAGGGGAAGAAGAGTCTGGGGGTGAGCTGGATAGAGCCCACTGCCTGCAAGGACCAGGCAGAGACCACAGCCATAGTGTCTTCTGGGAGGGAGCTGGGCCGTCACCCTGGAAACTGGCCTCCCAAGTCTGCCAGGCCTCTTGCCGAGGGCCCAGGCCGCCCTGGCCAGCCTCCTCCAGGCCTTTGTCAAGCCCGGCTCTCCCAGCAGCCTGCACTGCGTGGAGGTTTTGTGAAGGACACAATTCGACACTCTGAGGAGACCACCCAGCTTCCTCTCCCAGGGTCTCCCAGAGTACAAAGCTGTCCTTCTGTGTGCCAGCGACCTCCCCGTCTGCCCAGACTCCTCCTGCTGTCCTCTGTGGCCAAGGGACCACGAGGGGCAGGCGGTGGGAACCCAGAGGACCCAGTACTAAAGCTTTGTTGGCGCACTGAGCCCAACTCCACGCCTGGGATACTGCTGCCACCCTGTGGCAAAGGCCTGACGGCCCAGAGCAGCAGAGGCCGGAGCAGGAGGAAGCAAGGCTAGATCTGGCTGCCCTGTTACCAGAACACAGAGGGAACATGTGATCCTCCAGAGTGTCTACTATGTTCCAGGGTCAGTCACAGGCAATTGTCAATAAAACCCTCCCTCTGTGATCTACCTTTTAATACAGTACTACATGCTGTCCCACCCTCAACATTCGTATGTTCAGATCCTAACCCTCCATGGGACTGTACTTGGACATAGGACTTTTGGAAGTGATTTCGTTTAAATGAGGTCATAACAGTAAGGTCCTAAGCCATTTGGGTTCTTGGCTTTATGGAGGAGGAAGGTCTCCATGAGTATGTGTCAAGTGAAAGAAGGCAGAATAAGGCCCTGGAGAAATCTGTCATGCTCTAATCTGGTGCTTTTGGTCTCCAGAACTTTGAGAAGTCAATGTTCATTGGTTTAAACCACCCAGCCCATGGTATATTGTTTTGGCTGATGCATGAGTCCAGTGTTATCACCATTAAGAAGAATATTAAAGCTGGGAAAGAGCTGGTGAGGGATTGGAGCACTATTTAATTAGGGTTCAACGAAGGCTTCCTAAGGAAGCGCTGTGTGAGGAGGCACCTAGATGAAGGCAAACATCAAGCTGTGGAACTGGGGGGGGGGAGCCTGTGCAAAAACCCAAGTGTACAGGACAAGTATGAGGAGGTCAGTGTGGCTGGAGGAAAGGGACAGAGTCAAAAAGGAACCAAGGGCCCCTCTGTTATGATCTTACAGTGCTTACAGTGAGGGTGAGCAGCTTATTCTAGGTGTGATAAGATAATGCTGGAGGTTTGAGAGCTAAGCAATCCTTTATTTTGGTTGGAAGATGTGTCTTCCAAAATACAGGAGATGCCAATGTGATAGGTTTCAGAGGCAGGCCTTTACAGGATGAGTAGGTAAGTATGGCTAAGGCTCTTCTAAGAGAGACTTCCTGCTGCATTAGGACCCCTGCCCTCCAGCCTTCTGCTACAGAGCACAGTCTTTCTCTCCTTTGGAGGACTTGGCCCTCACTAGATAACTGGACCTGCTGGTACCTTAACTGTGAGAAAATAAACTTCTGCTCTTTATAAAAGACCCATTCCCAGGTATTTTGTTCTAGCAGTATAAAACTAAGACAATACCTAACTCACGTTCATCTTCCAGGTTGACAGCCCTGATCTTTTCCCGTTGAAGTAGTCTCCTGTGGATAACACAGCCACTTTCCATATAATTGTTGACACCTTTCTGTACAATACCTTAGTCCCGCCCCCCAGCCCACCAGGGAAGGCCCCGTGAGACAGGCTGGCTCTCAACCTGACATCCTCACCTGATAGGAGAGTGAAAGAAGCTCAGATGTGAAACCCACCCATGCTGGCACAGGGCACTCAGCACTATCAGAGGGTGGGGCCAGAGCCCTTCTGTCCACAGGGCTCTCCACTTCTCTAACACCTGTCTGCTAAGGCCAGAAACTTCCATCATGACCTCCCTTCTTTTCCCAGCCACACCCTCGCTGGAAAGTTTGGATTTTCTGTTGTCCACATCTCTTCCTACTCAAATCTCCCAGTGAAAATCTTGTCATCCGGCTCATTGGGCCCAGATTTTGACAAATAAGGAAGGAAATTAGAGAATTTAGAAAATCTCCCTCCACAATACCTAAACTCCTCCAACCTATTTCCTGGAAACTGGATCCTATTTTGAGAGCCAGGGGTGGACCTCAGCAGTAGAATGCTTGGCTAACATATGTGAAGCTCTGGTTTCCATCCCTAGTACACACACACACACACACACACACAACCTTATTTTGAAAATCAGAACCCAAATACTGTCAGTTTCCTTCTGCTGTAATTATTCTAAGTTCTTCAGATAAATGAGTGACATTGACTAACTTAGCAAAAAGTATATTCTGACAAGCAAAAGAGAAAATCACATCACCTCTCCCTCTCCAAATGTTATGTCATTATAGAAAAAAAAAATGAGACCTGGTAATGGAGAAATATTCATTGGAGTTCTTTTTCATACAACTGATATTTTAAAGACTGGCTTTCCATTTCCTGCTTCTCCCTTTGAGATCTATTCATTTATAAATTCAGACTTCTTTGACCTTTTATGCCTGGCCTTGTTTTGCTCCCATAATTTCCTTCACTTCTTCCTCCAAGATTGCGATCCGCTCCAGGTCATGCTGCCAGGTCGCCCTGTGCCTCTTCGATGTACTCTAGAGGCCTCATGAGAGAAAAGACAAGGGCCACGCTGGGGAAAGCAAGGAGGCCTTGTGGAGTTCAGACAGTCAAGGAGCAGTGAGGGACCTGGTCTTCTAGTCCCTGTGGGGTCAAGCCTGGATCAAGCCTGGTCCTTTCATCACAAAAGAGCCTTATTAGAAAGAGAGAGGAGGCTTAAGTTAAAATTAATGGGAGTCTTTTCAAATCTCATACCCTGAAGATCAAGGAAATCCTTGGCCTAGAAAAGAAGTCACCATTTACCACCCACTTCCTGCCATGTGGAAAGCAGAGACCAGGATGGCAATAACATTTACTCTCTGATTCCCAATCAGGCACGAAAAAAAAATTAAGAAATGGATTGAAGCAGAACAGAGAAAACTTCCAAATTTGTCTCAGACTCAGACTATGCAGATGCAGCCTTGTTCCCACCTTGCACCTGCTGTGTGTGGTGAGACCTGGGTCACCAGAAGTTACCTCAGGCAATTAAGCCTGTGCACTGGCTTTATAGTAAGAGATTTCTAGTCCAAATCTGACCCTTCCTCTTAGGTGCCACACATCCTGGGACAATCAGTTCTATATACCTAGTATCACCTGCCTAGGAAAGCAGTATTAGAATCAAAGATGCTAATGGAGCTACAACCAGGTCACACCCATACCCACCACATACATGTGTTCAATAAACTGCAGTGTCCCAGGGCTGAAAATCAGTGGCTCCTTACAGCCACAGTGGCTCTCTACTGTCCTGTCACTTCTGATTAATTAGCAGTAAAGGCCTTTTTTTTTTTTTTTTTACTATCATTTCTGGATATTACTACCACTAGTGTCAACAAGTTGTTTTCAGATTGTCTCCTGTGACTGAGTCTGAAAAGGAAAAGATCTCGCCACAAGAGGGCAGCAAACCACCTCTATTGTGCTTCCCACCTCTGACCTCTCAGTCTACTGAACTATTTCCATCTACATCATTTGGACTGAAGTTGGCCTAAAGAGGGTTGTTACACAGCCCAGTTGTAGGAGCCTGGGGAAGCATCCTTACCTCATCTTTCCCATCTAGGGCAGATCTTCAGGGGTCTTTGAGAGGCTAAGGCTCTGTTCTTGAGCCACAGGATATTTCTCTGCTCCTGATTTCTCTTCCTTCTCTTTAATCCACTGCTCTCCCTTGATTGGATGGAGCCCCCTTGCCACACTTCTCTCAATCCAACTACCTAGCCCTCAGACTGAGATTCAGACACCTTACTGGCTTTTCATTTCTACTCTGCCTAAAGCATCATCTGTTCCTGCCTCTGTGATCAACATCCCCACAAGCCAGGCCAGGGCCCTGGAATACTCAATTCCAACCTGGACTCAGACTCCTACCTGTACACAGGGCATCAGACTGAAGTCCTGGGTCTAGCAACCAAGTCACTATCAATACAATTTATTGAATGCTGCAAACATGGCCGAACACTGAGTTAACAGCTGTGCGTGTCCGAGAAGAGAAGTGAGGCTAGGAGTTCTGTGCAGTCCTGGCCTCAGATAGGGAGTTTAAGTCCTGAATTTGTTGTTCAGTAAATGAGTGACCTTAGGGAAATGAGTGAACTTAGGGAAGTTACACCTTCTCCAACCCTCAGATAGGTAAGATGAGTATAACAATAATACCTACCTTATCATGGTGACCATGAGTGTAGGTGACCATGCACAAAGTGGGTAATTACAAAACAGCAGGCATTATCATCATAAGACAGGTTCGGGATTACGTATAAACACACCCAAAAGAACAATGCCAACCGTGGTGTGGAGTAAGATGCTAAGGACTCCAGAGAGCTGGAGTGCAAGAAAATTGTTCTTTTCCTTAGGGAACTGTGAGACTCAAGACTGGGGAAAAAACTTACATAAACTCTGTTTTAAAACAATTCCATTTCCCTAGTGACTGGTATTTATTACCTTCAAAATTAGGGAGTCAGTCCTCCCAGCTCCTCCCTCACCTCTCAGGGATCCTCGGGTGTAGTCCTCCAGACGGAACATCTCACCCACCAATCCCAGTCTCATTCATAATTATGCATCAATTCATTGATAGCTGGACCACCTACTGTGTGCCATCTAAGCAGAGGTCCTGTGAGAAAAGACAATTAAATGAGTAAAGATATTCCTGTGATAAGTACAAAGAGTCAGGCAGAGAATCACGGTGAACTCACATTATAAACTGGGTCTGTCTTCCTCTCCCCAGTTCAGCAAGGCAGTTGGTCCACAACTCTGCCTGTGAGCACCACAGGCCTGAACTACAAGCAGAATTCCTTCATGCTTAAGGGTGTTCAGCCACTCGTTTTAGGGCTTAGTCCCTCTTCTATATCAGAAATATCATTAAGTTGAGCTGTAAAGTTCTCTTAGCATATGCAATATAAAAGCCCTTAAGTACAGGAGAGGAAAGTATATGTATATATTGAGAGCCTGCTACAAGTCAGGCAACTCCTGACAGCCCCGAGAATAAGCACTATTTTATCCACTTCATATCCTAGCATGTTAAGGTTCAGAAGACAATAACTTACCCAAGCCAAAGTTGCGATCCTAGCCCACATCTACATTCAAAGCAAATGTTCTTCCCCTTAGTCTACTTTAACTCTGGTCACGCGTCACACACTCAGGCCTTCAGTCAAAATATACAGTGAGATAATCTGCTAAGTCAGTGTTTTTCAAACTGTAGGTTATCAGCTTAGTAGGTCCCACTAGCATTTTATTTATTCATTTATTCAAATATCTCGATATTGAGGATGGAACCCAGTTAGACAAGTGCTCTACTGCTGAGCTTGAACCTCAGCCTCAGTATTCTTTAATCAAAGAATGGGATAATCTCATGCATTAAAGCATTGACTCAAGAATTTTTACTTTGTATGTATAGGCTTTTATTTCGAGTTACATTTCATAAGTAACACATTTAAAGCTACAGTTGATCAATAAGCAATAGATAGTGTTTTCACCTCACAAATTCAAGAGTTTTAGTGCCCTCTAGTTTCCAGAATTGACCAGCTTCAAGGAACATTCATGTTTTAAATACAGATTATTTCTTAAGAAATGTCGCTTGTACTTCTAGAGCCAAGGATTCCTCTACCAGGCATTTTCCAAATTCTGTTGCAGTTGTCCTAATACATATTCATCTGACACAGTCCCCCCAAATCGCCACACATTCTAGTGAACTGAAGAGGGGGCACCACAACCAGGTCAGGTTCATGGCAGGCAGGCATGTGTCCCTGTGATGTTTGACAAGGGAGGATACAAGTGCACCCCGGCACGTAGCTCTGGAACAGAACGCGGCAGAGGAATTCTTCATCAGCACTGACATCTGGTGGTCATCAGGAGGGTGGCGCCTCAGTGTCTTGAACTCAAAGGAAAATGTGGCCCTAGGAGCCAGGTACCAGCTGGGACAGCAGCAGGACTGATTTGTGTCCCCACACTCCTCCCGAACCACCTTCCATCTCCATGCAGCTGGACTCAGCAAGGTGAGGAGAGCCACACATAACCAGGGTCCCTCCTGTCACTGGATCTCAGATAAACTAAGACTCAGCTGCAAAACTGGAATAAGAAAATAATTGACAGTGGGACTTGAAGTATTTTATTTTTGCTAAAAACAACTCCTCGATGTTAAGTACCATCCTTCAGAGACTGGAGCCTCACTTCCAACCATCCTTGCTTACTCAAAATATCAGCTAATAGTTATGGAGAGGTCACTATGAGGCAGGTGTTCTGAGAGAGTTACATGATCAAAATCAAGTCATGACAACCCTGTGAGATAGACTATTATCTCACTGTTTTAGTGTTAAGGGAAACATGGTGGGTTGAGATTAAATAGCATGCCCAAGTCATCAAGTCTTGTAACTAAGTTTTTAAACTCAACAGTGGGGCTCCAGAGAGCACTTTTTTTTTCAGGCAATCAAACTCACGACCTTGTGTTTGCCAGGCAGGCACTGAACTATATCCCCAGTGCCGAGAAAGCACACTTTTAACCAGCGAGCTTTTAACCACTGAGCCAACTTTGATTCTTTGTTTTTTACCAAAATAAGAGCTAATACTTACTAAACCCTTACATGCTGGGATCTTTATACATATTTTCTCATTGATCTTTACACAAGCCTTGTGAAATAATTTTAAAATTATCTTCATTCTATAAATGAAGTTGTAAGGTGGGGGTTAGATGACTTACCCAAGATCATGAGGTAAAGAAAAACGAAGTTGGAAACTAGTTTGATTTTAGAGTCTGGCAGGCAGAGCAGTCTCTCCCTGTGGAAGACTTTTCATTGTCAGATGACTGACAACAGTGGCAGTGATCAGACCCAGCTGATGGAGGGAGCCAGTCCAGCTTTTTTTGTGACTGCACCACAATGCAACATGAAGGAGAGATAAATAGAGATGGCCCAGGTGAATGTCGGTTATTTGCTGTCCAGGGTCTGAAGGCAGGTGACAACAGTACTGATGTTAACAAAGTTCTCAATTCAGTGGCACCATCTCTGACATAGCTCTTGTCACTCTTGAGATTTAAACTTTCCAGTGGCTTCTTGCAACTCTATGATAAAGTCCAAATCCTACCTGGAGTTCCAAGGTTTTCATAATGGATCCCTACTTCCCTCACCATCCTCATCCTCAGTCTTCACCCATGTCAGGATGAAAGTGACAGCAGACTAAAATTCTTACCTTATCACATGACACTGTGTTCTCCTAACCCCAGGCCTTGGTAGTACATGCTGTTCCTTGCCCAGAAACCTCACCACTCTACTCCAGCTGTCCTTCTGTATCAGCTTTCACATTTCCCATCTTTTCTTTGCTTACTCTTCTCCCAACTTCAGTGGGGACAGCATGGCCCTTGGGATGTCTCTTCAGACCTCTCTTTTATGCCCCTAGGCCACCTGGTCACTACTACTATGGCACAGTATATACATATCATGATGAGTTACAAATGGTCACAGTGTTGGCATCTATGCCCTTCCCCTTTCCAATGTTTCTCAACAGAAGTGTGTTGTAGCCAAAGTTTACAAAAGAAAAGATTTAATAGAGGATACATAATTCTTACAGGATTATTTTGCAATATTCATCCAAAGAGTCAAATGAAAAAGAGTGCAGGAGATCTGCCCACACACCAGAGGCCCAAAGAATCCAGCTGAGAGCCTGAGTCCCATGAAAATGTTCTACATGAGTGCAGCTGAAGAGCAAGAGCCCACAACAATGTCTTCCATGAGTCTAGCTGGAAGCTTAGGGTCCATGACAATGTCTCATGCAAGTCTGCATCAAGGATCTACACTGGGAAGGCCCAAAGGTCAGCAATGGAAGTGAGAAAGTATGCACCAACAGAATGAAGGATCCGTGCCAGCAGGCTAAGGGATCTGCACTGGAGCCGTGAAGCAATACTCAAAGCAAGGACCAAAGCTCCTCCAAAGAGAACCATAGCCATCCTCAACAACAGTAAGGACCCAAGATTCTCCAACAGTGTGAACAGCCTAGTTCATATCAGGAAAGCCAGTGTGACAAGCTTCTCCAGGAGGACCAACAGCATACCATCTTCCCCTCCGTTTGTCATTTTATGCTGTTGGCTACAATTCTCAGCACCACACTGATTCAGTTCAGGTGAGAGTTAAAAATTGACCATTAGCTAATCCACTGGCTTTTGGGATAAGACTATTCATCAGCTGTTCTCAGCTTCTCTGAGAACTGCAGGCATCTGATATCTCTGATTCATTGATGGCAAACGCTGGTAAGTCCCTACCTCTCTATCTTCCCTACTACTCCTACTATTCCTCCTATTTCCTATATTCTTATCCTTATTGCTATGACAACAAAAATATACTTGTATTTTTTTAAACATTTGCTGGGATCAGGGACACTTCCCACCAGTTGGCAATGTGGGCCAGGAGAAGCAGCAGCTGGCCCTGTGCCCACATACCTACTGGCCACCACTGGGTACTGTAGCCAGCACAGGCTGGGAGAACCAGCTGGCCATGCCTTGGAGAAATTGTAGCCAGTGCAAAAAGTACCTGGGACCCCACAACCTCCTTATCTGGAAGAACCCAGGAAAATGTCAAGACAAAGGAGCAAAAGGCAGTCTCTGGCCTCCAGTCCACGCAGAGAAAATCCAGGAGACATAGACATGGGAACGATTGCAAGTTGCATAACTGAAGTTTCTTAAGTGATGGTAATTGAAGTAAAGAAACAACTTCATGAGGTTATAAAAGAAATAAGATCAGAAATAATATCTCATGCAAAAGAAGAAATGAGAAACATAATAAAAGAATTGCTGAGCATATCTAAAGGATATATAGATTAAAAAATAGAGGAGCATAGGAAAATGAAAGAAACCTTGAATGAACAATATAGGAAAGATTTAGAATGCATGAAACAGACTCAAAGATATATCCAAGAAACTCCACTGAAAGCTGACAAAACCAGTTGAAACAAATGGAAGATAGACTTTCAAATCTTGACAGATTTGCAGCTAGTGATCACAAAAGAAAAGATCTCTTAAAAATAACAAGGAACCTGGAAATAACAATTCAATGGCTACAAGACAACACAAAGAAACATAATTAAGAATGATAGGTGTCAGCAAAAGAGTAATGGTCAAAATAAATGTCATGAAAAGAATATTTAAGAAGTAATAGCAGAAAACTTCCCAAGCATGGGAAAAGAACCTGACATAAAGAGAAGTGGGGCATATGGAACTCCAACTAGGCATAATCAAAATAAATCTACACTCAGACATAATAATCAAGATCCCAGAAATTTAACACAAGAACAGAATATTAAAAGCTGTTAGAGAAAAGAAACAGATCACCTATAAAGGAAAACCTATGAGAATCATGACAGACTTCTCAGCACAAACCATCAAGTCAAAAAGAGCTTGGAGTGAAGTATTTCAGGTCTTGAAAGAAAACCCTAAAAACCCTTGAAAGAAAACCCTTGATGTACCCTGAAAAACTACCTTTCAGAAGTAATGGAGAAACAAGAGATCTCCATGACAAAGAACAACTGAAGGAACTCATGACCACCAAGCCAACCCTACCGAGAGTGCTAAAGGACATTCCAGAGAGAGATAAAAATGACCATGGTTCCAGGAACAGCAGCAGAGGAGGACTGCTGAGTACAGCAAGCAACTAAATGGAAGAAAAAGTAGGAAGCCAATGGCAGGAAAAAAGTAAGGCAGAGATGAGCCAGTGCATGTTGGCCATAACTATTAAATCAGATGGCCTCAGTTCACCAATAAAAAGAAACACAGGTAGAGTGGATCAAGAAACAAGATCCATCTATATGCAGTATACAAAAACATTTAACTAAAAAGTAAATTTATAGATTGAAAGTCAAAGGAGAGAAAATAATGCTTCATATGACAGGGAACCATTAAAAAGCAGGGGTAGCATGCCCATCAACCATAGAATGAATAAGAAAGATACAGCATTTTTATACAATGGAAAGCTACTCAGTTATAAAGAAGGATAACCTCAAGACTTTTATATGTAAATGGATGCAACTTGAGATCACACTCATGGGTGAAATGGTTCAGACTCACATGGGTGAATATCATGTTGTCTCCCTAGTATAAAAAAACTAAAGGAGTTAGTGGGATCCAAAATGTACAACAGATATTGTGAAAGTGAAAGAGAAGGAAACGTCTAAAAAGGCAAAGTGGTAGCCATTGTTAATTTCCTGTTATCTTGTTTTGAAACCCTTTTCTGTTTTGTTTGGTTTTATTCTATTTTGTTTTGTTTGAATTTGTTGTATCTGATGATATGGGCAGCTATTTCAAAGTAACAAGATATATTATGGTAGCCATTATTGGTTTCCTATTACCTTGCTTTGAAGTCCTGTATCACTTTCATTGTTTTGTTTTGTTTGATTTTACTATGTCTCATGGTATAGGTAGCTACTTTGAAAATAAGAAGAGGTAATTTGGTAGTCACTGTTGATTTCCTATTTTCTTATTTTGAAGTCCCATATCACATTCACTACTTTGTTTTGAAAAAAAAATTTGCTGAGAAGTCACATGATTTGAGGTAAACTTTCCCAGGTCAAAAATTACTGTACTGAAAGGTGGTTCTGGTTCAGAGACAATATACTTTGTCTGAATTTGCAGTCACAGTGTATATAGAATTTTTTTTTATTTAAAAGAGAATAAAACAAAAGGGAGCAGTACAGAGCAGATCAGAAGAGGACAACATAGGCAACACAGTACTTTACATTAAGTCAACTGGACATCAACAGTATCTAACACCATATCTCTTACTCTGCTATAGTTGAGCATAGTTTCAATTACAATAATATCAAACATAACACAATAGTATAAAGGCAT
>PVJX010000965.1:0-94478 GCA_004027295.1 Dolichotis patagonum
TAAGTATATTCTGCTCTTAACCTCCGTTGTTCCTAAAATTCATTCTTTGACCTTAGAGAACATGAACTCATACTGCACATAGAGTAGGTTGGGAGTTTCATTCCCCTAAATCACTTTGACCATCAGTTTCACATTCCTTTCCTTCTGGAAACCATTCTTCCACTCTTTGCATCTATGAGTTCTACTAGATTACGCTTTACATAGAAGTGAGATCATGTGGTACTTTGCTGATACATTTCATTTAACATAGTACTTTCCAGATTCATCCATGTTTTCACAAATAACAGGATTTCCCTACTTTTGAGAGGCTTAACAAATTCCATTGTGTATATAGTACATTTTCTTTATCTACTCATCTACTGATAGATACTTAGTTTTGTTATATTTCTTGGTTATGGTGAATAATATTTCAAGGAAGTAAAAGACTTCTGTACTAAAAACTATAAAACATGAATGAAAGAAACTAAAGAAAACACAAATAAATGGCAAGATATCCCATGCTAATGGAATGGAAGAATTAATATTGTGAAAATGCCCGTATTATCCAAAGCAACCTACATATTTAATGCAATCTCTATCAAAGACTAGTATTAATTTTCACAGAAATGGAAAAGCAATCAACAAATTCATAAACACTAAATAGTCAAAATAATCTTGAAAAAAAATCATGCTCCCTAATTTCAAAGTATATTATAGAGCAACTGAAATTAAAGCAACATAATACCACTCTAAAAATACACATAGGCAAATGGAACAGCATAGAAATTCATACATTTATGTTCAACCAGGTTTTGACCAAAGTATTGAAGACAACACAGAAAGGAGTGTGTTCAATAAATGTTGTCAGGTGAGGTGGACATTCCTACGCAGAACACTGAAATCAGACCCTTGTCTTATACCATACATGAAAATCAAGTCAAATGGATTAAAGACTTAAAATAAGATTCAAAAGTAAAGTTATTAGAGAAAAATATGGGAACATTTCCATACAATGTGAGTTGAATATCATTTTTAAAAATATAACCCCAAAGCACAGGCAAACAAAAGCAAATACTGACAGATGAGATTATATTAAATTAAAATGCTTCTGCAAAAGAAACAATCAAGTGAAATGACAACTCCTAAAATGGGAAAAAATATTTGAAAACCATATATCCAACAAGGAATTTATAGACAAAATATAAGTTCAACTCAACAGGAAAAAATAATAACCCAATTATAAAGGCATAGAACTTGAACTGATATTTCTCAAAAGAAGACACACAAATGGTCAGTAAACTATCTGTAGACATGAAAAAATGTTCAATATCACCAGTCATTACAAAAATGTAAAGTAAAACCACAATGTTATATCACCTCACACAGGTTAGAAGTTTTTAACAAAAAGATGAAAGATAAGGATAGGAGAGAATAAGCAGAAAGGGGAACTGGTACATAGCTGGGATAATTAAAAGGAATATAATTTGGTCAGTTTGCAAAGCAAGTATGGAGGCAACTTCAAAAGTTAAAAACATAGCTATCATCACTCAACAATCTCACTTCTGGGTATATAGCAAAGAAAATAAAATTAGTATGTGCAGGGTATGCTCACATTCTCATGTTCATTGTAGAGCATTTAATATTTATGTTTATAGCAGCACATGTTTGGAAATAATCTACAAGCGGAGCACTGGGAGAACTGTGACATATATCTGTCCGAATGTTTGCAGCCACTTAGAAACACGTTTCAGGACATTTTTAATAGCATGACAATTCTTTAGTAATATAGAAAATAATTTTGTGCATAGAATGTGATCTCTTAGCAGAACAAACACATATACACACTCGCACACAGCTGAAAATAGGCTAGCACACTAACACTAGCACTTCATGATGGGACTACTGGTGATTTTAATTTTCTTCTCTGTAAACAACTGAGCAGTAATGAATTTATGATACAAGAGAATTTCATCATGACACATAGGAACACTAGTAAATCCTTTCAATCATTTCTCCAAGTAATGTCTGCTCTCCAAATACAAGATTTTCTTCAATACACATGCACACTGTGTCACTGTTTATGAATTCTCGTCCAGGGGATCTTGGTTTCCCATATGAACAGTTTTCCTTGTTAAATGATTTTAATCCCTTAAGCTATCCCTAGAGATTTTTCCTTGTGAAGCACAGACCAAGGGTTATTTATCAAGAATATACTTGATTATTGTAAGGTTTTTCATTACCACGAAACTTATTTACTTGAAATTTTTAAATGTAAACTGCTGTATGTTTTCTTGAACCTATTTTCATAAAAAAGTGTCTTAAAATATTGATTAAGTGTCTTTCAGTACAATACCCATTGCTCTTAAAAGCTTCCTGTGTATTAAGCTTGTTTCCCTAGCAAGATCTGGAAGTGGGAAATTCAACTGTTAGCATGCAGCCTGGGGTCAGGAGTGTGGCCCACGCATGTCTAGTGTGTGCTTGCTTAGGAAGACATCCCTTTCTTGAGCCCAAATGCAAGCCAAACAAACACAAAACATTACCACATTATAAACTTTGTGCAATGGTCCCTGATGATATTCTAGTTGATGATATTTATTTGGCTGGCTGTTTGCTGCACTGAATCAAATAGAGGTCCTAATCAGAATATTTAACTTGGACAGTCCAGTCCCAAAGAGATTAACTCTGAAGTCTTGAGAAACTCCTTTCCTAGAATGTCAGGTTCAGTTTATGTTTTTCTAGGATGTAAATGGGGATGACAGAAGATGCAAATGCAGACCACAAACTAATTCCAGAGGTTGTGATGATAAATGACCATTTTGAGGTTTATTCTGTGCTGGGCATAGTAATGCTACTTTCACATTTCATTTCATTGGATCTGCACAAATAACCCAGTACATTTGATGTGGTGATACTTACTTTAAAAAGCTCAGAGTGGTGAAAATCAGACTTCCACTAATATATTGGAACCCTTCCAACCCATATAATACATACTTTGCTCTGGAGATTGGTTTGGTCATAAGTTTAACAAAAACCCGTAGCATTCTGTAAGTTTGCTTTTGGAGACACAATGTCTCAAATCATAATTTAAAGTTATCTTTCTGTAAATGGAAGCAGACATCAGCTTGTGGACAAGAGATTCCTTGGTTTCTTAGGAAAGGACTGAGATAAACAATGAAGGAAGCAGGAATGAAGGAAGCAGGAATGAAGGAAGGAATGTGTTTTGGGGGAAAGGCCTCTGGTCTCCAGCTGATGTACCTAGGAATAACTTGGACCTGGAAATACTTTTTCACTACATACTACCCATGATGCTCATATCAGAAACATGTAGGGAAAGGGAATATTTAGGTAGGCAGAGACATGATTTGTACACACAGAAATCAATTTGCCAGATTTAGGATTTAAGGATCTTAATATTTCAAAACGTCCAAAGTACTCTGGGTTATACAGATGGAACCAATAATTTCTCTTTTCAAAAGTCGCTCTGGAGTTGAAAGAACAGAAATCAGAACACTGGTTATGTGTTCAGCTTCTAAGACACATGATCAGCAAGCCCCGAACGTTCCTACACCTGCCTCTTCTCACTGAAACCGACGGTCATGGTCCTTCTGCCCATATTCACACGGAGTACATGACAATACATCTAAACACTCTTTATATACTTGAAGCTGACAAAAAAATCTAAATTCTTCAAGAAATTCAATCACAGCATTTGGAAGTTTATGAATAACATGGTTCTTCCCATAAAAAAATAAATGGGCATATATGAAAATTGTACCTACATCATTTCAGAGAGTTTATGGAATCTCTGTAGCCATGGAAACCCTAGATAGAGAAACTATTCTATAAAATTTGAAGGTTGTTCTCCAAAAAGTCCCCTCAGGGCTCAAGATCTCCTCATCTTTGCAAATGATGGCAGTTTTCTTCGTGCAGGAAGCCAAGAAGACTAATAATTTGACTATTTCCTAAGGTATTCGTCCAGTTTATAAAGATCTGCATGCATTGATCTTAAATTTCTCCTGTACTTGCAAGGAAAAATGAGAACACTGGCTCGCACTGTTAGTCCTTTCTTATCTATTTATTGTTTCTAGAGAAGTATTAAATGTGTCCAAATTAGGTAATGTACCCACAATCTCTACTCCAAGGAATGATCCAAGAGCCTGGCTTCCTGACTCCTATGGAAAGCTATCTAGTTGTCTTCAGCAAAGTCACTGAACCCAAGGATTTGAGCACAAACCTGACAGCACACTCCATCTCTATCCATGTAAGCTCAGGGAGTATCACTCAACAAATGAGTCTCACATGTGTCCCAGGAATAAAGTGCCAACAGTCACATCTGGTCATGCTTTATTGGAAAGAAACATAACCACAAGGAAGAACCAAGTACTTGGGTAGATCACTGTCTCCTAGGATCTTGAACTTTCTTCTTATAATAAAGAATTAAAATCAGGTCTTCTTAACACTCAGCTCTGTTTAAGAAAGGAGCAGTGTCTGATTCTGGCAGAGGAGGAAATCATATCTCTAGGCACTTTTCTGGCTGTTTTCCACACAGTATCAGGAAAGGGGGTAATGCTGAGAAGTCTGGATCCCTGAGTACACTCTCCCTGCCTGCACTGTTCAGATGCCCCTTCGCATTTTTAAGTGAGTTATAAAAGAGCAGTTATATAAACTCGATAATGTAACATAAACAAGTATAGCTGTTGCCAACACTAATTAAGAAACATCAGATTCTTCTGGCACCATATGCCCAGTGGACAGACTTGAGGAAAACGGACAAGTTTCTTTGCAGTGAAGATAATTCCTCCAGGCCATCTCTGAGCCACACAACTGGCAGTGATCAGGCAGGGCTCACATGCTGACCTTGACTATGCCCACCTTACTCCTAATCCCACTGGACTAACTTGCTCACAGCTTGCAGAGCTTTCCTCTTCCTTCCATGACCTACTGCACAGTTGTCCTTTTCAATGTGCATATGCGTCTACAGGACTCAGAGCTTACAGACGTGCAGTATGTCTGGGTGGGGCTGAGTTTATTTCTAGTAGGCTCCAAACAAAGCCTATTGCGCTGATCTATGGACCACATATACTATGAGTAGGGAAGGTCTCTGGATGTGAGTTTGGAGCCTCCAACTTTCTTGGAATTCTCAAAATCTTTACAGAGGATTTCAATCTTAGCCTAGAGTTCCACTGTAGAATCTGCTCCGCCTTTCTCTCCCTTGCACCTCTATCAAACTCAGGTTTTGCAACTGCATTCGGATTGGCCCCTTGACACTGACTTAAGGTCTTCCATCACTGATTTCCTTAAATTTGTTTTCAAACTTTTCTTTGAAAAAAAGCCACATTTCATCATGTCACTCCCTTGCTTAAAATTATTCAGTGCCTTCCATCATAGGTAGAAAGTAATTTGTGTGTGTATCTGTGTGTGGTATTGAAGATTGAGCCTAGGACCTTTGCACTGACTGTGTTGCATCAAAAGACCTTTTATTTTTATTTATTTTTATATTTTGTACTGGAAATTGAACTCAGGACCTCATGCTTGTCAGGAAGTCACCGTGCGATTGAGGATATCCTTTGGCCCTCTAAACCTTGCTTTAATTTGTACTTTTTATTTTGGGACAAGATCTAGCTAAGTTGCCTAGGCTGGGCTCAAGCTTGGGACTCTCCTACGTCACTTTTCCATAGTGCTGGGATTAGAGGTGTATGCATTGTTGTCCTCTAACCTAAGCACCGCCATCCTGTTCTGTATGCGCCATTTCCCATTGTCCTAGATTTCAACCTTTGTTCTCTGTAAAATTCCAGGAATTTGGCAACTCCCCTCTCTGCAAAGCTGTTACCTTTGTTCTCTGTAAATTTCCAGGAACTGGCCGACCACTAAACCACAAAGCTAAAACCCCCTCTCCTGTGCAGTTGTAACCTTTAAACTCTGTAAAATTCCAGTAAATGACCATGAGCTGTAACAAAACCCCTTCACCCTCACCCCTCCCCTCCTTTGCTTTGCGGATTTTTCCTTTATAAACTCCTTGAAAATGTAACCTGGTTGCACAGTTCTGCAGATTCCACCATGTCTGTGCAGCTGGTGCCAGCTAAAATAAAGCGCTATCTTTTCCCCCCTTTTTTGGACATCGGCTCATTTTTGGTGTACCACATGCATAACCAAGCCCAGCTAGACAGGAAACTTCTTAATATCTAGGCCAGTGGTATCAAACCTATGGCATGTGTGCTATAGCAGGGTTTTTTTTAATCATTGAAAGTTCTGTTATTTTTTTTAATGTAGTTTTTTTTTTCTAAACTAAAATCTCAGTATTTGGATTTAACTATAATGTTGGCACTTTTGATAAATAAGTGGGTTTTGGGTTGCAGTTTGGGTGCTCAGTTTCTAAAAGGTTCACCATCACTTCTCTAGGCCTGCACCTTCACTGCAGCCTCTTGTCTTTCAATGGTTGTCTTCCCTTCATCTGCTACTCAACGAATGCTGCAACTCCTAGTTGCAAGAAGGATATCTGCCTCCATGCTCAAAGCAGGCTGTTCTGCATTTCCTACCCTCTGCTTCCAATTTATCCCCTTCCCCACCAGCAGGGTCTTCCTCCAAGTATGTGGCCCATTTATTTATTTATTTATTTATTTTTCTTCCTGCAAAACGCTTTATTTTCTTTGGGTCCAAGATTTATCTATTGTCTGTTTACTTCTTTGTTTTCTTTACAAACAGAGCCTCCACCCCTAAGGCAGAGGCACATCTTTTCTGTTATATGCATAATGCAACATTAACAGCACACACTAGTTAGTAAAGTAGTTAGTAAGCACTCAAGGAGGAAGGAAGGAAGGAAGGAAGGAAGGAAGGAAGGAAGGAAGGAAGGAAGAAAGGTAGGAAGGAAAGAAGGAAAGAAGAAAGGATAAAAGGCAGGGAGAGAGGTAGGAAAGAAGCAAGGTAGGGAGGAAGAAAGGGTAAAAGGGAGGGAGAGAGAAAGAAAAGAACTCAGTAGCCCTTATTGATTTTCTTCTTCTCCTTCCACTGCATCAAGCTAGAGTACAGATATTGTCTCCAATCTTTATGAAACATGTTTAGCGCTTCTTGCCAAAGATTCTAGGAAAGTAAATTAGCTCCTCAGAGTCTTAGTCACAAAATATGCATTTAATACCAAAGCACATTACCGATGTTTAGGAGCAGATGCTGAGTAAATCATATGGGCCATGACAATTTTTAATGGAAGAAGACAATTATGATTACTCTATCAAAATTTCTTACAAATAGCATACGCAGTGATTGCTTTGCCCCAGGAGAGATGCCAAATTTTAGTGATGAGAACAATGAAGTCAATTCTTGGACTGCCTTCCTTCCTTCCTCACCTTTCCTTCCTTCCTTTCTTCCCTCTCTGTCTCCCTCTCTGCTTCCCTCCATTCTTCCTTCCTGCCTTTTGTCCTTCCTTCCCTCCCCCTTTTTTTCTTTTGTCATAGAACATGCATTTCATTCCTCCTTCCCACAAATAGCAGCTGAGAGTCCATAAGCTAGACTTAGAGAAAGCCAGTCAAAGATGATGCGACTGTGGCCCTTGAGACATTCACAGAGAGGACCCCACACTCAGAGACCCCACACCCAGGAAACCACCATGCGTTTGATCAAATGTTATAGCACAAACCCATTTTCACACAGAGAACCAGACTTCAGGATAAGGATCTTCTGGGAATTCTGCTGCTTCAGAAGTCCTTCATAATTCCATATTGTCAGTTCTGGATTTATTAAAGGTCACCAAAAAAGCAATATCCATCTCTACCAGGAAAGCAAACTCTGAATTAAGGTTTCCCTCAAACTATATTTCATGGTAATGCAGACTGTATTATTAAAATGGATTTTAATTTTACTGTTTTACTCTGAAGTTGGGAAAAAGAATGATTAATTAAAGAGAATGCTTTCCTTTCTTTTCTCCCCTTGGGTGGGTTTTTGCACCCATTTGGCCTAATTATCCCTGGCCAGGGGCCCATCGGATTGCAGCTGAATGCAGCTAACAGCATGGAGAATTGTCTGCTAGCTCCTCCAGGGCCCAGACACTTGCAGGGACTGAGTGGCTCTGACACTCTGGGTAAGCCCATCATGACTAGCATTACATCAAATGATTATGTAAATTTGACTTCTAAGAAGTAATTGAAATAGATTGTTCTCATTTTTCCTCTATGAAAACTTCATGAGACATTAGCTGCAATCCCCAAAAGAGACACAGGCGAATAGTTGTGACTATCGCTCTAAGTGTCTGACATGGAAATGTTCTCCAGCGTATTCTCAAAGAATCCAGCCCTGTTCCATCAGGAGGGGAAGGCAAATGCTTTGGAAGAGTCTCAAGGAGCATGAGCTCTTGGAGAGAAGGACTTGATCTGGCTCTCTCATTTTCCCTGACCTTGGTACAGTACTCAGCAAAGACTGGGGTGCCCTTGAACTCTGCTGAGTGGATGTACAATCCCTCAAAGCACGTTTGCTTACACTGACAGTTCCGTTTCTGAATAATGCCTGTCACCCTTGTATTCTGTCTGTGAGTCTTGTTTGGCTCTGTCATGGTTTATGTCGGTGGCCCCCAGGCCTCATGTATTTGCATTGTGCATTTGTGATTGGTTCATTGTCCAGTGCTTGGATTGGTGGTGTCAGTGCTGCACACTCCTAGGGAGTGGAGCCGGAATGTGATGTAATGGCAGGAAGAAGGTGTGTCTCTCTTTTGCTGGTTTCCCCTTGCTGTTTGCAGCTGCCATGAACTGCGGCCCCACCATGCCACCCTGCCTTGGAGCCAACTGAGTATGGACTGAAACCTCCAAAACTGTAAGAAATAAACCTTTCCTTTCCCAACTTTGGGCATCAGGTATTTTGTCTCAGCGATGAGTAGAAGGTAAATAAGACAGGCTCTATCTTTCCATAGCAAAAATGATTCCTATGTTTCTAATAAAAAAAATTAAACAAGTACCTCTTGAGAGGGGCACTTGCTATTTCTTAAGTAGACGTGACTCTTTTCAGTATCTAAGGTCACACATCTTTCTGGGCCCTCCTTGGTCACTGCAGGCCATCAACCAGGATGGAGAGTCTCCTTAGTGCTGAGGCCACTTTCAGCTGTTGCTCTGCTAGGTGAGGTTCTTCAGTCACCACCCTAAACTCATGCCTTTGCAAAACCCCCTTGGTATCTCTGAGTTCCTGTACTACCAAGTTCTTTTGCTTGGGGTCTGTGAGTTAAAACAGTTTCCAACAATGGTAGGTGTACTAAAAGTAGCTAGAATTCAGCATGTAATGGAGGAAAGAAAATAGGTTTTCATATTGGTTAGTCTGGAGTACAAACTAACTCTTTGCTTATCAGCCTCCCCAAGCCTCAGTTGTCTCATTTATAAATGGAGATGAAAAGATATCATACAGTTGGTAAAAGCATTAAACTAGGTAAAATGTACAAAATGCTTGCATCATATATGAAATGCTGCAGTGTCTAATATGAAGGCGGTTTGCTGTTTTGTTGTCCAAAGTCTAAGCACACCTGTTAGTGAGACCAGAAAACATAAACGTGGACATCCTGCCTATTTCTGCCAGACAGCTTCAGTCCTCAGTCAGCGTGGTGCCAGGTAAGTGCTGTGCAGGATACAAGCCCAAAGCACAGCTCTGTCAGCCTTCTTATACTCTCCATTGTGACACTGAATAAATATTCTTGTGAGAGCTGCAGGGCAAGTGCTCCAGTCAGAACATCTGTCTGCCTCCATTTATCTTCATCTACGTGCAGATTTTCAGCTGGAGTTGTTTGAACAGGAAAATAACTTCAGGGACAGGACAGTCTCTCCCCAGGCCTTGATTTTTAGAGTAATAGCACACAAAATTCAGGGTGACTTGCACCACACTGTGTGGCTTCTCAGGCCTTTTGTGGTTCAGGACCCATAGGGATCCTCTTTAGGGAAATGGAGAAGGAGTGGTCGAATACAAAAAGGACCAAGAAACCCAAAGCCCTAGAGGTCCCCTTGTCCACATGTCTTTCTCACTGCCAGGTAACTGAGGCTTAAGAAAAATGAATTCTAAACATGGTGCTAAGAGATCCCCTAGAGATTATCTGATCTATTTCTCTCATATTAAATTGGATAAATGGAGCCTCAAAGAAGGAAGTGACTTGTCCAGGGTCACCTACTCAAACGGTAGAAATAAATTTGAAATCCCTACACAGTAGCTGCTTCTGTCTTGTGTGTGGATAAAATTTTTATAATAAAAGTAATCCTCCAATGTATTACAGAAGCACTGAATTGGATAAATTCTATAAAGATCTTTTTATTCATTTTCCAGTCTCACACCAGGTGAACTGTCGCCAGGTCTCAATGCCTGTGGATCTTTATTAGCTAATGAGTTCTGTGGTCTCAACTTCCTGCCTGCAGGATGTCGCCCTTCTGATTGCCAGTTGATATCTTCCTGGGTTTTGCATTGCTGGAGGTTCTCAAGTTGAGTGTCACGGGAGGGAATATGCTGAGTGCACGGTGTCCCAGCCTTCTTGCTGAGGCCTGCGGCTGTTTGAAAATATTTCTTGGTCTCCTCCACTGCTACCCAAAACTGCATCTGTCTTTTCCTCCAAGCTTGGGGCTGCTGCCACTCTGCACACCCAGTTGTCTGCTGCCTGCAGGGATCAGGAGGAGGCTCCTTGCTTCTGATGAAAGGCATTTCTTTAAGGACTACTAAGAAGTGTGGCTTGTGCCTGCACTTCAAAATGATGCTTGGGTTTTTCTTCTATCCTCATTGTTTTGCCTGGTCTCAAATACAGTGCTTTGTTCTGCCCAGGAAATGGACATGGCAGAATTGCCTGGTCTCAAATACAGTGCTTTGTTCTGCCCAGGAAATGGACATGGCAGAATCCTCTATGATGTCTTTCAAAGACCCACAGGGTAAGTTTTTGAAATTTGCCTCCCATGTACCCTGGTGGTAGATGCCTGGCAGGGAGTGGGTCTGAGATGCAGCTGGTATCTGGAACCACTTACTACTCTTGCATCCTGCTTGATAAGTGAAGTAGCTTGTTAGCATCACTGTAAGAATTTTTTTTAAGGAATCCTATCGCCCACCCCATTCCCAGATCATTTGCATCAGGGCCTCTCTGGTTGGGGTCTGGAATCTGTGTTGAAACAGCTACAGAAGGCAGGAAGAGCAGTCCCCTGAGGAGCACTTATTCACTGGGATGGGGTCCAGGGGAGCTTCCAAGGTACTAGGGATGCTGTATACCTTCATTTTCGAAGCACAACAGGATGACAGATTTTGCTGGGGAAGGTAACGGGTACAGATGTCATCACTGTCAATGTCCCTTGTTGGTCCCAACCCCAGTCTGTTGCTTTTCCCACTCAAAGGATGCCTGCTCGAAGAATAAACAAGCAAGCTTCAAACCACTGGGAAGGAGCGCTGCAGCAAAGGAAATAAATCACTTCATTTTGTTTTATTTTAGAGACCTATGTGTTCTGTGTTCTTGAACTTGTTTTTCAAATGAAAGAAATCTATTTAATATGCTGGTTTGAAGGTGTTTTTTAGGCTTCAATAAAAGGAGCTTAATGCAAATGCCATTCTGGGCATTGTAAGAATGCCAAGGCTCTTTGAAGGTCACCTTGCATTTGTAGGGTGACAAGACAGGAGGATCAACCATCTAGTTTGCCTGAGATGGATAGTTTCTCACAAAACAGGATTCTTCATGCTAGATCTGAGAAAGTCTCAACAATACCTGGACAAATTGATCATTCCATCAAGAAGTGCTGTTAATAGTTGATTCAATTTTTCATACTAATCACAAAGGAGACACAAGATTAAGGGTTTGAGGCTTGTGGGACAAGATACTACTGACCGCTAAATCCAGGCCCCAAGGTCCTTGGAAGAGCACTTTCATATCTTCAGCTCATTTTTTCTAAAAACCACAAGCCACTTGATATCCTTAATTAGAAGAGGAAAGCTCACAAACCCATTAGGATGGGTATGTTCCTTATTTTGTGTTTCTGTTATCTCTCTGTAACTCTGGCCACCAAGTAGTAGGCATCCAGAATTTTTTTTATTAAGTAAGTTTATTGGTACATTTTAGGCATACATAATGATCACATTAATCATAGGGAATTTGCAGCTGTACATGATATAACTTGAATTTTTTTCCCCTTGCCCTATCCTCCCTTTGACTCCTCGCCCCTCCTTGTTTACAAAAATTCTGTTTCCATTTTTTCCTTGCTTTCTTCTTCCTCATCTATGATTAGGAATCACTGCAATAACTGATAATAGCATTATTAGCCACTTTTTCAGAACTTGGGAATTGTAGCCCAAGTTCATCTGAATTCACAGCCCACAAGCTATTTAGTGTACCATGCTGAGCCTCAGAAGTAGCTGAGGATACTTGTATCTGCAGTCCCCAGAAAGCTATTAGAGAGCCCATCCCGCCCTTCTAGAATTTCTACATACTTATTCCTTGCCTCCTGCCTCCCTAGATGTGCTCCCATCATGCTTTACCTGGTCTTGCAGTGATTTACCAGCTTGAGATTTTCCACATTTATTGAGACTTAACAGAATCACAACAATAGTAATAACAGCACTACGCTCTTTGTAACCTTGTTTCATGAAACCTTCATCCTATAAGGTTGTTTTCAGGGGTGCTGTACAGTTGAGGAAACTGGCTTAGAAAGATTAAATAATTTAGCAAAGTGCGTTCAGCTACTAAGTGATACTACCAGGTAACAACTCCACGTATGTCTGATTCATTCACTTAGCTCAGACAAGCAATGAAGGACACAGATCTTTAGAAACCCTGGCAGGAAAAGTTTCCCCAATAACCACTGCCTACAAACAACCATAATTATTTACCAGGAATACCCTCTGATTGAAGGGGCAGGAGATGCATTCAATTAAGGTTTCATGCAGAGTCAAAATTCATGACTCTCCTGAGGAAAATAATAAAACGTCACCTTAATCATAATTAAAAATGATACTCAGTTTCCATCTGATATGCATCTAAATCTATTTTAGTGTTATTGCTGTGGAAACAGATTCTCCATCAGTGTTATTCTTGGCTCATAAATAAGCTAAAGTAAAAGCAAAATAAATTTTAAGTTGGAAGTATCAACGTAAATGCTTTTTACAAGTTCTTTTATTTACAGTCACAGATTCACAGTTTATTGAGTACAAAGTCTCAAAAAAAAAAAAACCTGACATATACCCATACTGCATAATAAGAAGTATTTAAGAAAACAAGAAAATCAGTGATACGTGTGTCCTAACCTAGTGCCATCAACTATTTGAATTAGAACAGCAGAAAATCAGAAATATTCTTTCTCAGTTCCCCGGAGATTAGCAACCAAGTGGGGATTCACAAAGGGTGAGGCCACTGCCCAAAGCCACTGAGAATCTCTGAAGTCTCATGGGACCCTTTCTCTGAAGAGCCAGGCTGGCTCTGGAGATGGGAAAGAAACAGACGTGGAGACTGTGGGTATTTTCAGTTTCTACATTTGCCAGTTATCCTGCTTTCCTTTCCTGAAGTTAACATTCTCTAAGAAACGGGCTGGAAAACGGTATGCACTTCCACACTCTGCGTCATATTAAACTTTTCCCCAAGGTCACTCTGTCCCCTTATTCTCATACTGATAAACTGTTATCTTTCCACAAATCTATTTCACTCATCCTTTAGGTTAAGCCTTAAACACTCTTCTTTTTTGCAACCTCAATGCATTGTTCTTCCATCACGATTGCAATTATTCACACTGGGCAACTCCCTTACTTAAATACCCATTTCCTCCAAGCCTTGGTGCTCTGGGGGACTGAGCTGAGGTGCCTCTGTTTCTGCATTCACCATGCTTAACGCAATCTCTGGCACAGAAGCAGTCACCTGATCATATTCAGTGCATTGAACTAGCATTTAATTGAAAATGTTTTACCCTAGAACTTGTGTCTGCTTTATTTTCTTATAGGTATACTTTCATCTAGTTATTCCTTCAGTACACATTCCCTGAACACTGACTAAGCCCTCCACTTGAGGGAATAAAAGCCAAGTAGAAAATTGCTAGTCCCGCAATACAGAACTGTCAAAGCACAATACAAATGACATGTATACCAGGCCAAGGAGATCAAGCCCTCCCAAAGTGTCTTTCAAGATATCCAGTCTGAAGAAGAAGATCTATTGTGGAAGGGGTACAGGAAGCTTGGGACATGTCACACACCGCCACTTTCTGCAGAGACACCTGCACATTAGTATGGCTGAATTCTGAGAAGTCCACAGTGACAAATGCTGAGGCATTTTTCAAATCTGCCATTTCAAAATTTATTAGGCTAAAAACTCACTCTCTCTCTCTGTCTCTGTCTCTTCTCTCCTCTCCCTTTCTCTCTCTCTCTCTCTGATAAAATTAACATTCCGAAGAAGCAACTGTTGTATAATTATTGCAATAAACATCAAACTACAACAGCAAACCTAATAAAATATATATACAAGTACAAAAGGAAATCTGGGAAGGGTTCAAAAGAGCTGATCTCTCCTTTGGATAAGTAAGGACTCGGTCTTAGCAAAAGGCCATTCTCTTACTTTTAAATTTCTGTCATTAAATTTTGTTAAGTGGCTATCATGTGTCACATGTAAGCTTTGGGGATAGAGCTATAGACCAAACTGTAGACTGGACCTGTGGAGCCTGAGCCATGTGTGTGTGTGTGTGTGTGTGTGTGTGTGTGTGTGTTTTCACTGGTATGAACACTGCCTAAAATAAGAATCCTTCCCACGAAGGTCACAGTCAGCTAGTTAGTTATACATAAGAAACAGAGGAGCTGCCATTTTCTGAAGGGAGTTAGGCAGGTCCCACACAACTAAATGTCCTGGCAGTGATGTGAGTGTGACTCCTAATGTAGTCTGCTTCCTGCTAATAACTACAAAGTGAAACCCATCGCCAACCAGAGTTCTCTGTCTGCACCCATTTCATCCCTCACTACGCCCCATCAGGAAGTGTGTGTTGTGGAGGGGCACACCAAGGTTAGACCTCTGGAATATAGCTACGGTATCCTGGTCTGGCTGCCCTGTTACTCTTAGCTGAGTCCAGAAATGAGTGCTTCCTCCCTTCCCACAATGTAGGCAGTCTTCCGCTCTGGCCTCTGGCGCTTGGTATATAGGTCTCTCTCCCAGCAGGGCAAGTGAAGCATGCACATGGGTCTCAGTTTCATAAAGAGGACCAGGTGTACTGTGTTTTATCAGGATTGAGTAGTCCCATCTCTGATGGGGCCTCTCTCCAAGCTTCTTTTTCCACCTCTGCAATGCAGGGAGATAAACTCAATTCGGGGAGTTTATCTAATATTGACTTTCCCTGGAATCACCTGTAAATTAAGGTAGAGTGTAACATTTGACACCATAGATTTGCAGACCTGAGATCCTGCATGCACAGCTATCTCACAGGAGCCGCTGAAGTTGCTGGTCCATACACCATACTCTAAGAAGCAAGAGGCTAAGCTCTCTTCCCTCTCCCAGAGTCTACAGTGCCCAAGTTCTCAGCATTTGTGGTGAAGGCCTTGCATGTCTAAAACACAGTCATTGTGGGTGTTCTTCAGTTTTCAAGCCAAACTCACTTTCACTATGTCTTGGCAGCTACCTGGGGAGCACTGAGCATGTGTGCCAGGTGCACCCCTTTGCAGCTAGGTACACACACGTTTACAGGACACAGACCCTCCCTCTTCATCCTGTGTTCACCTACGCCTCCCTTTATCTGCCAAAGATGGACAAAGGAAAGTAACATTCCCCAGATGTCTTAGGACCCCAGGACCCACTTATGACAAAGCCCACTAGCAGCAATCATTTATCCATAAGGGCTTTCTTATTCTAACTTGAGAAGAGAAGAACGAAGCACATTTTTTCCTTCATCCATTACAGATAGGTTTTCCTGCCCCTCCTGTGTGGTTGTGCTTGTCTGTGGTGGAAAAGGATGTGCTATGAGGGAGGAGAAGCCCTTTGCTCCCAGGCTATCATTTGGAAAACAGAGCCTAAGCAGTCAGCAAATGCATGCTTCTGAGTTTTAAGGAAGCAGCAAAGTGCAAGAGCTACAATGGCTTAGCAAGATTCAGAGATTAACAGTAAGTAAGGCAGAAGAAACAAGAGTGGGTGTTATTAAAAAATAAAAAGAAGCACGCAAAGCATATAATAACCATGCACAGAATCCCAAATGAGAGGCAACATAGGTCAGCTGAGGCCCTGCATCCCCAGAGGAGAGGGGAGTAATATCACAGTCTCCTACACCCAGGATCACTTGGGGAGGGAACACTTTCCCTGCACAGGCTGTTGGGCAGCCAGGACTCTGTCAGGCCCCACTGCCTCTGTGAATGCCAGATGCAGGCAGTCTGGGGAATGGGAGTCTTGTCCTCTCATAAAGTTCAGAGTCCCAGGAGCTCCCTCTGCCTGCTAACTGTCTCCATGGGGAGGCAAAGGCAAAGTGTCAAAGCCCTTGAGGCCCAGGAAAACACTGTTGACACCAGCCAAGTGGAATTGGCTGGGGCGAAGACTGTGTCTATGTCTCATACTGGGAAAAGTTAACTCCCAGACTCTAGGAGGCCAGGAGCAGGGAACAGAGCTCACGCTCAGGCTCCAAAACGGTTCTTAAGTAAAAACTATTCCAGTAGGTGGCCCCTGGAAGTTGCAGAGCCACCTTCTCTAGTGTTACCTTACAAATGTGCTTCGTATTTTTGCTGATATGTCTCTCGAAAAATTTTTCTTGGAAAGCACTGAAGATACATTTAAAATGGTAATGTGTTCTCTTGAATGTTTCTTAAGGAAAGCTTCACAGATTCCTGGATTGGATAAGGCCCATGTTTATTTATTCATGAGCTACTGCACAGGTTCTCGTAGTACATAAAGCAATTATATTAAACAGCATATGTGCTGGTTAAAGGCTTACATAATTTTCTTCTAGACAGGAAGACTCTGGAGCCTCCACTTGTCTTGTGCACTGAGACATCATCAGATTCTAGTACCATCCCTGGTACACAAGTGCTCAATGAAAGTTTTTTAGTGCATGAATAAATAGTGGTAATCGATTGTGCCGGATAAGACTGCAAGGTAGGGTCAGGGAAAGATGCCAAGGAACAGTTACAGGGCACGCATGTGAGGACTGGAGCCAAGCGCAGGATCAACTCCTTCCTCAGCCAGCTCTTACACTTGCATTCTCCACATCCCAATCTTGCCTAGTGGCCTGGATCACAGAAAAAGTTCAGTGGATTTGTGAATTTGAAATCTGCTCCCCTCTCTCTCATCTATGGCAGATATCACTATTTATATTTGCACATAACATTTACTCACTGAACATGGACCTATGTTTAGAATGTTGGCCACCAAAGCTTTCCCAGCAGGCACTGCCAATTGACTGGCAATGACAGAAGATGTAAAACCGATTTTCCATTCTGAGCATAGATGGAGGGGTGCGTGACACAACTTGACAAAGTAGGTGTAAGTAACAGCACAACGTGACACTCTTAGTATTTTTTCCTTTCCTCTTTTTTTCTTCTTTTTCTTTCCTTCTTTTAAAAAGTTTTCTATGTTGTTACAAATATTGAGAAAACTTAAAATGATAAGTACAACTCACAATTTCTAAGCTAATTTTGTTGCACTATCATTTTTCCTGTTTTTTCACATTGTCAACAGTTAAAATATTTCATATCCTGGAATATCAGTGTATCTGGTGGCAGAGGACACATGACATTCCTCTCATGCTTAGCCTCCTAGATAGATGATAGCTAGCATGTTATCCAGAAAGAGGAAAGTTCTTTGATGGAGAATGCAGTGATCCTTATGATACTGGCTTCCTCTTTGGTTCCAGTTCCAGAACTCTTGAATTCCTGGTTTGTCTTTAATGCTCTAATCTCTCAGAACTGGTGCATTCCATCCTTGCTTCCTCACTAACTCTCTATTCTTGTGCTTTACTAAAAGCAAGCTCAAGGATCATCTACCATTAACAAGGACCCTGTCTCTTGGTTTGTGGGAAGCACATCTGCCTACAAGCAGTTGGGTGTGATACATGTGTGCATCACATTACATCTGTATTGTCACACCATATCTACCCTCTCAAAATCCTGATAAGAAAGTATTATTACCTCATGGTCATTTTCAGTTGAGAAAATGAGGTTCAGAAAGAATGCATAACTTGCTCGAGGTCGCTCTCTTGGCAAACAGTATAGTTAGGTGAGGACTCAAATCTTCTCTCTGTTTCCAAATTTCGTTCTTTTCTCAAATGTCATCAAGATTATCATGACTATTTTCTTTGTTCATGATAACTTTACTCAGCAAGTAATTATCATAAAAGCATGGCACATTCAGGTATAATTAAGATAGACCAAGCCTGGGGCTGGGGCTTGGGAAATTCCAAGGGTAGAGGTAAGTGTACAGATGGAATAGTGTGCCTAGGATCATAGGTAAAAAGGCTATTCTATTATCCTGTCCTCTGTAGTGAGATGAAGCAAGACAGAATTGTTCTCTGTCTCTGTCTCACAAATATGAGTATGTATATATGAAAATATACATGTGCAAAAATATGTATGCACACAAATACATATACAATTTCATCTCGTATGAATTATACTGTTTTTCATACTTTTTATCAATGACCTTAATCTATAGCCAACTGGTATTCAACAAAGGTGCAAAGACCACGTATTGGGGAAAGAACAGTTTGTTTACTAAGTGTCACTGAAACAATTGGATCTCTACATGCAAAATGATGAAGCTAGACCCCTTATCTTTCACTATATATAAAAATCAACTCATTATTTATTAAAGACCTGAATGTTAGACCTGAAACTATGAAGTCACTAGAAGAATACATAAAGAAAATGCTCCAGGATGTTTCATTGAGCAACAGTTTCTTTAAAAAGATCCAAAAGCTTAGGAAATAAATAAAAGCAAAAAGAAATCAGTGTGATTATACCAAACTAAAAAGCTTCTGAACAGAAAAGAAAATAATGAATAAGTGAAGAGATGACCTACAGAATAGAAGAAAATACATAGAACTTGTGTTATCTATGAAAAGTTAATATCCAGATATGTAAAGAACCCAAGAACTCAAAAGAAAAATATCTGATTTTAACATAATCAATAGAGAGAAATTGATATTCTCAAAAGAAAAGTCATACACACAGCCAACAGGAACATGAAAAATTCTCAGTATCACCAATCACCAGGCAAATGTAAGTGAAAACCACAAAGGATATCATCTCTGTCCAGTTAGAATGGTTATTATCAAAATGAGAAAAGGTTAAAAAATGCTGGCAAAGATGGGTATAAAAGGGATCATTTACACATTAATCATTGCTAATAGAGCCTTTGTGGAAACAGTATGAAAAGCCCTCCAAAAATTAAAAAAATAGGACTAACATATGATCCAGGATTCAGTACTGAGTACATATCCAACAGAAATGAAATCAGTATTTCGAGCAGATATGCTTTGCCTTATGTTTACTGCAGCACTACTCACAACTACCATGAAATGAAAACCACTTAAATATCTATCAACAGATGAATAAAGAAAATGTGGTACATATATGCAATGAAATACTGCTCATCCATAAAGAGGTGAATTCTGTCATTCTTTACAATATGGGCAACACTGGAGACTATTATATTAAGTGAGATAAATTAGAGAGAGACAAGTACTGCATGATCTCACTCACATGTGGCTTCTAAAAAGAGTGATCTCATAGAAGTTGAGAGTAGAACGGTGGTTACCAGACATTGGGGACACAGTGGAGAGAGAAAGTTGAGAAAGGGTGATCAATGGGCACTAGTTTATGGCCAGATGTGAATAAGAAGCTGTGATGTGTGAATGCACAGTAGGGTGATCATGCTCTCTATTCAAAATATAGAAGAAAGGACTTTGAAAGTTATCACCATAAAGAAATGAAAATGTCTGAAGATAGGTTTACTATGATTTGACGTGACACAATACATACATGAAACCCAACATTATACCCCAGAAGTATATAATTTTAGTATGTATTCATTTAAAAATATGTTGCAAAAATGAAGGCAAAATACATCTTACAGTTGATGGTCTCTCAATCCCCACCTAGGCTGGTTATGATAGAGTTTTCTGTTCCAGTGTGTACATATAAGGTTTGAAAAATGGCTTTTAGTACTCGGAGGGCTGAGACACAATCTGAGCAGTTTTAGGAAACAGTTGCATTATAAAAATGCTTTTCCTGGTACAAAGGATGGTTCTGCGAGGAAACATTCAGGTTGGAATAGTTCTGCATTACCACTGAAAAGCCTCTGATTTTGATGAAGTTGATTTGGAAACTCTTGGACTCTTTAATTTTAGTTATTTTAGTCATAGAAAAAAGTGATAAAAATTTCAGTTACTTTAATTATAGTAAAAGTTCATTTTAAACATTCTTTTAATAAGTAGAAAATAAAAATTATATGTACTAAAAAATACTGCTTTTTTCTTTTCTGGTGGTACATGCAATTGTAAATAAGTAAGAGTTGTATGTCTGGTGTGTATCAAAATTTCCAAGTTCTCTAATTTTACTTTTCATGCTGCCAACTTCCTTCTGACAGACTGGCATGAAAAACTAAATTATCAGTGCCAAGGTGGCAAACATTTGCTGGAGTTTGTTAAGATAGATGATGAGATGCAGTGTAGATTTAAGAAATGGGTGGATATATTTTTTCCATATGTCACTTTGACCCAGATGAATGCCTTCATTTCAGCCAGGCAATCGAACTTTTCTTTTAGAAATACACTCATTGTAATATACAACATGAATGCTGAAATAAAAATCACCTCTGAATTCAAATCCCATTTTGCCTAAATTGTACTATTATTTCAATGCATCACAGATTTCTTTGTAGTCAAACTAAAGGCTCTGAGGCAATCTTGCAATAGTTCTTGAAAGCTGACATGTTTTAAATTGCCCCAACTCAAATTAAAATGGTTTTGACATGATGTTTTGAGCAGGCACAGTGTTTAATAGCAAACATTCCTCATATATTAAGCTGGATTGGTCAGGCTAATTTTAAAAAGATGTCAAAATGAATATGCTGCCAACAGATGTTTTAAAATTCTGGCCAAATTTGCTTGTATTATTTTTTTCTTTCAATGTCTTGGAATGTAAAGGGAAAGTTCCACTTATGAAAATAAAGGGAAACCTCGGATAATCAGGTATTAAACAAGATGCAAAAAAATAGATGAGGTTCAGTCTTATTTCTTTTTCTTAGTAGAAATAAAACATATCAAGAATAGTTGCCTATGGATAGTGCAGAGTTTTTTTCCGCTCTGTGCAGGAAATGTTCTTAAAATAGAACACAGAGAACTTTCTACCTGAAAACCATGCATAATTCAGCATAGACAGTGACCCATAATCTCTTTACTGCTTGGGTAAATGCTTTGCGTTCTGGAAACAGAAATTTTCCAGATAGCACTGAAAAGTCAGATTATATTTCTATTCAATAAGTACCTGTCACAATTGGAGGCTCTAGAAATCTATCCTTTGGCCCAAAAGGCTCAGGAGAAATGTCTTTTTTCTTCAGATCTGAGACAGGATGCAAGCAGCTTTGGAGTTGATGCTTTGAAAAGCATCAATGCTTATTTGTGAGCATATGAATAAGTGGAATGAGGCTATGTCTTTGAATACCAGATAAGCTTATATGCAAACATATGTTGATTTCTTTCCTCTGTAATTGGAAATACTAAATTGTCATGTGCAGAAACTTCATTAGGTTTTTATTTGATTACAGAAATATTTTTTGAGATGGCAGAGCAAAACATTTAAAAATTTGACTTAAAATATGTGGGCAAATTATTAAATCCAAGTGCATTTCCATTTTACCATTTATAAAACAAGGGTAAAGATTGTATCTAATAGAATTTCACTTCATGAAAAAGTAGGAAATGTCTTTTATATAAATCTAGAAATCTGGGGAAATGTATAAAACAATATTTTTCAGATATTGTAAAAGAGCCAGCACAAGATAAGTGAAGTAATCATTATGCCCAAGCACACCGACAGGATAGTTTCCAGGCTGCATCCCAGGGACAGAATACCCAACAGGACGCAGCAGTTACCCTAGCTTAAGTTAGAAGTTAAAAATCAAAATCTGAAGCTCAAGAAGGTTGAGATAGCTACAATTTGTGGGGAAGAGTAGCAGAGGGAAAGGATAGATAGATAGATAGATAGATAGAGGGAGAGAGACAGAGAGAGAATGAGAGACTAAACTCTGGAGATTCCTGGTGGGTTGCCCTCAAATCGTGGGATACTGATCAGAAAACATACATGAGAACTGGGGAAAGAACTAGTGAATAGAAAAGAAGCAGGGAGAAAAATCCCTGGAGCTCATGTAGTACTAGGAATATTCTCTCTCTCCAGCTAGTGGAGAAAAGCCTTGTTAACAAATGAAGCATGGAGGGTTGCTTCAGCAGTAGGGGCAAATTATCCCTAAAATACTGTTGCTCTAACACAATTCCCTCACCTGCTTCTACTTCACAATGCTTACAAGCAAGTTCAAACTGTTTACAAATAATTTAGGCACATTCCAGAACAAAGTCTACAAATGTTTAAAGGAATATAAAACAATAATAACCTAGCAGTAACTGGACAACATAAAATTCACAATGTTCAGAATCCAATAAAAATTACCCCAGTAAAGAGAAAAAAATAGTCGACAGAAGCAGACCCTAATATGACAGTGAGGAAAAAATCACTAGGCAAGTACATTAAACTAACATCATAAATATATTCCATATGTTCAAAAAGGAAAAGGACCAAAAGCAGACAAGGAAAGACAAAGAGATATACACATATAAATATATAAGTATACATATCTATCTTCCAAAGGTGAATGAAAACAAGAGTTTAGATTAAAAGTACACCTGATAGGTTGAATAGCGACGAGACATCACAGGAGAAAGAGTGATAAGCCTGAAAAACAGCAATAGAAAGAATGAAAATAAAATAAAAAGGAAAAAAATGATCAAAAATCACATGCATAGAGAGAGCACCAGTGAGCTATGGTGCAAACAACAAGCAGTCTAATATGCATGTAACTGGAGTCTCACAAATTGAGAAAGGAGTTAGAAAATTATTTGAAGAAAAGGTTGGAAATTTAATGAATTTGATGAAAATTATAAACCTGGATGTACAATGAGCATCAAATAGAAAAAAAAAATGAAAAAATGTATATGGCACATCTTAATCAACTTGTCAAAAACCAATATAAAAATGAAATCAGAAAAAATATTACATACAGAGAAACAAAGATAAGGTTGATAGACTTCTTAGGTTTCTCATTTAAAATAACATATCAGAGTAGAATAGAGCAATATCTTTAATCTACAGATTAAAAGTAGGAAATAATTTTTAGTTCTGTTTTAAAAGTTAAAAGAGGCAATTATTTTCATGCAAATAATTTTAGAATAATTCATAGTATGTGCTATTTAAGTGTTTGATACATTTTTAAGAAATTACATTTACAATTTTAGAGCTCCTTTCTAATAATATATGAATATATTAGTTGGGTGGGAATCATAGACACTATAGAATCTAAAGCAGAGATCTTATAACACTGACCCATGGGCCTTACAATAGGGATGACTCTTGCTCATGGACACAGGATGAGCTGAATTTCGAAGCAGCTCCAGGACCCCAGAAACTTATGGGTCCTCTCAACACCATCCGCCATCATTCATGACCAACTCTTGAATTTCTCCAGCCTCATTCCCACCACTTCATTACTACCTCTTCTCGATGTATGTGTCTTTGTTCAAGCAATTTAGTCTGCTTTTATCTTCCAGTAAACAAAGTTACCTTATCTTGCACGAAGGACAAAATGAATATATTTCAAGACTACTATGCAAGAAACATTTGTTGTGCTGTAATTAATCCTCGCAGTCACCCTGAAAGAAATGAATGTCATCATTCCTGGGTTGTACTTGAGGAGTTTGGAGCGCAGATAGTCTGAGTCACACAGAAAATTAAAGCTAAGGAAATAGATTGAATGAGCTTTTATGAGGTCAAATGAGCTTTAGAAAAGATGAGCGAGTGCTATGAGTGGTGGCTAGTCATGGTTGGCTTCCTGAATGGGGTGGAGCTGCTATGGAACCTTGAGAGATAGGCAGAAAGGAGGCCTGAGATGTGCACCGGGGGAAATACCAGGAATAAAGCAAAAGGGCATCATGTGGAGGAATGAGAAGACCTATGCATGGGGACCCTGGATAAAGTGTAACAACTCTTACAAGGCTATTTTAGTTACTCTTCTCTCATTGCTGGGACAAAATCCCCAATACCCAAAGTTAAAGGAAGAAAAGTTTATTTAGATCACAGTTTGTAGAAGTTTCAGTCCATAACTGGCTGGCTCTAAGGCAAGGTGGCACGTGCAAAGGGGCAACCATTCACAGCAGCAGAAGCAGCAAAAAATAACAAAGGAAGGGGAGAAAAGAACCTCTGTCCCTTATATTATGTGCAGCCTAACTGCCCTAGGGATGGCGTAACACTTGTAATCCTAGCGAGGGATTCGCCTAGCCAATCAGTGGATGGATTTACTAATAACACAGTCTAGATTCAGCTACCTCTGAAAGCTTACCCCCATGATTACATGAGACTTTGGAGGGACATCCAGACACAAGCCATGAGAATGGGTTAGATGATTAAAGCACCAGTTGTCATCGTCTCATGGAGGCACTCAGATAGGTATATGATTTCATGCATGGGAGGAGCCTGAAGGAAAGAAAACTCTGGGGATCTAGCTGTATAAAGGAACTCTCAAAAATTTCCCAGAAATTTCCATCAGAAGCCAAACAAAACCATAGCAGTGAACATTTATGAAGAATTTTAAATGAACTGGGAATGGTGGCACATGTCTGGAATTAGGGTACTCTGAAGCTGAGATAGAAGTATCACAAATTTGAAACCCATACGGACCATTTAGCAACACCCTGCCTCAAAAAATAAGAAGTGCTGGTTTTATAGTCCAGTATAGAGGCCCAAAGTATAGAGCTCACAGTACAAAAAAAAAAAAAAAAAAGTCACCTACTCTCCATTATGAGTTAGTATTCAATGTTAATTTCATTGATCACATTTCATATTTTATGGAGGAGGACACTGAGGCTCTAAGAAGTTAAATTCCATCACGTGTTCATATTCACAGACTTTGTAAGTTGCAATTTTGACCCAGGAATAGGCAGTGAGAGCCCAGGACCCGTCCTCAATGGCCTGGCAGCTCAGAGTGTGGTCTATAGCACGGCAATGGCGGCAGTAGTGTCACCCAGAGGCAGCAGTATTTTCATTTGAAGATTACTTCCTTAATGAATATAAATATAAAGGCTTTTAAGAAAACATTAGGTATTATCAAACAAAAGGTATTAGGAATTCCTTTCAACCATGGAAACTGGATTTGAGAGCATGACCCTTTCTCAGGTAATGCCTTGCATGTTTCAATCTCAGCACAGAGCTGAATGGGATCAAATTCCCTTAAATAAGACTTTAGAGCAGGTGACTTCACTCTTTGTTTTGTTGTTGTTAAGTCTAGGGACCAAATGTTTTAAGCTTTGAAGGCCATATGGTCTTTGTCATGACTACCTAATTCTGCCACTGTGGCATGAAAGAAGCTGTAAGTGACATGTAACCAAATGAGTCTGGTCAGACTGCAATAAAACTTTATGCATAAAACTAGATGGTGAGGTGAATGTAGTCTTCAAGTCAGATTTGGTAACTTGTTTTTCTAGAATACAAACTGTTTTTCTTTGGCAGAGGAGCTGTGGAAGGAGAAAATGTGCTTCAAGCTGAGTGGATATCCTACAGGATATCCAGGGCACCTAGATGGAGGACACATCAGTGAGGCAAGCAAGCTTTTTGCCCATTATATCAAACTCGTATTAGCCTGACTCTGTAAAGTACAAGGAACCATTGGCTAACATCAGTTCTTTTTCATTCATTTATCTTCATTGAACAACTAGCTAGGAGCAATACAGGAATAATGATGAAGTGTTCTCATTCTCAAAGAGTTCATAATCATGGGGAAGGAAGAAGTAAACCTCTAAACCAGTACAGTGCAGGTTGCAGTGCAGACAGCCCTCGATGAGCTTAGAAGAGGACAGCATATACAGGTGTGACAGGGAGTCAGGAGCAGCTTGTAGGAAGTAGGTCAGCCTGTGCTGAGACTTGAAACCAGCCAAGTGAAGATGGAAGGCAAAGGGATCGATCTGTAAAGATTGGAGATGGGGGGAGTCTGGGACATGGGAGCAAAGAACCAATAAGCCCCAGACTTGAGGGAATGGAGAGTGCTAAGGTGAGAAAGACTATAGGAGTTGCTTGTCAAACACATGGACACTCTTTGAAGGAGTTGAGCCCAATTCTTTAGGTCATATGGCACATCGAAGCCTTTTAAACTATGGAGAAATTAGGTCTGAAATTTCCTTGTACAAATCTAGAGAAGTTTTACTGTGGTTTCACTATAGAAAATGCATGGACAGAAGAAAGATGGGGAAAAATAGAGGGAACCTAATGAAGAATCTATGAAAGCCACCCAGGAGAGAGCTGTTATCCTGGGCTAAACTTGTGATAAAAGAAGGAGGCTAGCATTCTAAAGAACAATTGTGGAGTGTATGAGATGGGTGTTTGTGATGTTAGTGTTGAATAAAGAAGACATTGATGTTTTTGGCTAGAGTTGGTGCTAGAATCATCCAAAAAGAGTAGGGTAAGATTTGGAAAAACAGTACTGGATTCAGCCTTGGACACGTTTACTCTGCATTTCTAGGGAACAGTAATATCAGGCAAATATTGATTAGGTGGATAAATGGGGTGATACTTAGAGAGGAGGATTGGGCTGAAGGTGGAGATTCAGAATTTCCACCTGTGGAAATTGTGGTAAAAGCCATGATAGGGATGAGATCACACAAAAAGACTGCACAGAGTAAAAAAGGGCAGAGGGTCCAGGGGAAATTCCTGCAGTTATATGGGCAAAGTGGGAAACCAAGAAGGTGAAGGAGAAGTCATCCATGAGGAGAGAAAGAGCTGGAAAGGAGACAATCATTGCTGAGGATGACCTATCAATTATCTCTTAATGCTTCCAAGGCCTATAGCCAAACCTGTTTTTCTAATTTTATAGATAACAGAATTGGGGATAGGAGTCAAGTAATCTGACTAGATTTACAGCATCAGTAAACTTTTGAGATTGCACTGAAACACAGATTTGCTTTTTCTTTTTTCTCTGATGTCTATACACTTCCATCTCATCAGCTACATCACAGGTCACAATAACAAAATTAACACTGGATATTCATGCAGCATGTATTGTGTTCTAAGCACTTTTATTGGTCAGCTTTTCTGTTGCTGAGACAACAATTTGCAGGAGAAGTTTACTTTGGCTCACAGGTTCATAGGTTTCAGTCCATACTCAGTTGGCCCCAAGGCAGGAACATGATTGCAGAAGGGTGTCATAGAGCAAAACTTCTCACTTCACGGTGGCCAGGAAGCAAAGCACAGGAAAAAAGCACCTGCCAAAGATACACCCTCCAAAGGGTCCTGCCCCCTCAATGACCCATTTCCAACTGCCTTCCCCAACAGCACATTCAGTTATAGAGATCAGTGGTTTAATCCTTGGATGTGTATCACATCCCCTGGATCCATCACCTTTAAGATTCTTTTTAAAATGCAGGCTGTCTCATAAGCAGTCAATTAACCATCACAAAATTACCTTTCTCAGAAAAAAGCACAGGAAGTTACAAATGACACTCAGAGGTGATTCCTGAAAGAGATGTGTTTTAGTATATTTGGGCAGTGGTTCCAAAATAGCATAAACTGAGAGATTTAGAAACAATAGAAATTGACTTCTCACAGTTCTGGAGGATGGGAAGTCCAATATAGAAGTGTCAGCAGATTCTAAGTGTGGCGAGTGCCATTTCTTTGTTTTGAGATGGTTTCTTTTGTTGCATCTTCACATGGTGGAAGGGGCAAGAGTGTCTCTGAACCTTTTAATAAATGAGGACATTAGTCCCATTTACTAAGGCTGTGCCTTCATGAACTAGTCACCTCCAGGAAGCCCCACTTCCCAATACCATCACATTGGTATTAGATTTCAACATATAAATTGTGGTAGGGGCAGGGGCACAAATATTTAGATCATGCGATGCTGTATTTACTCTTTGAGGCTTGATTAGCTCTATTTTATCAAACATACTTGAGCTAAGTCTGAAATACTCAGCTCTGACATACCTCTTTAGCTTTTATGCTGACTACTGATAGACTATACTCTACTGGCATGCAAATATTTATTTATTTTGATTAGTACCTGTTTGCAATACTTAATGATTATATTTATTATGGAAAGTTGATACATGTACATAACATATCTTATTTCTTTTATTACTCCCTATCCTTTCTATCTCTCTCTACCCCTTCCAACTCTTGGTTCCCTTCCAATTTGCAAAAGCTGTTTCCATTTTTTCCTTCAATTCTTTCTTTCCATTGCCTTTCCTTCCCTTGCTATCTCTTATTCCCTTTCTCATTTGAAAAAAGACCTCTCTACTTCCTAATATATATCGCTTGCTCTTTATATATATTTTTGGGGTTTCTCATATAAAAGAAACCATGTGATATTTAAGCTTGTGTTTCTGACTCATTTCATTTAATGTTATGGTCTCAAATTGCATCCATTTACTTGTATTTGTCTCATGTCACTGCAGTCAATATTTAGTGCTCCATTCATCAGAAAACATAGCCAAAACTACCTCTTGTCCCTGCTCCTGAGGTCTGATGTCCCATTAGTATCCCATCCATCCATCCATCCATCCATCCATCCATCCACCATCTACTGCAGCCATCCACTAGCTAAGCATGTATTTTATCACAAGGAAAAGGGGATAAATCAGATATGCCTCAAAAATTGCTCTCAGGCTCTTAGGGAAGACAAATAGAAAAGCAATAATTTTAGCATAGTATTATAGATTCTGTAACAGATGTACATCAAAAGCAAAACATAGATTGGGCCACTGATTCACATTCTGCTCAGAGTGACAATCATGACAGACAGTGAGGTGAGAAAAACCAGCCAGATTAAGACTTTATTTTCTATGGAGCAGGGAGAATACTTCCCTGTTAAGGCTTTACATTTCAGAGTGGGGGAGCTTCATTCTCTTTGTAAGAGAATATATTGACTGGAGGGCTTGGAAAACTGGGTCTGAAGGAGCCTGGGGGGGGTGGTTTGAAGAAGGTGAGAGTGGTTGGAAGGTATTTTAAGGCTACCACAGCAAACAGGGCATATCCCAGGTCCTCCTTTGCTCATTTGGGTACTTTCTTCCCTACCTGCCTGAATGGTTTGGCTCTCTTGATTAACAATGTAAGGACATCAGTTTGGTTTTCGTTTTGTCAAATGAAAGACAACAGAAATGTGGCCTGGGAGCCTGTGATGGGAGGAAGAGGAGAAGAAGAGAAGCCACAGGAACTGACCAAAATGTGAAGACAAAGTATCTCAGATCCCTCACCAACTCCAGCTTCTGAGAGGCCAAGTTAGAACAGAGACACCCACGGGCCACTGCACTGTTGCTGGATAGTAGTACTTTGATACAGAGGCCTCGGCATAAGCATTGCTGAGAAGTAGCTGGAACACAGTTTGATAAATGTGTTTTTCAACTTTTGAACACACATCATGAGCTTCATGATTTGTTCTTGTACATCCTCTTAGCTTAGGGAATCTGAGCAAAATGGTGAGCAGCTGGCTCCAGCCTGGGGCTATCAGACTCCTGTACCTCATGCCAGTGCTCAGGGCTGTGCTGTGAATTCAGCAGAGCTCTGTAGTGGGATACAGCTCTTCTCTGGTTGTGGGAAGGACCGGTGAGAAGTTGGTACCCTGCTCGTCTCTCTCTTCAGGATACACTTCTGCTCCATCTTCTGGGTCAAGTGGTGAGCTTTGATCTCCAATGCTGTGCAGTTTGGGTCTTATCCAGAATCTGTTGCCCTTCAAATTATTGTTCATGTTTCCAAAATCCTTTTCATGATGATATTCTCATGAAAATATTCAATTATGGAGAACAGTTGAAAGAATTCTGCAGCATCTCCCTGCATTACCATCTTTATTAAATATGTACCCTTTTATCCTGCCATAGATCCACCTTTTTCTCAATGTGCTTATGAGTGAAGTATATTCCAACAAAATTTTGTATAGATTCACATAATACAGTACAAAACAATGCAGAGAAATTCTGTGCATCCTTTACTCCTTTACCCCTTTTCTTCAGGGATTGCATCCTGCAAACCTACAGTACAATATCACAACAGGATAATGGCATTGGCATAGCAGATATAGGACATCTCTATCACCACAAGGATCCCAGATGGCTCCCTTTTATACCTACATTCACATTCCTCCTACTTGTCTTCTCAATCCCTGGCAACCACCAAGTTCTTCTCCATTTCTATAATTCTGGATTTTGAGAATATTATATAAATGTAATCATGTAGTCTGTAGACTCTTGAGAATGGCTTCTTTTAAAACTCAGCAAAATACTTTGTCTGTTCCTCCAAGTTGCACACACTAGCTGTTCATCCCAACATGTCACTATCACTTCCTCAACCCTAAAAATTTTGCAGAAGGAACATGTTACTAGAATCTCGCCTTTTAAAAACTCAACTTATAGAGGGGTTGACACTTTGCGATTATTGGTCACAAATGCTTTGAAAGTTTTCCAGCATGATTTTTGTATGTGTGAATTTGAAAAGAGCATAAGGACATCACCGGCTATATTCATCTTGCATGAAATATGTGAACTTTATGCTGCACTAAAACAATAAATTGTCTCTGTAATAAGACATGGACAATTAAACAAGCAAGAGGAACAATTCACGCAGCTTGAGTTGAATGGAACTAGTGCAATGCCAGTAATGCAATCACAGTCCAGGAGCCAGAGGAGGGATGTGTACCCAGGAGAGGTGACTACTGGATGTTTCTTTATTTAACGTAGATGGAAAGTATAATTTAATTTGCAGACAGCAATCTTTAGAAATCAATTAGGAGTTTATTCCAAAGAGGGCAAATGCCAGCAAGAGATTTATAGAATTTTCCACATAAGAATGGAAATTTCACATTTAGCACCCAAACCTTGCCCTGCGCATCTCTGAAGGCAAGAATTCCTGGGGGAGGGATGTGGTGGCAGCCTGTTGGCATTGTGGTAAAAGGCCATCTCTCTGACCACTGCCTTGAAATGTAGACCAGCCACAAAAACAGGAGATCCTCTTCTAGGGACAAGTGGCCTTCTACAAAGCAAGCATAGAGTGAATGAAGGCAGAGGAGGTTTTCCAGCGGGCTGTGTGTAGGAATGGTAACCTATAACCCACAACAGAGAAGACACTCGCCCCGATGGCTGGGACTGATGCTCCTTTGTAAGTTTTTAGAGTTTACCCACAGACACAGCAACCTGGGGCCAGCATGGAGGGGTACACAGGAGGGCGGGCAGGCACCTGCTAGTAGAAAATGTCTTGCCCAAGGGAGCAGAGGAGTACGGCTTTATGTCTGTCTCTTCTAGCAATTACCTAGCTCAGGTGTAGATTACCTGGTATTGGTCACTGAGCTACGGACTTAATTTTTCAGTAATCTCTGTAACCTCCAACTCAGATTTTCTTTCATGTATTTCTCAGAGCATAGACCTATGGAACACATGTGTCTTTGAAGCCTTTGTGCACATGAATACAAGAAAATCGTCTGCACCAGCAGGGCTTCCCAGGGCTTTCTGATTATCAGCAACACCCAGGTCAGTGCCTGGATCACAATAGTCACTCAACAAATGTTGATTGAATGACTAAAAAATAACAGCCTTTCTTTCTGAGGTTCTAGGAATTATGTCAAACATCTATCAGGTAATATCTCAATTAATACTCAAGACAATCTGGAAAAACGGTTTCCAGTTTCACCCCCTTTTTTTGAAGAAAACTGAGTAACACAATGGCTGAATAATTTATCCAAAGTCTTACTAATAATAAAGTCATGCTGGGAACAGATTACAGAACATGTAACCCCAAAGTCCACGATGGTGACTCTTCTAGAACACTGAGTCCAGGAAGGGATGGATAAGAAAGTATACAAATCCAAAACTAATCTAGGGATGCATTCAGATTAGAAGAAGTAGCCTAAGCGGCCTCACCAAAGTACCCCATTCTACAGAGACCTTTGATGTTCAGAATCACACAGTTTTCTGGGCCCTTCCTGGCTATAGAGACTCAAACACTGTTTTGTGAAAACGTAGTATCAACAAAAAGAGATTTACTTGGTATGCTTAAATTGACCTTCATTTGGTACATATGATTCTTTTTTTTTTAAAGTCAACCTTGTGCACTGTACCATTTGGAATAGAGCAGCCATAAGATCAGGATTCCAATGTGTGTGGGGAGGAGACATGAAGCCTTCGCAGCAACCAAATAAGTGCAATGACTTTCCAACTAGAAATTAGAAGCATTTTTATTAGCACACTAGGTGGAGGCCCAGGAAAGGGAGCATCTCGAGCTCTTGATGTTCTTAATGTGTTTATGAGAAGTTTTGCCCAGAACCACAACAGACAGGAGACAATAAAGCTGCTTATTAAAGTGGATGTTGACATGGTAAAAAGCCAGGTGCAAAAAGGTGTTCTAGAATCTCTCTCTCTGGAAATTGGAAGTACATCTCTCAGAAAGTGCTGACTTAGCACCCAAGCACTCAAGGGATTTTTGAACACCTTCCAAGGAGTCATTCACAACAAGCTCCAGGCCCTGCATGGGCCTGGCTTAGGTCCTGCCCTGCTTTGACGAAGGTCTCTCTCAAAGAAATCGCAGCCAAGCATGACCTTGTCTTAAGAAAAAGTAGGCATCACCAGGACTAAGAGGCCAGAACATACACATAGGTTAGATGATTGCGGTTACTGGGAATTGTGCTGCAAAACACACTCTAAGCAAACTTTTCCTTTGAGCAATTGGGCTCCCAGCCCATCCATGCATACTTTGTCTCAGCCAGCAACAAGTCTCCAGATAAGAGGTCAGTTCAGAAAACAGGACCGTTTAGGGGGGTGAGCAGGACATAGCTTAGTTAACATTACCTCAGCTCAGCAGAGCACAGTGGCTAAGAAATCAGATTTCTGCGTTGGGGGTAGGGTTGATTCTTAACTCTGCCACTAAATGTGTCTTCAATGAGTAAGTGCTTTTATTTTTTGGGGTCTCAGTTTCCCCATGTCCCCAACAGGGATATAAGTGAGAACATTCATTTCTTGCAATCATGGCAAGAATAGTCGAGAACAAAAGAGTAGTTACTAGAAGTTGAGGATGGTGAGGCAAGGAGAGATGAAGAGAGATTAGTGAACAGTTACCAAGTTATAGTTGCATTGAAGAAACAAGCTCTGCTCTTCTTTCACACAGGAGGGTGACTACAGTAAATGATACTGTACTGTACAGTTCACAAAAGCTGGTAGAAAGGATATTGAGTGCTTTTTCCACAAAAAGTGACCAACATTTGAGGACATTTTTTACTATGTAGTCTAGGTTGGCTTGAATTCACTATGTAGCCCAGGCAGGCCTAGAACTTGTGGCAATCCTCCTGCATCTGCCTCCTATGTGCTGGGATTACAGGCCATGTGCCATCGGTCCAGCCCAATGGGTAATTTTAATGTCAATTAAAAAATAACATAATAAACATTTTAAAAGATAGAATAGAGATAAAGTATTTAAGCTCAAGGCCTGAAATGTGAATCTACTGCTGTTATTGCTATTCATGGTCTACATTCCCTTATCTAAAATCATTGAGGCCAGCCATGTTCTAATTTACAATTTTGGAACTTAGAAAAGTGACATGTGCACACAGCATGTGCAATTTATACTATGTAGCACCCCCTTCAGAGTTGAGGACACTACTGCATAATCAAAAATGTTATTACTGTGGCTAAACTGGAGCGTTTATAGTATGGAGGATGAATTTTTTTTTTTCTACCAAATGTGTTTGAGCATCAGACTCACGAAAAGACCTTCTCTTCACAGAGCCTTTTGAGTTTTGGAGAGAAGGTTGTCGAACTGTAAAGGGATTTGGTTTCTATCTCATGGATGATGTCCTCCTTACTTAAGTCCCTCGAGGCTGTTTCTAGCCAATGCAGGGCGTTCAGCAGCAGAAGATCCCAATCTGGAACTCGCCTATGAACCTCCAGAGAGACTCCCAGCTGGGCCTCAGGATGGCTGGTCATTCGCAGAAATCAGTGTTTCCCATTAGTACCTAGATGATGGCTTGGCTGGGATCTACTTTGTGATGCCCAGAGCCTGCCCAGGTCTGCTTCCTAGCTCCTGATACCATGTGAGTGATGCCAGGCACTGCTCCCAGCCTGAGCTAGTGATGGATCCTAATGCTTGTTAGATCATCACAGACATGCAAAAGTTACCTTAATAATCAAGTACTTTGTGATCCAGAATTACAATTTTGCCTAAAGCCTTTTCTAATGAAAATAAAGGACCATTCTAGGTTATAGCACCGCCTTCTCAAAAAACAACCAGAATAAAGGGTGCTCTCCCAGGACATGTCCCGTCTAGTCCCTGTGGATGGTCTACTTCAGAGAGAAAATAGATCATAATTAAAAAAACTTTTTAAAGTATTAATATTGTGAATTGTCTAAGTTTTCCTTCTAATCTTGGTTTCAGATATGCAATATTTTGGTTTTATTTTTGCTTTTTATAATGAGAAAACTCACTGGTCAGGAAAACGCAAAGCCTGTTTTCTGCATGATTTCATGTCTCCTTGGCCTTCTGGTTTTCCCATTTGCCTCAGCATTTCAGGTAGTAAAAAGCAGCCTCTTTGTGTTGGACCAGCTTGGTGGTACTGATAAACTCAAATTGCTGCTTCTGCAGTGCTGGAGCCCTGTCCCAGTTGCTCTGAGTCTTGTGACAATCTGCTCTGGAGACACCAAGGTCTCAACATGGGCCTTGCTGAGGGTCTCATTACCCAACCTTCAGCAGAGGCAATCATCACACGTAGAAGGACATGGGTGTCATTAGCATCCCAGGGTCCTTTGGAATGAGACTGAGACATTCAGTGAGCCCCAAATCTGCACACCATGCAGCCTCCCAGGATTGCATAAGTCTCAAACTTTTGCCCCATATTTTGATGGTAGGTTTAGCTCTTAACTTGAAACACACTTCAAGGAGTGTCTAGAGTGACAATTTAGAAGTAAAATCACAAGAGATCTCAAAACTAGTAATTGGGACTTATATATTACCTTTCTGAGTATATATTGTGCTTTAGTCTGTAAGAAACCTCAAATGGAATTACTGTATGCTTTCTGTGTACAGAGCATTTTTTGCAGCAACTGGTGAAAGCCCAACATTACAGAGATACAAGGACAAAGAACAAGTTTTACCCCCTGGTTTCTTCATGGACTGGTGGTATATATGAAGTGAGTCTCAGTAAGGGGCTGAGCTTGTGTAAGCCTGGGACTTCCTACCTTCTCACCCATGCCCTGTCCTCCACCTATTCTCAATCTGGTCTCTCAGTCTAGAGTCAGTGCATTCTGTTCTCCCTGGCCCCAGTGATCACATCTATTAATGCAGATAGTAATATTTGACTCAAGGGCACGGGCCAAGTAAAGTGCTGGACATCCAGAGACATTTGTAAGTTTCTCTCCTTCCTTTCTCTGGATAGGGTCTTTATTGTCCCCCTCACAGATTCTCACAAAACTATATTCAGTCTTCTTTTTGTCTCTTCAACACATTTATTGCTATTGGTTTTTGGATTTTTAAATAGACAGTGCCAGCTCAGGACACTCAAAGGCATTTTGATTGAATCACACAGAAGCATCTCTTAGTGAATTTCCTCTGAATGCACCCAGAATATCTTTCATAAGTTACGGAGGTAATAATAATGAGCACCGAAAGGGTGCTTACCATACTGTCCACACAGGAATGCCTGATTTCCAAGTTGAAGATATCTGGACTGCATTAAGACTGAAAGTGGGAGCTACTGGAAAACTATGAGACGAGGGGGGACGAAGGTGAAGATCTACCAGTGCTTCTGATAACGCTCACAATTTGATTCTACTTGGGATCTTCCACTCCTTGTCTCATTAGCGTCCCAGGGTAGTGACCACATGCATCATAAGGAGCAGCTCAGTGCTATGAGCCCTAGCCAGCCTGAAGGAGAGTGCCATCCACCAGGGGGCGCCATAGGCAGCTAAGCCTGCAGATTTCTGAGAAGTCTAGCAATAGGGCAGCAAAGCACGTGAATTTGCAGATGCTGAAAATTGAATGAATTTATTAGATTGTTTTCATCTAGATACTACTTTGCTGATAGCAGGGAAAGTATCAGATACAGGATAGAGTGGCAGTTCCCAGCACAGAGCCCAGCTACGTGGGTTTAAAACCAGGTTTATCAGTTTATAGTTGTTGGCAAAATAATCTATATCCCTTGCTCTTCCATTTCCTTGTCAATAAAATACAGTGTTCATCCCCTGTGGCGAGAGTGACTGGGAATGAGCAGAAATGATGGTGACAACACTGTGATACATCCACAGGGCGGTAGCAATGCCAACCAAGAAGTCTGGAAGAAGCAGTGCTTCCAAGACTATCCCTGCTCTGAGATCCCTTTCACAAATGCCCAGCTGCAGGGACAGATCCCAGTCCACAACTATCTGGAAGAGTAGGCTATTATAGCTACACCAGGGGGCAGGCTTCCCACTGCATTTACCCATCTCTAGGACACCAAGATAGGGCTCGCTGTGAGTGGTGAGCAGCATACCGTAAAATGTTAAAAAATACATCAAGAAAAAGAACTATGGAAACAAGATCACTCCGAGATAAAATGCCACCTTGTTTTCTTAAAAAGCTTTGAATTCTCTGAATTAAGGAACTGTGGTTTGAAAGGTTACCTGCGGGAAATCTGGAGGTTTTAAAGCCCTGGGCTTTAATTAAAACTCACTCGTGCACAACTAATGTGTGAGCCCAGAGGTCCCCTGCATGCTCTCTGGGAAGGCAGGTCAGAGAGGTTCTTTGATGAGAAACTCCAAAGCATTCAGCTGTGTACCGGCATCCTCTCTGCCCTCCGTTCCTATTCTCTCTGAAAGGCCCTACGCCCTACTCTCCAAATGGTAATGTATTGGGCACTCAAATGTCCATTATCCCAATAGCTCGTGTATAATGGTCATTGTGGTTCTACCAAGTGGGCCATGGCTGAATCCAATACACTAACTGAATTAAAGTAGGTTCCCAATTATTAAAATACAATTTAAAAATTCATAGCAAAACCAGTATGTAAACCTTAGTGAAAACCTGACATGGACACAGGTCTCCAGGCCGAATTCCCGTCTACTCCCACTGGTTCATGTCTGTTTTTCACTGAGATGTCTCAAATGGCTCCACCACTTAATTCTGCCTCTCATGACTACGTTCACAAGGCTGTTTTTATAGTCCTATCCTCCCAGGGACTCTACGATCCCTTGCTATTAGAAACAACTCCAACTCACCATCGTCTCAATAGTTCTGCCCCCAAACTATCTTTGTTCCAGGTTTTATGGAGCTTGAGCCATTTTATAAGGTGCAGTGGGCTAACTGGACCCATAGTCATGCTTTCTCGATCAATTCAGTGTTTCAGAAAGTATGAACTAGTTGTTGATGTATAAAGATCAGGGAGTTTTTACATCTCAAATCTAATTCTTCTTTAAAAATGAGAATATCTAATTTCTGGGTCAACATTCCAATGAGGCCACAGTTGTCTGAGCTCTACTGTTAGTGAGAGCTGGGCTTCCTCACTTTTCCAAAATCCCAGCACCTGTTTTCATCTTTACTTCCATTTGTTCTGGAGATGGGTCTTTCCAACTAGAGAAGAAGGAGGAGAAGGAGGAGGAGGAGGAAGAGGAGGAGGAGGAGGAGGAGGACGAGGACGAGGAGGACAAGGAGGGATGCAGTTAGTGATCAAAAGCTTTTCAGTGCTTAGAAGCAATACCCAAGACCCTAGCAGTGTTGCAACCAAGGGAACAAAGGAGTTCGCATCTTTGCTTGCACAGTATGGAAACAAATACAGACAAAATAATGGCAAGCCTTGTGACTCAAGAGAGTTTGGTTCCTAATACTGGGGTCTCTCAGTCAATGGGAGTATTTATAGTTGACAAGGATTGGGAAATTTCTGCTGATAAGAATGTGAAAACAAAAACACTATGTTTTAGTAATGATTAACTGTTATATTTTATCATCCATATTGATTTATTTAGTTTTGTTTCTACTTCCTGAATTATATCTCCCCCTTGGTTAGTTTTTGGAAAATTACTATGAGGTTCTATTCTTGATCATCCTGCCACTGGGGCTGATAAATTAATCGGTTTGTGTATGTTGAGTCATCAAATAGATGTTGAGTCATCAAACATGGGGAGAATCATGTTTGTTTTAAAGCCATATGAGTTGCTAATGTGCTTCTAAGTTAAAGATGATTGGTTTAGTTTCTTCCATTCTGTTGCACAGAACTTTTCAAATTCACAGTCATACCATCCAAGCTTTCCCTGCACTTGATATTTCTTGAAGAGTTTTATTTTCTTGCCCAACGATAGGTGCCCTAGCTGTCTAAAGTAAATGCTCCTCTTTCTGCTATGCATGCTACGGACTGGGAGATAAACATCTGGAAAAGGCACAGAGATTATCATAATCTTAGAATAAGGGTTAATGCATTTCTCCTTTTCTATTTTTGTCATGTACATAGTAATTAACAAACCTTTTCTTTTGTGGTGACTGTTGAATAGTAACCAGTTTTTCCTGGGTCTCAGAAGACCAGGGAGCAGGTGCCACTATGGTTGAATGAAGATAAATCTAATAAGGAAAGATGTTGCCTAAGGCAGATTACAGCTCTGGGGACAGCTATCTAAGAGCATAGCTGCTTAGTTACTTTGTCAAATTCTTCTTGATAGGAAAAAACCTCCCCATTCACGGCACATAATTGCTTCTAGGAGAACGAAGTAAGAACTTGTGTTGTAAAAAGTAATCTTTTCTCTCAGGTTAGAAAATTGGACTGGTCAGTGTAACAGCCCATAGCCAGAAGCAGCTCCCATGGTGAAGTCAGCCAACTCCAGCTCAAGTTCTCTCTCTTTTCACAAGAAAGTGACAGTGAGGAAACTGGACCCTGGAGTCGCATCACTGTGATTAGATCTTGGCTTGACAATTTTACCAGAAGTGTGACCTTGAATGGTGGGCTTCTCTGAACCATGGTTTTCTCACCTGTAAAATGTATACACAGGGATAGTATCTACTGTATGGGGTTTTGTAAGGATTAAATGAGTTATCATGTATAAAACATTCGTAAGAGAGCCAGGCATAAAATAAATTCTTAAATGTGTACCATTGTCTGCGGGACTGACTTTCACTGCGTTGTTACATCATTCCCCAGATTTCCCTGCCTAGCCTTGGATTTTGCTGTCTGGGTACATTCTTCCCACTTTGTTTCCATTGCTGCCAACTTCTAGTATCTCTCTGGAACTTGGAAGTTCACAGTTTACTTTTGTCCTTTTAATCTCAAGCAGTCTCCACATCTTTCCTGAGTATTATCACCACACTGCCTGTTTATTTGTGTCATATACATAATAATTAATAAAGCTTTTCTTGTGTGGTGATCCAGATCTTTTTGGGGGGCAATCTAGCTCCATGTTCTCTCCTTTGTGCCTTCCTCTAAGTAGCAGGCCCCAAGGCCTGAGAATTGGCTTAGCAAGAATCTAGTGAGCAACTGACATATTTTCATGTAAATTAACACATTTAATTCTTATAACCAAGTAGCCTGAAAAAGATCATGATTCCCCAATACTAATGATAAAGAACCCAGGGCATGATTACTACTATGTTCTACTGACTTTTTCAATTTACTGTGTGCTTGCTACTTGTGTAGTCTTATGTGAAATGCTGAAAAAGAAGGTGGAGGCTGTTTGCTTGAAGTTATGCAACTCGTCCAAAGCCACAAGGATTCTCATCCCTGTCCAACTTTATATGCCATGTTTCTTTCTCTAAAGCCTTTACTAGCTTTTGTACTGAGACATTATCATGGGAACCAGTGACAGATGAATAGGTATAGTTAAGGGTATCTGACTAACGAGTCATCTGCCTCCTGTTCTATATACTCTTCTCATTTCATCAAGGAAATTGTTTTATTCTAAAGTATAACTCTGCCATGGTGGGTCTCCAGGCCCAGGGATCGTATGGTATTATCATGTAGGTCAGAAGTAGAGGAATTGGGAGGAGAGAGGAGAGATTTAAAAAAGGAAAAAAATGGGAAAGGCAATTTGTGGGAGAGTAAGGAAAAAGGACAAGACAGGAGAAGGAAAGGGGAAAGTAATGCTGCCATCAAACTATTGACTATTTCTGGCCATCAAACTATACTTAAGAGTAAAGGCAGCAAAGAGAACCTTCCCACTTCCTCTTTTTACCAGAGATCAACTTGTCTGCTTCTACAGGGACTAAGTGCACTTACTAAAATATTCATCCCCTTGCCCTAGATTTACATCATACTGCACAATCCATAAGCATTAGTTATTTTGGTTGCTTGATAAAAATTTGATACATTCTGATTAACATACATACAATAAACAGTCTAATTTTATTAGGTTATATAAAGACTTCAAAAATACCTTGAGTTCGTGCTTTTCCTACGTGTAAGAAAACAGATAAGACTCAGACAAAGAAAGATTGCTTTCATTAAAGGATCCAGTTATTGAATTCATACCCGCTGTTCTTTGCTTCCCTTCTTCTTAAAGCTGGCTGCCACCTGAGTAATCACTTGAAGTGAGAATTTTCCCTAGATCTTTGGAAGCCATCCTTAAACATACTAGTTAAATAATTAGGAGGTTCTCTACTAAATGTATGCTAGAAAAAGTCAGGCTGACTAGTATTAGGTGGAAGCTATTCTGAGATAATGGAGGCTCTGACTTCAGGAGAGACATCTTAAAGCTGAAAAATACTGATCACTTACTCTGTGCTAGGTAATTTAAACAGCAATCAAAATGGGTTGACATATTCATCCTTTTTTAAAAAAGATATATATCTATATCATCTATAGCTATATCTATATATTGAGGCTTGTCTAACCTTATCTAAGGTAGAGCAAGGATAGTTGCCATGGGGATGCCTTACACTCATTGTTCCTTATTTTAGTTTAGAACTATAAACCAAACTACAAGGCCAACTGAACTTTTCGGATCACTGAATCTTGAATGAATTGGTTCCAGGACTGAAATTAAACCTGAGCTTTTAACTTTCCATGAGGCCTGGAGGCCACCTCTGTTTTCATATGCTTTCAGCAAGTCTTCTACTTTTGTCAGCTTAAGTCTGTTTCTGTTGCTCACAATCTAAGCGTTTTGACTGATACACATAGCAGGACTAGATTTAGGGTCCAGTCTTGCTGAAGCCAATGCACAACACCTCACTAACTTCCTGTGAAGGAAAATGAGTCTCTATCCTCTTAACTCTACTAAGGGGACTCGTATTCCACATCACATCTGTTATACTTCTAGAACCGATGAATGAGGGTAGAACCAGGCATCTTTTTTAATGCACCAAAAATCAGAGGAGCTTGATCATAGCATCTGTTCTTCTGCACAGTACTCCCAGTTGGAATCTTGAGGCATCTGTGACCCTGCATCTGTACCCAGGCCTGTGGGGCCAGGCACTGCTCACATTGGTAAGAACTAACAGGCAGGGATGGTGTCTGTTACAGTTTGTATCTAGATGTCTCCATTGGTGGAGTTTTTGAGAGGTGGCCGGGTCATTAGTATCTGATGCTTGATTAGGGTGTGTTATACTGGGATTAAGAGCCTGTGATAACTAAATTGGTTTAGCATAGATCTGGGTGTGGATAATGCAAACCCAGTCTGGGTGGTGCCAACCAAAAGGAATAAAAGGGAAAGCAAGGCTGCTGTTTGCTGCTTCACCTTCTCCTGCCTGCTTCACCGTATTCTGCTTTGCAAAGTCCTTCTACTAAGCCACTCTGCCTTGGAGCCAGTTGACTATCAACTGAACCCCTTACTGTGAGCTGAAAATCAATCTGTAATAAACCTTTCCTCTTTTAAGTCTAGGTGTTGGGTGTTTTTGTCTCAGCAGTGAGGAAAGTAACTAAGATAAAGCCCTAGCTTTGTTAGTACTATATTCCACCACAGGTCACACCAAATGTTTTGACTTTTATGTAGATGTCCCCACAAAGCCTCATGAAGTCATAGATGGGGCTTTTCAGAGGTGGCTGGATATAGAGAGTGTGATACTGGGATCGAGGGTCTGTGATTACTAAATTAGTCCACTGATTGGTTTGGCATAATTATGGGTGCCCTACCTGGCTACCTGACCTAAGGGAAGGTATCCTGATAAAGGACAAAAAAGAGGGCTGCTGGTTTTCATCTGTGGCTTGCTTTTGGCTTTGCTGCTTTTTCTTCCAACCCTGAACTATTTCTCCTCCATGATGTGCTTCTGCCCTGCCACCCTACTTTGCAGCTGGTCAACTATGAACTGAAATCTCAATAAACTGTGAGCTACACAAAACTTTTCCCCTTTAACTTTGGGTGTTGCTATTTTGTCTTAACAAGGAGTAACCGTAACCAAGATACCAAACACATGGTCAGATGAAGGCATTATGTATTCTGTCTCTTTTGCTCATTGGCATTGTCCAGGGTTACACATGACCCCCTTGTTACTCCCCAGACCTTGCCCAAGTCTGCATTCCAGAACAGTTTTCACTCCAGTTCATCCATTGCTTATTACCAGTATGATTCCAAACATACTGTTTTTTTCTTGAGTACTTACTATACAGATAGTAAAGTAAAAGTATAGTGGCTAGGTTGAGGGAGATGACAATCCTCAAGGCGATTTAGACAACACCCAGTGTCCTACATTCTATCATTCCACCCTGAATGACACCTTAGGAGATTTTCCAAACTGACATGCATTTGGTGGTTCATGCTGAAGTTAATGCAATCCAGAAAGCAAACCACAAGGAATCTGACAAACTATTAACTAGAATGGTTAGTGGGAGACATGGAAGGGGGTAGGAGGTAATGGAACAGGTTCCAAAGCTAAACAAGACTGTTAGTGGAAAAATAAAAGATTGTAGTTTAACAGTAAATAAATGTTCTATTTGGAACTTCTTTCTATGGTAGTGACCATCTTGTTTCTTTAAGTATCCAAGCTGTAGTGTGTGACGTTTGCCAGGGATGCTATTGGAGAGCCCCAGGCTCTAGGGAAGACAATTGTCATATGATTTTCAGAGTTTCTTTTTTTCTCTTGAAGATTCTGGGATCACGTGGTAGATATACACTGATGGACAATAGGGGAGTGACTCAATAAACTGTTCCATCTACTCTCTGAAATCTTGAAAGCCTCTAAAAAGAATGATTTAAAGCTATGGGCACTAATACAGGAGCAAGTTTACAACATGTTATAAATTTGAAGAAGCTGAAGATAGATAGTTCCAAATCATACTAACATATTTCCACATCATATTATGTATTCTCTTCAGTTGATATGTAGGTACATGAATACAAACATGGCAAAACACACAGGTTAGGAAAAGTAACACTAAACACAGGAGAGGATCTTTGAATTGGAAATGATAATCAGAGAAATATTTAGCTTCATCTGCAATGCTTCCTTTATTTTTTAAACAAGGAGAATATATGCATATATTATACCCACTGTTAAAAATGAAAGGAAAAATGCCGATGGCTATGAGACTATTTGAAGTTAAATGGCTTGATAATTGTTTTGCTCACTGCCAGTATCTGCCAACCACCTGGGCACCCTTTGTTGCTCGAGGGGACAGAGTGTGGAGGGAAAGAGAATTCCCTTCAGGGAGCTTAAGGCAGAGAGCACAGATCACAACGGAGTATGAAAGGAGCTACGAGGGAGCACAGGACCCCGAAAGGAGGCAGGAGTGGGATACATTAGTCTAATGACCATGGTTTGCGGGGTTAGGATAAGAGGCGAATATTCCACGCTTAAGGGACAATACATGGCAATTCAGACGAGAAATGTGGTCTGCATAAGAAAATCAAATAAGTTGCTCTGGTTACTGGGAAGTAATGAGAGATGAAGAAAAAGGTCTAGGTGGAATGCACATAAGAGTGAGCCTTGTGGACCACATTAAAGGGGTGTACTTTAGACTAAAAGGATTGAAGAAGTAACAGCAAATGAGAGATCTGTGGTGTTACTGCAGGCCAGTTACTGCTGGTGGAGCTTCATTGGCTGCAAGGTTTCAGGTGGTCCGATCACAGCCTATGAGCTCTCCACTTACCTACACACGGTCCTGATTTCACAGAAGCAAAACAGAATCAACTCATAATTATCTACATGCAGACTGATTGCCTTGTGGATTACCTGTGGCAAATGAAAAATGTTAATCCCAAACTGATTTTCCATTCTTGCTCAGAACACTGATGGTTGCCTTTCTGTCATTAGTCACCAGCTCCCCAAAGTATGCAAACTCATTTTAACCCTGGATAGAGCCAAACCAAATTCAGAAGGTAATTTTCTGCTAAAAATGATTAGCACATGCATTAGAAAGCCAAATGTAGGGGACTGTTTTCAGGGAAATGCTCCTGGAAGCACCAATCATATTCTTAGAGCCTAATATCCATTTACAGCTTAGAATCAGCACAGCACACTTGGCGTATAACTGCTTTTGAAACTAGGAACCTCGTTAGATTTGTGGTGTTTGCAGGTTACTCCATCCTGAGGTATCTTTTTCGCTGCCTGATGTTTAATACAGATGATACAGGGGAAATCTATGCAGGTTTAGAGTCAAAAGTCAGCAGGTATCCTGAGAATTGAAAGCCAGTGTAGTCAAAATTACTTTTGAAAAAGGAAAATTTAAATCCTCTTTAAATTGTGAGGACTAGACCAAAAAATTCATTTCTTTTTTCTTTTCCCATATTTTACTAATTCAGCAGAGGTTAAAGTTTACTTAGCAGAGTTGAAGAAAAGCTAGGGTGAGAGGTGGGGTTTGTTGAAGATTTCTCAGTATTGAAATTGATTTAGATCAAGTAAGTTAAATGTGAATTACAATTCAACCCCATTTTACTACTGATTAAACTATTACAGCTACTTAAATTTTTTTAATGTGGGAAAAATGGATATATACATACATGTACTATGTGTATATGCATCACTAAGCATGTGTTACATGATTTAGGGTCTTTCCTTTTGTCTATTGATCATGAAAAATTGAGAACTGATTACTTGCCCCTGCCAGAACGAGAAATTCCCTTAAAATTACCTAACCCAAAGATCTCAGTTTATAAGAAAGGAAGTAAAGCCAGGAAAGGGAATGATCCACCAAAGCCAGACTGGTAAGGAGCACAAAGCTAGGATTCCAACTGTCCTCCAGTCCGTCCATGGTTTCTTCTACCCCATCACACTGACCCTCCTCAGAAACTTGGCTCTGTCTGTCTGGGGGGATGAGATACCAGCACACCTACTATCACCAACCACAAGCCTATGAAACCTTTTTTTTTTAATTTAAGAGAAAAAAAGGCACAGAAAAGAAAAATAAAAAGCAAAAGAGACAAACGAACAACAATAACAAATCCCAAACAATAACAGTATAGGTTTATAAAACAAGATGATAAGAATTTAATAATGGTTGTAATATTGCATATTGTTACCTTCAAAAGGGTTGCTTAGATTACCAGATATAGGCATGTAAACTTGATCTAATCATATGAGTATTAATTGTTCTTTTCCAACAACTAATACAATTAGTAGTATAGTCATTTTAGTTATCTTATGTGTATATATGCAAATTTGAATCTTTTTCCTTTCCCCATCCTTATTTCCTCTTTTCCCTATCCCAATTACTTTTCTTCTTTGGGCACTTTCTTACCCTTACAGAATATTTAATGTAGATTTTGGATTATATATACACTTTCAGCTTCCTACACTAGGGAGACAAGGTATTTACACATGTGACTTTGATTTATTTTACTTATGAGTATGGTTGCAAGTTGCATCCATTTACTTATAAAAGCCTTGATGCAATCTTCTTTGTAGTACTCCATTGTATAAAAATACCACATCTTTTTTATGCATTCCTCAATTGATGGGCACTTCAGTTATTTCCAAGATTTGGCTATTACAAGTTGTGGGGCTATAAACATGGGTGCTCATATATCACTGTGGTATGATGTTTTCAGTTCTTCTGGGAATATGGCCAGAAGTGGGAAAACCGGGTCAAATGGAATCTCTAATCCCAGCTTTTTGAGGAATCTCCACTCTGATTTCCACAGTGGTTGTACCAACCTATTTTCCCACTAACAGTGGAAAAAGGTTCCTTTCCTACCACACCCCTCCAGCATTTATTACTGGTTGATTTCTTGATCTTGACATTTTTTCTGGAGTGAGATGGATTGCCAATATTGTTTTAATTTGCATTTCCCAAATGATGATTGATGTTGAAAATTTTTTCATATATTTATTTGCCATTTGTATTTCTTCATCTGAGAAGTGTGTATTCACCTCAGATGCCCACTTTTAGATTGGGTACTTGAGTTTTGAGGGCCTGATTTCTCAAAATTATTTATATGTTCTGGATAGAGGTCCTTTTATGAACAGTTGGCAAACATATTTTCCTAACTCATGGGTTTCCTTTCCACTCTGTTGGAGATTTCTTTTCACATGCAAAAACTTTTTAATAAGAAGAAATCCCAGTTGTTGAGTCTGGGATGTATTTCCCATGCAGTTTGACTTTTGTTCATGAATTCTCTGCCTACCTCTATGCTGTCAGGATATCTACCTGTTTTGTTTTACAGCAGATTTAGTGCTTCTGTTTTAATATTTATATATTTGACCCATTTTGACATTAGTTTAGTGCATGGTAATAGACATGGGTCTACTTTTAGTCTTCAGCATGTGGAAAGCCAGTTTTTCCAGCACCATTTACTAAAGAAAATATCTTTTTTCCAATGAACATGTCTGGCTCCTTTGTTGGACATGAGGTAGCTGAGTGTGTTGGTAGTTGTGGCTGTATCTTCTAATCTATTCCATTGATTTTCAGGTCTGTTTTTATTCCAGAACCATGCTGATTTTATCACAGTAGCTTTGTAGTATAATTTTGACTCAGGAATCATATTGCCTCCTGCCTTGCCTTTGTTGCCCAAAATTGTCTTTGGTATTCTAGGTCTCTTCTAGTTCCAGATGAACTGTAGGGATGATTTCTCTAGATCTGTGAGATATGCAAATGGTATTTTGATTGTAATTGCATTAATTCTGTATAACAATTTTGTGAGACTGACCATTTTCACAATGTTTGTTCTTCCTATCCATGAAAAAGGAGTATCTTTCCATTTTCTGAAATCCTCTTTGATTTCCTTTTTCAGAGTAATGTAATTTTCACTGTATAGATATTTTACTTCCTTGGTTAGATTGATTCCTAAGTATTTCATTTTTTTGGATGCTTTAGTGAAGGGTGTCGTTTCCTTTATTTCTATCTCTGAGTTTGTTGTTTGTATATAAGAATGCCCTTGATTTTTGAATGTTGACCTTGTATCCAGCTACATTACTGAATTTGGTTATTAGATCTAGAAGTCTTTCAATGGAGTTTTGGGAGTATTCTATGTAGAGGATCATATCAGCTGCAAAGAATGATGATTTAACTTCTTCCTTTCCTATCCTTATTCCTTTTATTCCTCTCTCTCTGGTCTAATTGCTCTGGTTAATGTTTCCAGAATAGGAGTGGTGATAATGGACATCCTTGTCTTGTTTCTGATTTTAGGTTGAAAGCTTTCAGTTATTGTCCATTTAGTAAAATGTTGGCTGTTGGTTTAACATATATGGCTTTTATCAGATTGAGGCAGAGAACATCTATTCTGATTTTCTGTAGGGTTTTTAATCATGAATTAGTGTTGGATTTCATCAAAAGCTTTTTCTGCATCTATTGATATAATCGTGTGATTCTTGTCTCTGGCTTTGTTTATATGGTGTATTATTTGCATATGTTGAACCACCCCTGCATTTCTGGGATGAGTACCACTTGATCATGATGTATAATCTTCTTGATGATTGGTTGCATGCTGATTGCCAGTATTTTATTGAGGATTTTTGCATCTATATTCATTAGGGAGATTGGCCTGTAATTCTCTTTTTTGGCTGGGTCATTCTTTTATGGTATTAGGGTAATACTTGCTTCCAAGAAGAGTTAGGGAGAATTGCTTCCCTTTCAATTTCCTTCAAGAGTTTAAGGAGTATTAGCATTAAATCTTCTCTAAATTTCTTGTAGAATTCAGTAGTAAATCCATCAGGACATGGGTTTTTCTTTGTTGGTAAGGTTCTATTACATTTTCAATTTCATTTACTGAAATTGGGTTATTCAGAAGTTTTACATCTTCTTGCTTCAGCTTTGGTAATTCATATGTTTCTAGGAATCTGTCCATTTCTTCTGTGTTATTGAACCTATGAGGGTAAACATTTTCAAAGTAGGTATGGATGATCTTCTGTTTTCCTCAGGCTCTGTAGTGATTTCACCCTTTTCATTTTGTATTATAAGGATTTGAGTTTCTTTTCTTATTTTTCATAAGGTTGATTAAGGTTTTATCAATTTTATTTATTCTTTCAAAGAACCAATTCTTTGATTCATTAATTCATTGTGTTGTCTTCTTAGTTTCAGTTGCATTAATTTCTGTTCTGATCTTTGTAATTTCCTTTCTTCTTTGGGATTTAGGCTTGACTTGATCTTGTTTTTATAGAAGTTTGAGGTGCGGCATTACTTTGTTTATTTCTGTCTATTCCATTTTCCTGATGTGGGAGCTTAGTGCTATAAATTTTCCTCTGAGGACTGCTTTCATTGCATCCCACAGGTTCTGGTAAGTTGTATTTACATTTTTGTTCAATTGCAGATGTTGTTTAACTTCTTATTTAATTTCTTCTGTGACCCGTTGGTTGTTTAGAAGAGTGTTATTTAATTTCTATGTGTTTATGGGGTTCTCATGTTTGTGGTTGCTAATTTCCAATTTTATTGCACTATGGTCAGATAATATGCATGGGATTATTTCAATTCCTTTGCATTTACTTAAGCATGTTCTGTGGGCTAATATATGATCTATTTTAGAGAATGACCCAGTGCAGTTCAAAAGAATGTGTATTCTGATGTTGGCTGGAACACTCGGTACACAGCACAGAGGGCCAGATGCCGTCTGACCTTGGGAGAGACACACACTTCCTGCTGTGGGCCAGATCTCAAAACAGAAGGCAAAACAAGAGCAATCACACTCGTAAGTATAAACCTTAGGAATTAGGTATGGATTATCTTGAGAAGCCAGGAGTCAGCCTTCCAATCTCCTGCAGAAAGAGTCATTGGTCTTTAAAGAAGGTTTGCTTGCTATGTGACTCCCTTCCCCATTTGTCCCTAATTTGCTCAATTTTACCTGAATAATTAAACTTACAGGTTAATCATAGTTCTGTCCCACCTCATGTCTATCTACTCTGTGAGTTCCTAATTTTCCCCACCTTAAACCCACCTCACCTCATGATTTTACTTTATAAAAATCCCTAGAAAATACAGAATCTTTGGCAACCCACTTGGGACCCCTTCTGTCTTTTGCTCAGACAGAAGCTTTTTCTCTCAATAAGTATTTCTGTTCTTACAACCTCCGTTGTTCCTAAAATTCATTCTTTGATTTTAGAGAACACTAACCCATACCAGACATATGGTAGATCAAGAATTTCATTTCCCTATATCAGGGATTGTAGTTATGCTTGTCTCTTTCTAGAGTATCTTTCAGTACTCTTTGTAATGTTGGTTCAGTGGTCATGAATTTTTTCAGTTGTTGTTTGCCATGGAAGTATCTTACTTCTCCATCAATTTTCAAAGATAGTTTTGCAGGGTACATCAATCTGGGTTGAAAGCTCTTTTCTTTTTATTTATTTATTTATTTATTTATTTATTTATTTATGTACCAGGGATCAAACTTACAACCTTGTGCTTGCCGGGCAGGCACTTATGCCACTGAGATAAAACCCCAGCCCTGAAAGCTGTTTTCTTTCAGGACCTGAAATACTTCATTCCAAGCTCTTCTTGACTTGAAGGTTTGTGTTGAGAAGTCTGCTGTGACACACTTTACTTCATAGGTGGTCTGTTTCTTTTCTCTGACAGTTTTTAGTATTCTAGTATTTTAGTATTGTGCTGAATTTATGATATCTTAATTATTATATGTCTTTAATGATTTATTTTGATTATGGCTAATTGGCATTCCATGTGCCTCACTTACCTGCATAACAGATTGTTTTCCTATATTTGGAAAATTTTCTGCTAGTATTTCTTCAAATAGTCTTATTTCATTTGTGCTGACCCCTGATTTTTTTGTAGACATCTATCAGTCTTATATTATTTCTTTTTGCATTATCTTGCAGCTGTTGAATTGTTGTTTACTGGTTCTGTGTTATTTTTAAGAGATCTTTTCTTTTGTGATCATAAGCTCCCATCCTGTCTTAAAGGTCTGACTGAGAGTCTATCTTCAGCTTCATTCAAGTGGTTTTATCAGCTTTCAGTGGAATTTTAAATTTCCTGAATATCCTTTTGAATCTGTTTCATGCATTCTAATTCTGTCCTATATTGTTCATTCAAGGTTTCCATCATTTTCTTATGGTCCTCTATTTTTTTATGGAGATTGTCTTTAGATACACTCACCATTTTTTCATAATGTTTGTCATTTCTTTTTTTTATCTGAAAGATTATTTCTGACCTGATTTCCTACACAGCTTTATGGAGTTACTTCTTTACTTCAGTTGCTATCATTTTTTGTGGTTTCCAGCGTCTTCCATTTCATTGTCTCTTGGGTTTGTTATTGGTGGGCTGGAGGACTGAGACTGCATCTCGCTTTTTTGTTCTGTTGTTTTCTTCTGGGACTCATGCGGCTGGCCAGGCACCCTCCCAATGGATTGCACTGGAATGCTGTGCTAGGCAGAGCTTCAGTCCTCTGATATTCCCATGGCTAGCCAGGATGCACCCCCGAACTATTTTGCCACAGCCTTGTGCTCTGTGACCTCTGAGGCTGGCCGGGGATTCCTCTGATGGATTGTGCTGGGCTGCACTGGGATGCTGGGCTGGGCAGACCTTGATTGTCCATGAAGCTAGAAGGGATGCACTCCCAGTGTTTGGTACCAAGCCTTTGACCTGGCTGAGAAGAGTTCAGAGCCTCATGTCTAGCCTGGACACACCTCTGGCTTATGGTGCCAGGGCCTTGCTCCTGGCCTGGTGGAGCTCAGAACCTCCGGGACCCATGTGGCTGGCTGGGATGCACCTCTGAACTACAGTGTTGGGGCCTTGTGTTTTGATGGGTGGAGCTCAAATTCTCCAGGACCCATCAGTTAGGCTCTTTGCTCCCTGATGGGTGTCTCTGGGGCTCTGGGCTGGGCTGAGCTCCATACCTCTGTAATGTTTGAGGCTGGCTGGGTCATCCCCTGATGGACTGTGCTGGGATGCTGAGCTAGACAGAGCTCAGATCCTCCATGCTGCTAGCACTGATGCACTTCCAGAGTGTGGTGCTGGGGCCTTGCAACTGGCTGGAAGGAGTTCAGAGGCTCTGGACTGTGCAGCCAACCTGGGTACACCTCTGGCATATGGCGCTGGGGCCTTGTTTCTGGCTGGGTGGAGTTCAGAACCTCCATAAACTGCATGGCTAGCTGGGATGCAACCCTAAACTATCGTAGAAGACATTTTTGAAAAATCATGTTCACATTATTGTGGAATGCTTGAAGAAATGAAAGGGAAATGTTATGAATTGGAGACTCAGTGTTTCCTAAGAAGCTGAAGAGATTTTGAATTATCATCAGCTTTATGTCCAGTTGGGTATATGTTACCACCACAACTCTGCCCCATATACTCATCTCAGAAGTTATACATAAGTTTCTCTGGAGACTCTCTTCCCTCAAACTCACTACATAAACAGGGGCCATGCAGCTCTACCCAGGATGAAACATCCAGAAGAGAACTATCATTCTTCAGAAATGGCATAAGGAACAGTCAGGACACAGTGTGTTCCCCACAGTGAATTATCCAAGCAAAATAAAAGCAGCTTGATGCTTCTTTGAGCCTAAATGGACTGAACTCAAACAAGTACATGATTTCCCTGAAGATTACAGGAGCAAAACTGAAAAGTGCTCTCAGACTTCAGGAGTGTGTACCCGGTTGGGAATACATTATGCCTGCAGGGTTCCAAGTATATTGGCGGGAGGCTCACTGGTGCCAAACACCTGCCTAAAAGTATTTACTACCTCCAGATGTTTCTTAGCAACCAGATGGATAGCATGCTGCAGTGATTGCCACTTTTATTGGGCAGAGTACTGTATCCATTCTTCAGAAGTTACTTCCTTGCAAACATTCATGGCATGGGAGTCTTGGATTTAGGAAGTAAGTGTTAGAGTTGGATGAGCAGAGGGTAAAATCCTTGATGTTTACTATCACAAACAGCAAGATCCTGAGATTGGTCATCTGTGAACTGGAATCAGTGGCAGCAGCCTTCCAGAGTCACTTCACAGAAGTAGTGATGCATGTAAGGTTCTAATAAATGAGGTAACAATGTAGGTATACAGTGAAGAGTAGATATTTTTTCAAAAGAGCAATGGAAGTTTCTGTCTTGCTCACTATTGTATCATTAGCACTCATCCTATGGCCAGAGCTCAACAAAAAGAGTAAGGGAGCAAACACATGAGCACCTGAATGGCCTCTGATCTGTAGCCTTAGAAAAGCCCTTGAAATCTATGCTTATAGAATTCAATTAAGTCCTCACCATGAATGTAAAGTTTGAACAACAGGAATGTTCAGTCGCTAAAATGTACACTTTTGTCACCTTCCGAACAGAGCTGATTTCTTCTATTGTGCCAGCTTTCCCAGCTTGGAAGCCATGGGAGGGAACGATGCACAGGCAGTGTAACTTCCCAGGCTCTGAGAGACAGGGCTCTGCATCCTCAGGCCGGGAGCTGGAGGCTCAAGCAGCAGCACAGACAGTGCTGTACTTCTTCAAGGATCTACTCTGGCTTCCCAAAGCCCCGGACTAGCGGCACAGGCATGGCCTCCCCTAGAACATACAGAAGCATGGATAAAGCCACGGGAAGGCTCATTACTCCCCAAAACACTTAAAGTTGGTCCTGGCAGTTAACCTACTTCTAGAATTGAGAGGAGAGGACTATTTCCCATATATGAAATGGAAATGAAATAACCCATCAATGGCCACTTCCTCACCTGAAAGTGTAAGGAATAAGAATCCATCCATTGTTGTCTTATTCTAATCCAGAAATGCACATCTGGTGTGCACCCAGATACTGGCCTATATTTTCTCTGCTTGGTGAAGCCTGGTTTGAGCAGCCAGAATGCTGCCCCAACTTTCCTCTCTGCTTTTGCTTATGATCACCACAGTGCACACAGCATGACCTCTGGTTCTACAGGAAGGCTGGAGTCCCCAGGTTTTGAAACATAAGAGAAACATATGTGTGCAGCCATGCATCAGAGCAACATTGTTTTCTCTAAATAAATGTTTCTCACAGGGAGATGTTATGATGATAGCAAAGTCATTCAGGGACTTGGAGCACTTCAGTTAGGAACTATGCTAGTACTGCTACTTTGCAGACCACGAAATAACCAGAAAGTGATGGTGCCAGTTGGAGGCAAGGTGTCACAGTTAACAGTTAAAATTTGCTACTGAGCCCTTGCTATGTCCGAGGTATGATGTTACTTTGTAAATACTGACCCATTTTAGTCTCACAAGCATCTCTTGATTATGACAGGAAGTCACATAACTCACTGAACGTCACGGAACCTTTAAATGGCACAACTGAGTTAAAAGACAAATAATATGGGAACACAATAGGATGGACCAGAAAAGATGCAATAAAAAGGATCATTTAAAAATGTAGCATCAGAATTAAATTCTGCATTGGTAACACACAAGCATAAAGTGAGTACTGAGAACTGGGTCAGTGATACGAAAAATAAAATCAAAACATGTCAACGAAGTGGGAAAATGTCAAAGCGACAAATAATAGTGTCAGAACACATCATCCGGAGGATGAGGGCTCTAAGCATCTCCTGTATTTGTGGGGAACAGAATCGGTAGATAGAGATGTAAATTTCCCTTGCCTAAAATAAAAGAAAAAATCAAAGTTGTAAGATTTAAAAATTTCATCATATTCCATAAATACAAGAAAAATCAGTGAAAACATCCAGCTAAATTTACTAAATTGAGGGTTAATAACAATTATTTTTGAGACAATCAGTGAACTATTATTATTAAAAAGAGTTAAGTTGGAGCCTCAGCTCCAATCTTGCAGCAAGACAAATTTCAGTAGATTAATGGTATAATTTATAAATAAGCCATATGTAATTTTGGGGAAAAGTTACATTAGTATTACATTTTTGAGTGGAGAACTCTTTTGCTTTGCTTACAATAAAAAGTGATGGAGAAAATTCACCAAAGAATACATACAGAGATTAGAGTGGTATAATTTAAAATTTATATCCAAAATATCTAATGAAAATTTAAAAGCACAAGAGAGAAATACTTTTTTTTTGGCAAAAATATGGTAGGCAATGTGTTACTAAAGGAAGTTAGATGTATACATGTTTGCATTTTAATAAAGATATAATAATCATTTCAATTATACATATTCAGTCCATAAATATGAAATGTGCAAAATAAGAAGCACATATACCCAATAATCATTTTGGAGTGTTCATATTCCCCAATACCCAACAAAATGCAAAATAAAATGTGAGTAACTTTGTGTATCACAATGACAAAACAAAGAAAAACAGTTTTTTCTTTCTGTCAGTAAGCCAGTTTCTTTTGGGGAGTCAGTTCTGCACTGGTGCAATAAAACACCACATACATTTCATCCAGCAGCTCAACTTCTAGGAATTTATCCCACACAATAATCAAACTAGAGGACCAAGATGTCTGAAGGAGGATTTTCGCCTAGCACAAGATGTTCTATCTACCCTGTCCTTGCTGATTATTATTATTTTTAAAACTACTATCAAAATCCATCCTCATGAGGTGTTTTGAACTTGTGAAGTATGTTCACAAATGTGATCCTAATTTACTTTTAAAGGGGCTTTTTTTTTTCTTACTATTTTCTTTTTTGGTACTGGTAATTGAACTCAGCCCTCGCGCTTGCTAGGCAGGCCCTACACCACTGAGCTACATCCCCGGCCTGTCATCTTAATTTTTAAAATAACTTCCTGAGGAAGTTATTATTATTGTTACCCTCATTTAATGGCACTGAAAGACAGAAAAGTTAAGAGGTGTAGCCTGAGTTAAAGGTCAGTTAAAGGAAAGTTCTCTCTGATATCTGAACTTGTTTTATTAACCCTGAAAAAGATGTTACAATGGGAAAGGTGAATCACTTATACTAACTCCTTTCTCCTACAAATTAAAGACCTGGCATTTAATGAGAGGATATTTCCTACAAAGTTTCACAAGGTGATTCTGTGACACACTCTCCTGAACAGGTTTATTGTAAAACGGACACATGGCTAGGAGAGCGGACCCATAGACCTAGCCTCAAAGTTCTTTACTGTCTAAGAACTTATTAGGTAAAACTCAGGTACCTTAGAAGCTGGAAACAGGACAGGTGATGAGTCAGTTCTGATACAGATATAGGTTAAGGAAGATCTGAAGAACAGTCTCAGAATCTCCTTGCCCATCCACACTTACCTTGTAGTGCTCTAAACACACAGACACCTGGATGGACACAAGGACAGAATGCAGGAGAAACAGGGAACTAACACTAATTGCTTTACTGGCCATGCAGGTTAGGCCGGCTCTGCTCCTCCTGGAGTAATAATTCCTGGCTCGGGCAGGTAGCCAGAGCTGTGCTGTGGATCCTGCAGCTGCCAATTGAGGTAACCAGGTGTCCACTGGCTTCTGAGCATTGTCAAGCAAAGGACCATGGACATTGCTCTATAGAAAAACAAACCATCAGACCTTCCCTAACCAAATATTCTTGCAGGGCCCGAACAAATGTCTTCCTGGATACCTGGGAACTTCCCTGGGAGATTTTAAACCTGGTCTCAGCCTCTCTCCTCATCTGCTCTAAATCCACTTGGCAGCACATTTATCAGATACTTCATTATTTAAAAGAGGAAGCACAGAAGAGTTGGTTTGGGGAACTAATTCAGGTCTGGACGGTAAGAGCCTGTTTGGTTTTCACACATCAGGCATCCTCATATGTGATAAGAGCAGACCGAGCAGACCGGCATTAATGAAGCCCGAGCCCTCCTGCAGCACTTTTGTTTCCTGCTGCCTGGGGCTGCAAGTCCTTGGATAGTTCCTTTAGGACCATTCTGCCAAATCCCAGCCCTGCCACTCTTCCTTGGCCTTTGCCCCCACATCAGGGAGGCCTAGGGAGGGTCCCCACAGGGCCAGCCTGATCCCATCTGTGGGAGCCCTGTTCCTCGCCCAGCTTCTGTCTCCTACTGTTCCTCGCCCAGCTTCTGTCTCACATTGACACTATAGAGAAGGAAGTACCAGCTTTCTAGGCTCTAACTTGGGCTCTCTTAGCTCCCCTGACTCCAATACTACATAACATGCCTGCCTGCTCCCATGAACAAACTAATTTGGAGTTGTTTACAGCTCCGAATCCCAGCAGGAGTATTTCCACAGACAGAAATTTGTTACTAATACAAGTGAATGTTCTGATGGTAGTGAATAGTTTCTTTTTAATAGTTTTCGTTGGGGTGGACTCAAGGTTATATCTATAATAAAAACCCTCACTCCTGCAGATTCTGTATGTCTTCTTTGTAGAGGAAACGAAGCTCCCAGCGCACAGGGATATCATGCATGCTCTTGCCTGTGCCATTGGGAGTGTGCTGCTCATACGAGCTCCATCAGTTATGCCACAACCTGGGGCTGATGGGCGCATAATGAGTGGGGCTGTTGGTTTGGAGATTTGTGGCATGTGGCTGTGTGCACGGATGAGGAGTTGGTTGGGGACAGCAGCCTTGCTTTACTGCCTTTTGTCTCCAGCCCCAGACATGGTGCCTGAGAACTGCAGGTACTCGGTCATCATGGAGTGGCAGAAGGTAGTGTTTAGCTTGGTGGGCTCATTGGCTGACCAAAACCTGTAACCGCACATGCACAAAAGTTCCTCCAACAGCAGCTGACCCTATCCTCAGTCCTGCCCACGTCTTCTGTCAGTTCCCCAGCTTCAGCTTAACATTATTTACCACAGTCCCAACTTTCACGGGCCAGGAGCACCTGGAAAGTTGCCTTGCTCTGAACTCCGGCCTCCAGGTATGAGTAAAATGTTCAGGTACTTTGTGCCTTCCTGCCAGAACTGTCCTGCCTCACAGGCAGACACCATGCCTCCTGCCCTGTTGAATGCATCCACCATGGAGCACCCAGTATTAGCTCAGTGAGTATTTGACTTGAGTTGACAAGTAGATACACACTATCGGTGTAACAATAAAGAAATGAATCCCATGCAATTTGGGCATCAGACACTGACAAATATATTTGGGTATTGGTATAGACAAATTACTTGATTTGATTTCCTTAGCTTTGAGGTACAGATAATAAGGTTTAGCTCATCATGAGTGGAATGAGGGCCACAACTTACAGACAATGCCCCGCCTTTTCTCCTGTGTCTCCTACTCCCACCTCGTTCCTACTTCCCTTAAGTTTCCTGACTTCTACTCCCCTTTAGATTTCAAGCCTTCTAAGCATCATTAGCAGGCCAACAGTGTCAGAAATCCACCAGTGTTTTGTCATTTGGGAATGCCAATGCTCCCATATTGGCCACAATGTGGGAGTTGGGGGACCCTGACCAATCACAACCACCACTGGGACTGGGCTGACTGCCTGGGGGGACAATCCCAGGAGAATTAGAATACTATCCTGCCCTGGCAATTGCAAAGGCCTCAACTGGCCCACGTGGACCTTCCAAAAGGAGTACCCTCAGCAATCCAGTTCCCTGGTAAGGGACATGTGGATGTGTGTGGGGTTCCTGGTTGGGCATCACACTGCTACCATTAGTCCTAGGTTCCATCGCAACCCACATTCTGTCCTTGACAGTGAAGTGTTTTTTTTTGCAGCCAACCAGCTCAAGTTAACATAAAACCACATATGCAAATAACTCCAATCATTAATCTACTGAACAGTATTTATGTAGTAATTATTCTACATGGGTTCATTAGTTAACACTATCTTCAAGTCTGAAGTGACTATTGTGATTACTATCACTTTACAGATGATAACACAAGGTATAGAGCGATGAGTATTTCACATAACATCAGGAAGGAGGAAAGAGCTTCATAGCCAGAGCTCTCAAAGACACAGTATCTACCTCTTGCCATCATGGCTCCTTGGATGGCAGAACACCCACATCTAGCACCTGTGAGCACCTTCCATGTCTTAGATGTTATTTCAGATGTCATTACTTCTATAGTCTATCAGGAGAAATTAGAGACTTGAAAAATTAAGTGGCTTAAGATCACAGAGACAGAAAATGGTGAAGCAGGGACTGAATCGGGCCTCTCTGAAAACATGCCACACTGTGACTCAAAGGGCACTTCTCCTATGGAGGACGGATAGCAGAAGGGAGGGAGCCATCCAGAGATACGACTGTAAGAGGCTGTGTCCTCACAAGAGGTCCTCAATGACTTGTCCTAACAGAGACCATAAAGGGACATGTCTGCATGTTTATTCCTCTTCCAGCATCTGCCAAGGAGATGGAACTTACTTTTTTTACAATTTACTTTCTTTCTAAGTCCTATGTCAAGTAAAGTATTGCAGTCTCCTCTCCTCCTCCTTCTCCTCCATTTTTGTGCATAGCACCATTCATTACCACCTGGAATCCCTCCACGACAAGCACTGCCAAGAGGGGCCATTGTCTTGTCTGCAAAGTCCATTAGGCTGTCAGGCTCCCTAACAAATCAATCAGGCACCAGGAGGCCTTTCAAAACGATATCATTTGCCATTCAGGCAGAAACAAATAAGTATCCCAGGTGAGCTGCAGAGGCACGGGCCACGTGCCAAATTGCACCGCAGTCTCAGCAAAGGAACTAACGTTTCCCACCAACAAATAACACAGAGAGCGCTTATTTCTCCCATCTTAAAGAGTACAAACAAAAATCTCCACCTTCTCTTGACTCCTCTTCCGTTATCTGCAAGCATCCCATTTCTTTGTTCTCCTTTGTAGTCACACTCCTCATAAAAAAGTTTGTCCCAATTCACTTATTCCTCTCCTCCCACTTTCTACTGAGTCTCCTCTAATCTGGCTTTCATTCACCTTTCCCCTGACAACTCTTCAGTGTCACCACTAGAGCTCCAGGATGCTCTATCCAAACGTAATTCTACAGCCCTCATCTTACTTGTCAGTGGCTGTTGATTAATCCCGTCTTGGTCAGAGCACACCAACTGTTCCTACAACAGGATCTCAGTGGTTTAAACAGCTGCTTCTCATCCTAGAGGGTACCACTTCCTGTGTTCACTCAGGGATCGGGTCTTTCCACCCCGAGAACTGCCTAGGGTCACAGAGTCTTCACTGCAAGGGTGTTGAATCCCTTGACTTCCGCCCTATAGCGCCATCTAGAGTTCAGCCTCCCAGATGCAGCTGACTGCAAGCGGTGCACTCCGGATAGGAGTCCCGGAGAAAAGTACCCCTGGGGCGCGCATCTCACTTCTCTCTTGCGCTCCTTCCGTAGTCCCTTCACTGGACTCTCTTGGATCTCCCCAAAACAATGGTCATTTCTTTTTATTGTGACTAAACAATATTATTATTATTCTTAATAGGAATAAAAAATAATAAAGATTATATTACCTTGGTTTAGCTACATATTTTTAGTCAATTCACAAGGATAGCAGAAATTAAAAATAGGTCCTTTGCTCTGAATCAAATAGGAAATATGCAAGACACTGATTAGTACGTGATTAACTATCCTATAGAAAGACCAATTCAAGGGCCAAGGACTTAGCTCAGCGACTTAAGTGCCCATCTGGCAAGTGTGAGGTTGTGAGTTTGATAACTGGTATCATTTGACTTTTTTGTTTACTATGATTTTTTAAATTTAAATTAATTGGTAGAATTTAGGTATAAATCAATGATCACATTCATCATAAGGGATATGAGGGACCTGTGCATGATATATCTTGATTTGTCTTTTTTTCCTGCCCGTCGCCCTCCCATCCCTTAAACTCTTCTTCCCCTCCTTGTTTACAAAGTTTTGGTTTCCTTTTATCCGTCTTCTCTCATGTTTTCTATCTTCTTTCCTTCTCTCTCCCTGAACCTCCTTCCCTAGCTCCTCTTTCCTTTTGAACAATTTCTTCCTATTTCACCATATCTCTTGTACAATTTGGTCCTTATTTATACTTTCCATTTCTCATGTGTGTGTCTGATTCATTTCACTTAGAGTACACTCTCAAGGTGCATCCATTTAGCAATAAATGTTTCAAGTTTATCCATCTTTATGGCAGAATAGTACTCCATTATAAAAAACACATCTGTTTTATCCATTCATCAGTTGATGGGCATTTTTGTTGTTTCCAAGATTTAGCTGTTACAAACTGTGCCACTATAAACATGGGTGTGCATATATTGTTGTGGTATGATGCTTTTAATTCTTTTGGGGAATAACTTTCTGTATACATTTTAATGAACATCTCAAATCTAGACAGACTTTTTTGTCAAATGCTAGGCTTAAATGTTGAATTGTACTTGGTTGCCAGAAAATGAAGACAATGGGATATTCTAAAGCAAATGCCTGGTTATCCTTCCGAAACTTATTTTACCTGCAGCTTTCCTCCAACCCAGGCAGAGACAACTTCATCGTTCCAGCTCTTTAGGCCAAAAGCAGTGAATTGCCACATTATTCTTACATTTCAGACTGTTTCCAGAAATTTTGTTATTTCTGCCTTCAGAACATACTTGCCCACACACCCATCACTTTTCCACTGCTGATTAAGCCACAGGTATGCTCAGCTATATTTACGCAGTGACCACTTCCTGGCCTCCCTGGTTCCACCCTTATCTCCTACAATCTAATCTCAACACAGTGGGCAAAAAGGTCTGGTTGCAATGTAAGTCAGATCATGCTAGAGCTCTGCTGAACTCTGTCTGCAGTGACTGTCATTGCTCTCAAAGGAAAAGCCAAAATCTGATCATGTCACAAGCTCTGCTTGATATGCTCTACTCCACACATCTCTGATTTCTAGCTCTTCTCTAAAGAGTTGGACCTTGACACTACAAATTGCCTGGCCAGAAACATCTGCCCAGGGGGGATCTGGACACACACTCTCACTTCCTACAAACCTTAGTTCAATACCATCTGCATGGCCAGTCTACCCCACCATTCCCAACCTCCCTTTGCCCAGTTTCTTAGTTTCCAAGATATGCCACTTTGATTTCTCAAACCTTCTTTTCAGGCATAACACTCAAAATCCTGCCCAGATTCCCACTGATTATGCCTTCCCAGCATGCAGGGAGCATTCTCTGCATTTTTGTCACACTGCTTTTTCTTTACTAGAGCTCCTGTTTCTCCACAAACTCTGCGTGTACACCAAGCAAAGGGACCAAAGGCTGCTCTACTGTCTTGACATACTTCCCTGTGTCTCTGCTCCTTGCTTTCCTTCTCTCTTTGAATGTAGCCTCTGGGGTCATTCCAATGGACAGTTAAAGAAACACCTCCCACACTTAAGCATCCTCTGATACCCCCCACTGAATTAAGATCACACCCATCTTTAACTACAGGGTGTTTTTGCATGAGTTCACTTTCTCCTCTCCTCTCCTGAAGGCAGGGACCTTGTTATATTCATTTCATGCAATCAGTACAAGCTTTATCCTCAGTGAGCCAGATTTCATTTAGCAACTGATTTAGTTTTGTGCGAGGACTGGGAACTGGAGGTAAGGAAGTCACCCTCCTTAACTTTAATGCACTAACACTGGGGAGGAACAAGCAATTTTAACCACTTACCAGTCCAATTACTCAAACAAAAGATGACCAAATATTGCATAGTTTTCATTAGCTTTTATAATATAAAAGGAAATATAAAATGACAATTTTATCAAATTTATTCAATATAAGAATCAACTGGCTCAAATGACACCTGCCTGAGCAATACTGGGGACAGTCAATGCATTAGCAACCTCAGTGCCCAAGTGATGCTCAGGGTACACTGTTAAGTGCCTAAGGTCATCCTATCAAGGTCCAGCAAGCCAAGTATTGAGTGATGTGTCACTTTTGATAGGAAGAGGAGACAAGGGAAGATGCAGTTTAAGAGGTGACACATAAGCCAGGACTAAAAAAGGGGTAGGTGCTTAAAAGAAGAGGCAGCCAGATAGCGAGCAAAAGCATCCTAGATAAAGCCCAGCCGCTGAGGAAGTCATTAATATTTATTGAGTTCAATTGAATCATTGAGAAATGCTGTCTTTAATATTTTTTACTGTTTCATATACATCCTTAAGAGATTCAGGAAGAACTCTGATGCTTTACAACTGGAAAAAAATTCTAACATAGTAACAGGATCTTGAATGTTGAAATGGCCTTGTTAACATTTCCAGATGTTTTTATATCCATGATATATTTTGTTTCTCTATAACCATCTTGTAGATATAAAAAGCATGGTATTAGCACTGCCATTTCACAGATTTAGAAATAAACGTGAAAATGTGGCATGGCTGGGTGACCACTAATAGGCATGCTAACTCTGTTTTTAAGCACGAGCTCCATCTTTCCTCTTCCTAAGATTTTCTGCTACATTTCAAGGTCATTATCAGGAGTTTAAGGTTTAAGAATGAGGCTTTTGGAATGGTTTAAGGGCTCAATTAGTCCCCTGAAACTTTTGCAAAAATTTCCAAGCATTATTCACTGCACTAAGTTCTATATCCCTCATTAGATTTCAAAGGAAGTTGATTTTGAAACATGCATAAACTACTGCATAATACCACAATCAAGGCTTTCCTCTGGAAAAAAACCAAAGGAATCCTGGCTTCATGTGGACTTCTCTAAGCAGAATAACTTTTGTGGTCTGGTCTAATGGCTGCCTAGGAGATACCTGGAAACAGAGCCACCAGCTGCTCCTATCCTAACACAAATAATAAACTGTAGCCAGAATCTGAACTATGTCTGTGCACAGTGTTTGAGTTCAGTGCCACTACATTTAAAAGACCTTTTTGCTATTTTGAAAACCTAGTGTTTGACTTGGATTAACTATCACTAAAGTCTAATTAAATGATTGCTAGAAGCAAAGTCTACTGATTCTATATGACGGCCAGATGAAGTTATTTAGTTTTTTCACCCTAGTGGTTTCTACCTGTGGAGGACATGAGAAAATCCCAGGTGTTTGCTAGGCATCTAGCTAACCAGAACTCAGCACAGCTTCAGGACTCAGTTCCAGGAAAGGTCACTGCTTTCAGTCGTGTTAGGGAGGAAGCTGGGGTAAGTGCAGGCTGGAACTATCCCTAAGGACAATAACCAACTATCCCTAAGGACAATAACCAACTGGACAGTGGCCTCAGTACCCCCAGGTTTGATAAGACTCCATCTGCTTTTTATCAGCACACAAGACTCCTTGGGAGATTCTGATCTTGTATCATCACTGCCTAGAAGATAACAAACATGATTCTGATTCCCAGGTTTATCCAGAATTTCTGAAATGCATTCTCTAAGGAAAAAATTGAAGAATTTGATTTTTGCAAAGCTTCCCAGGTGATTATGATGCTCAGACGAGGATAACTCTCAATGTTTAGATAAACTCACTGACAAAGTGAGTTTGTCCTTTCTTGTCAGGCTCACCCCAGCCTCCCTCACCCATGCCCATAAGACTGTGAGAACAAATGGGACTCAGTATTCTGCCTGCTTAGGGGCTGAGGAGCCTGGGACTTAGCAGGACTGGTCCAGGACCACATACTTTGCACACTCAAGACTTATTTTCTATTTCTGATCCTACCCTTGTGGGGAGTTGATGGGAAGGGAGGGAGTTAACATCCAGAGGAAAGAGAAGAAGACAAAATCTGCATGTATGGGCTCTGATTAAGCCTTGGAGAATTCAACCTAAGAATCAGAATTGGATTCTATTGGGACAGAAAAGTTACCCAAAGGTCCCACGTCTTAGTTCATTCATCTATTAAAAGGAAATAATATCAACTGCAGTATTACAGGATGTTCAGAACAGGAGATTAGCAAACCACAGTTTGGAAGCTAGGTTTAGCTGCCATTTTTTGTTTGTTTTTGTTTTTTTGTTTTCAATAGCTAGCAGGGAAAGAATGCTTTTGTACGTTTTTAGTGTTTATATTAACTAGCCATACAATAGCCTTGGTATATCCTCTTGGCCTGAAAAGCCTAAAATATTTACTGTTGGATCTAATAAGAAGAACTCTGTAGCCCCTAGTTAGAGACTTCAGTAAAATGCTCCATGGAAAGGGCCTGGCATATGCTTCCTGCTATAATCTTCATAAACCTTTAAGGAGCTGAGAATACTCTCTGGTTGTCATTCAGCAACCTTATCCTGCTTTCAGGGAACTGGATTTGCCAACAACCAGCAAGCCTGCAGAAAGACCTAAGCTCAGCCGGAGAGTGCAGCTCAGCAGCTGCTTAGTTTGGGCCAGTGAAAGCCTGGACAGAGAGCCCATGCACCCTAGGCTTAGCCTCCCAGTATACAGAAATTGTGAGATAGTCAAAGGGTGTTAGGCTACTAAATATTTGAGGCTTAGCTTTCTAGAAAGAGAAGATTCACAGAGGTGTTCAGGCACCAAAACCTGGTCATTCTTGTGTCAAAAAGGTATGGTGACTGTCTTCCTCACTTTTGAAGTCTTTTCCTTACTTCTTTTTACCTCATCATTCAGATCCTCTCTCATCTGTGAGGCCTCAGCTGACCTTCCTCAGTTCTCAGGGAATTGCAGCCCTTGAAATACAGAGCTCTCAGCAGTAGCAAGAATTCATGCCTTTCCAGGGCTTCCTTGGAGTGGCTGGTGACATGGACAAGTCAGAACTCCTGCCCACCCAGAGTCTCTAGTGCCAGGCAGAGCAGCATGTGGCGACGGCTCATTGCAGCACAACTGGACCTTGGAGAGCTGCTTGCATTGGGTTTGTTGTGCTCAGCAGTGTCCATGAGGTCTCTGTGTGCCGGAGGCTCTGTACATCCCTCAAAACTAGCAGAAGCCAGGCAGCCTGTTTAAAGCTCTCTCGACCTTGTTACTCAGCCTGCCACACAGCACCCTGGGGGCCATTCTCATATCACTGTCCTTCCAATCCAGCTCTGATAAGATGCCTCTCCAACAAGAGATGGCCATGTCCTTTCAGACAGGAACTGAACACACTCATGCCCACACTTATCCAAAACGCAAAGAAAGCTGTGAGCTTTACCTATCAATTTACTTTATGAATTCTCAAACCCCAGCTCTCTTAAAATTCAAGGAAATCTCTACTTGATTTTCTTCTGCTGGCCTTCACTATATCACTAGCAATGGGTCTCATACATGGAAGGTCTGTTTTCTTCAATTATAAACCCTGAGGGGAGTTAATTTTTATATAACACATATACACCTGAATGAACTATTGAAAGACTTAACTTGTTGTCAAATGTGTAGGTTAATTTGTGTGCACATAGTGATGTGTGTGTGGGTTGACAAAGAAGTAATTTTTGGTCTCCACAAACTTTTCCTCTATTAATGGCCAACTGGGCCAATGCTGGAAGAACTGAACCAAGGTGAAGCTTAAGTGGTATCTGTGTTTTTCATAGTCTGTCCATGACACCAACATCACTGGCAACATCATAGCTGAATTCCACACTTGGCTTTTTTTGCTTTGCCAAAGGCACCAACACATTAATGATGTACCCAACTGGGCCATAGCATGGAGACACAGTGATTGGTTGGTTCAGAATGGGACACTTATGGAAAATGTGGACTGAACATTTACCTGCCTGGAAAGTGCAAGGTTGTGAGTTTGATCCCCAGTACAAACAAACAAACAACAGAATGGGCTACTTAATCATGGCAGGAAGTCAACATTTGAAATGACCAAAACCTAAAAACCAGATTCAATGTGATATAAAGAAGTTTTTTCTCTTGCAGAATATATAAAGTATCTATCTATCTATCTATCATCTATTTATCATCTATCGCCTTCCCACTTTTGTTTAAAACATCGATACAATCGATGGAGACTTCTAAGACCACTTCAAGAACAGTTATGGATTGAGAACTGGTGGTCAACTTAACGCCAGCTGGATTACATCAGCGTGGTGCTGAGCAGAAATGTTTCACCTGAGGAAGGCTGCCAGCATAAATGGAGATGTGGAGAAGGAGAAAAGGGAGCATAGGGAATGTTAAGGTGTTATGGTGTTGAGACGTTGAGGTGTTGTGGGTTCTCCTACAAGTTGCTGTTTGAGCTGTTAGGTTCTCCTGGAGAAGCTCTTGTCCTCACACTGAGCATTGCTTCCTGGCTCTGGAGGGGAAGACGTGTGCCGCTTGGTCTCCAGGATGGACTCGTCACACTGGCTTCTTGGCATGTACTCGACTATGCTTGTCATCGGAGAAGCTCGGGGCCTCCGTGTTGCTGAGGATGGCTGTGGTGGTTTTCAGGACAGCCCTGGTGTTTGTTGTGACTGTGACTTCTCAGCTCCAGCATAGAACCCTCAGCCTACCAGCACAGTTCCTTCACCCCGCTGGCATAGACTTCCTAGTTTCCACCGCTGACCTTTGGGCCTTCCCGGCACAGATCCGGAAAAGGGACTGGCGTGAGTCCTCCTTGTGGGCTCTAGACCTCCAGCTGGACTCAGGGGAAGCACTGTCATGAGCTCCAGGTCCTTATCTGAACTCATGTGGGACACTGCTGTGGGCTTTAGGCCCTTGACTAAATATTCTATGTCTTTGGTGTTGTGAATAGATTTCCTGCATTTTCTTGTGTTAACCCTGGGTGACCATCATAAAAATAATATTATAAATTCCATGCCCTGATTCTAATTGTTCTCTGCACAATCCCTGACTACTACAAGAACCATGAATGAAATTCTATAGTTTCCCAGGATCCACAGGGTATGAAAGCCAGAAGCATCAGGATCATCCAGTCAAATCTAGCCCTTTGTTTTATACATGCAAAAACGGAGGCTCCCACAGAGAAAACAGTTTGTCCAAGAATGTGTTCTGAGTGATATACAGACTAGATCTTGAAATGGAGGTCTCCTGCTTTTTAAACCATGGTTTCTCAACCTCGACACTGTTGACACTTGGGTCCCGGCAGTTGCTCAGTGTGGGGGCTGCTCTATAGATCGTAAAGTGTTCAGCAGTATCTGTGGTCTTTCCCCACCAAGGCAACCAGCAATGTCTCTGGCCATGGTTGAATGTCTTCTTTGGGGCAAAATAACTCAATGAGAACCAAGATCCAGGATTCTAACCAATGAATGATGTCAGTTTATGTGAAGTCTGTATTGAACATTTACCTGACTCTGATTTCAGCAAGCAACTTAACCTTTTTGAGTACAATGTTTATTTTTAAAGGAAAAAATACTACCACTTTTATAAGTTCATGTTACTGGTGAATGCAAAGGAAGTTATGTATATGTTTCTAGATATAGTGCCAGGCACACAGAGGGCTAAAAGTGGCTCTTATTTTTATTATTTTTATGAGATATAATATCTAACCCAGGGTTCAGGCTGTCTGTATCCAGCAAGATCTTTCTCCTCTCTGCAGTGGGCTGTAAATACCACTGAACAATCATTTCTTGATGAGGACAGCTACCTTGGTACCAGTGAGCTGGGACTGTGGCCTTCTCACATTTGGAGGAAGAGGGGAATGCTAGCAAGTCAGGCAGGGTTGTATTTGCCCATGCAAGGAAATGAACTACATGCTGTTTGCTTGTTTTTGTCATGTCTTTAAGCTTTCTTATCTCCAGCTGCAGGATTTTGCAAAGTAAAATTCAATTAGTATTTATCATCCTTTTTCTAGCTGGATAAGTCAACTGCTTTTATTGCTGAAATTCATAAAAATGTGGAATTGCCAAACACCTCTGAAGACTTCAAGGTTTCAAAACAGAAGAGGCCTGAGTATAGGAGGAGGAGGAAAGTAATTTTTTTTATAACAAATAACCATGGTGCTGTGTGATCACACTGCGTTATTCAAATATAAACATAAACTACAATTCTTGGGTTTATAAAATTTTGCCTTCCGTATGAAGCCTGCATGTAGAGGTGGTAAATACTGTACAATAGATGAGAGCAGAATGATTCACTTAGCTTGCCCCTCACCTGTAGCTCTCGCTGTGGTGTGAATTCTGGATGAGACACAGGAACTTGACGATACCTGGGCCTCTTCAGAATCAGGGTTAATTATCTCCTACCCACTTTGATGACCAATTGGGATCAAAAAGATAGAGACTGGAGACTTCACGGGTCCATTCCTGCCTCATTTCCCCCCTGAAAATAATGACTGTCACCCATTCCAGCCAGCTCCTTCCAGTAACCTTTGTGTGATCAGGCAATAGTGTGTTTCTGACCTCCACTTCCATTTTTAGGGCCAGTCTAGGCAACAGCAATTCATGCCATAGCCCTACATCTGGGCTCAGTCTTCCAAGTTTCTTAGCTTTCATTAGGCTTCTCCTCCTTTCTCCTTCAGTGAGATTTGGAAGTGTTTGCCATCTCTGACAACAGCCACCAGCTAAGACAGGATGCCTTGATGCCAGAATCTAGTGTGGCTAAGAGGCATCTGTTCTCTCTTCTAGCTGTCAAATGAGCCAGCATACCAGCCAATACCCAGGTATTCTTCTTGGGCAAAAAAAAAAAAAAAATTCTTCTACTATAGCTGTTTCATTTGTTTGCTTGTGAAAGCCCCCCTAGTAGAAACTCCTGTCTGTCACATTCACCACTATGGTATACATAGTACACATTCAATAATGACTCAATAATTTATTATGAATGAATAAATATAGGACAAAGAAAACACCCCCTTTGGAGTGTGCAAACCTCAAAGTGTACCGAACCCAAAGTACCCCTAAGAAGCTTCAACAAGAGTTTCCACATTAGTAGCTGAGGCCCAACTCAGTCCAGCAACATTGTTTAACTTATCCATGGTCTGTGGAGTGCTTTAGAGATGAAACTGAATTGGTTATTTGAGAAAAAGTCTTTTAAATACTTCACAAAAAAATGGATTTGAAGTTTGAAAAATTAGACTCAACAGTTTTTTTTTTCAGTAAATCTAACTAAAAACCCTGGCTATGACATCTAAAACAAACATGAGAAGATTCTGTAAGTTGGAGATAGTGAAGTAGATTGGTTAGGATCTATATTATATATAAATATATATAGTATATTATATATTATTACATTATATATTATATTATATATAATATGTATTAAGTAGAGAGAGAGAGATAAATAGTTAGAAACTGAGAAACACAAATATCCTTTAAAAAAGGAAAGTTGCTCTCTGTAGTCAAAGGATGTCAAATGAGCAGCCTAGCAACATGGTCAACTTTCAGACAATAGTCTCTCTGCTCAGATAAATACTAGGTAAGGAACTGTGGTCTCACTGCTTCCCATGCCAGCAAAGGCTGCATAAAGCGCACAGCTTTCTTTTCTGCTAAGGCTGTAATGAGGCACCTACCAGGCTGCAGTAGCTTCAGAGAAGGTACAATAGGGAAGTAGAACTTCCACCTGCAGTGATGGATGACAAAGACCCGCTCACGTGGAACCTGGAAGTCTACTCTCTGCAGGCAGCAAGGAGGAGCAGTATTCCTCTCCACTGGGGTGGTATCAAGAAAAGTGTTTCAGGAAAATCAAGACTCACCATTGCCCAGCTGAATGAAGCCATCTGCAGTATTGCTGCAGACCATGTGAGATGCTGTGTCTTCCATTGCCACCCGTAACTAAAGAATGACTAGTCTTCCAGTGTCTGTGAAAGTGAAGTAGAGAGCTTGGAACTGTAACTTAAGATGGCAGTAAAGAGGTAGTGATGTTCCTTCCCTTGCTGAAGCAAATGTCAGAAGATTTAAATAAGATACAGTCTTACAATATAATACAGAATTGTTCCATTTTCAAGAGGAAATCACTCATTCTTCCAAAAATCAGAGCGATCTCACACTGAGTGTTAAAAAAATGCAATAATGGATCTTACCATTTCAATAATAGAGATATTAGCATTCTCTATCTGCTGTAAACTGAGTTTTTATGCTCTCGCCTCACTTATATGTCAAAACCTAATCTACAGTGCAATGGTATTTGAAGGTGAGCTTGTGGGAAGTGATTAAGTCATGAGGGAGGAGCCCTGAGACTAAGGTTCTTATGGAAGGGACTGCAGAGAGCTTCCTTGTCCCTTCTGCCACATGAAGCCATGGTGAGAAGACAGCCTCCCTTGAATCGGGAACTGGATACACGTCAGACACCAAGTCTGACAGTCCCTTGATGTCAGACTTCCCAGCACCTAAAACCGTGAGAAATAATCTCCTTTTTGAATAAGATTATTTATAAGTTAGGATATTCAGTGTTTTAGTCATTTAAGTGAACTAAGACACTGATAAATACTTGAAATCAGTCACGGTAAAAATATTTTAATAGTCAATCCTAAGTGCACATAACCCAAAAGAAAAACTAGAAATCCCAAATACAGAATTGGAAAACTTCAAGTAAAATATAGAAGATATAAAGAAAAAGAAAATTTAAATTTCAGAACTAGAATACAAAGTAATTTAAGATCTCAGTGGATGGATTCATCAGTAAAATGAAGGAAAGAACCAGTGTACTGAAAGATAAGAAAATCAAAATACCCAATTTGAGCAACAAAAGCAAAATAGCCTTCAAGAAAATCCTGGGAAACCCGTAGGACTATTCCAAAAGGTCTAATAATTATGTTACTGGAGTCCTGAAGGGCAATGAAAAGAGCTATACTGAAAAAATGCTCAAACAAAACTACTCTTGGCAAAAGACACACACTTATAGATTCAAGAAATGTAGTGCACTCACAACAGGATAGCCTGAAAGAAACTGATGCCAAGACCTCATTGTTAAACTTCTGAAAATGAAAGACATTGAAAAATTTAAATTACACAGAACACCTTACCTGTAGAAGGGAAAGCAGCCAAAATGACCACGGGTTCCTCATTAGAAACGGCGAGCACCAGAATGAAGGAGATAGTGTTTTCTAAGTGCTGAAAGAAAAAGAATTAGCAGTGCAGAACCCTCCACCTAACAAAATTGTTCTTTAGCAGTTAAAGGAAAATCAAAACATTCTCAGGTGAAGGAAAACTAAAAGAACCGTCACCAGCAGACCTATTCCGAAGAAGAGCTAAAGGAAGTTTTCAAAACAGAAAGGAAATTGTGAAAGAAGGAAAACTGGAACTCAAGAAAGAAGACAAACAACAATAAATAAATACAATAGACCTCTACTGAGTTTTCTAAACTGCATTTGACATCCAAAGGAAAAACCATAATACTGTTTGATGTGACTCTAAACAAGTAGAGAATTTATTTGTAAGAAAATATTATAACGGAGGAGGGGGAAGGGCTCTAAAAAGAGATGAGGTTTCTATACATAATTTTAACTGATAAAACTGCAATACCCATAGACTGTTGTAAATTAGGTATAGATAATTCTGGAAGCACTCTCTAAAAACACTATACAAAAGAGGTATCATTCAAATACTACATTTAATCAAAATGGAATTTTAAGATATGTTCAAGTAACTTGCGGGCAGGTAATAAAACACAGCAGAAGCACAACAAAAGAACACATGCACACGCGCACACACACACACACACACACACCAATTAACAAAATGACAGAAATCTTAAAGTAGCAATAATTACAGTACATGCAAATCTTCTAAAACAATTAAAAACAAATACTAAACAGAAGATTTTACATGTTGTTTACAAGAAGCTTATATCATATACAATGGTAGAGGTTGAAAACAAAAGAATGAAAAATGATGTATTATGTAAATATTATTCAAAGGAAAACATACAACATTGCCTAAAACAAACTTCAGAGCAAAAAATGATTAGAGATAAAAAGTGATACGATATTATTAAAGTGTCCATCTACCAGAAAGATACAGCAACCCCAAATATGAATGTGATGAGCAACAGAACTGAAAAATACGTGAGCAAAAAGTGATAGAATTAAAACAAGAAATAAATTCATGATAGTTGAGGACTTCAATATACATCTCCTAACCATTTATAGAAGTAGATAGAAAATCATCTGGACTATAAAAGTCTAAACAAAACATTCAGCTAACAGGATCTAGTTGACATTTATAGAACACTTCACCCAACAGAAGCAGAGCATACATTTATTCAATGTGCTCACAGAGCATATACTGGGATAGTTACTATCCTGAATTGAAAAACAACCTTCATAAAATTGATATTATACAACGTGTTCTCCATAACCATAACAGATTACAGGAAGGTCTCTGAACATTTAGAAATTTTGCAACATGCTTTGAGATCAAGTATGTATCAAAAAGCAAATCAAAATGGAAATCACTAATACATCAAGCTAAATTAAAAAAACACATCAAAACTTGTGGGATATAAAGTAATTCTGAAAGGGGCATTTTACAGCATTAAATCTATGATTTTTTTAAAAAGAGAAACAGATCAATAATCTCAGCTGCCACTTTAGAAGCCTATATAAAGAAGAACAAAATAAAGCCAAACAATAAAAGAAAATATTATGACTAAGAATAAAAATCAATGCAATAAAAACATTAAAATATTAGACAGAATAAGTGAAATAAGGACTCTTTTCTTTGAAAATACTGTTGAAAATTTTAAAAAGTTTCCAGTAAGTCTGACTTAAACAAGAAAGAGGGAAAACAAATGATAATATTAGGAGTAAACCTGTGGATATCATTAGAGATTCTCTAGGTATTACAGGTTACTGTAGCAATTTTACATGCATAATTTGTCAATTTAAATAAAATGGACTGGTTCCTTGAAAAATACAACCTACCACAACTAACCCATATGAAACACATAATTTACATAATTTGAAGTATACTACAACTATTATGGAAATTGAATTCATACAAAAGCTTCTCAAAAATTTTTAATGAAAATTTCACTGGAGAATTACACTAACCATTTAAAGAATGCCAATTCTCTACTCTTTCAGAATATAGGAGAGAACATTTCTCAACTTGTTTTATGAAATAATGCAACCTTGTTATATACAGTCAGACAATAACAACACAAACAATTACAACAAAATTGGCTACAGACCATATATTTCATGAATATGGATGAAAAATTGCTGAACAAAATATTAGTAAATAGAATTCAGAAGCCTGTAAAAAAATTACACACTATGATTAAGTGGAGTTTACTCCAGAGTTGCAAAGTTGGCTCAATATTTGAAAATCAATCAATGTTAGCACCATACTACTAAAATAAAAAAGAATACATATCAAGGGCACAAGAAAAAATTCTTGATGAAAATAACAGCCATTTATACTAAAAACAGAAACCAAGGAAAAGAGAACAGCCTCAACTTGATGAAGGCCATTTGTAAAACCTGTACAGATAACATTAACTTAGACTAGAAACAAGGCAAAAATATCTCCTCCAGTGACTTTTATTCAATGTCACACTGAAGGGAGAATTCACTTTTGAATTTTCCCTGCTTGCTCAGGGCAGTTGTCTGTCATCTGTCTTTTCCCTCTTTCCCTACCTTCAAATAAATTGTCTTTTATTAAAAAAAAATCAAACTGAAATTCTAGTTAGTGCACTAAGGAAATAACAGAAATATAATCCAAATCTGAAAGTCAGAAATAAAACTATTACAGGTGACGTGATTGTAGAAAATCCTAAGGCATGCACCGGAAAAAATTTTTCCTAGAGCCACTCACTTGAACAAGGTTGCACAATACAAAACACAAAAACATAAACCTTAAACTCATTTTTTATATATATATAGTATTAGCAAGGAACACATGAAAGAATAAAAACATGTGATTTACAGTCACACAAAGATGAAATATGTAGGTATTATCTAAAAAACTATTTTCAGAATGTATGTTTAAAACTACATAGCACTAATGAAAGAAATCGATAAAAATCTAAAAACATGGAAGGTTATATAGTGGGTGCCAGTGGTACATCCCACATGGCACAGCTGGCACCTCACAGGTGGAAGACCAATGCAGCGAGCATATCAGTGCAGGGAACTTCACTGCAGTTATGACAGCGGACAGGGACCAGGGGGCAAAAGGAAAGACCCAAGGCGAGAGAGACTGCAATGGGGCAGGCTGCAGTGACAGTTGTATCTGGAAGCTCCCCTTTTTAGTGGTGTAAAGAGAAAAATATACAACAAGGGAAAGCTTTAGAGGGTGATCTTTGTACGATGGATACAGTGCAAAAAGTACTGAGTTTTCTGCCTTGTAATGCACAGCCTAGTGGGACCAGGAGAGAGACTTTGGCTAATGTGCCCTCATCTCTCAGACTTTTTTTTGTTTTTCTTCCTTACCCTACAGGAATCTTTAATGTGCAGAAAAAAATCCTTGCTATAGCAGGATTCAACTTTCCATTAAGAAATGCAGAATATCGTATTTTAATGAAGTCCACAGTCGCTCAAGTCAACCATGGCAAGGGATGTCATTTGCTATGGCATTCAGCTGGAACTTAGATAAATAAAAATAATTTTTTAAAGTTTTTAGATCATATTGAACTTGGCTTAATAGGACCTCTCTCTCAACCTGTGAAAGGATGGCTCATAAAAAAGTAATTAGTTTATATAGACTGTCAAGGTTCATGGGGGACAGCTGGCCTTTGATGCCTCATCTGTGATTACAGGCAGCTACAAGATAATAAAATCAGGCTCTGAACTCTCGCCAAGGCATTCCATGATCTCACCCTGAGCACGCTGCCAAGCAGCATGAACTATAAATGCCTGCTCATACTCCTGTCCTTTGATTTGGAATCTCAGACAAGTCTAAGCCACTGAGGACTTGCACTCATAGGCCCAAAATTTCTATTAAAGTAAATCCATTGACCTTACAAATTTGTGTTCATAATTAATATTTGCAGTGGACTCCAATTCCAGACTTATTTAATATGTCCCTGTAGTAAGCCAAATCCCTGGCTTCTGCATAAGAGATCTGAATTGGTATTATCTTCTCTAAGCTTGGATACCAAGTGGTTCAGTTACTGACAGTTGGAGCTGATCTTCAATCATGGCTGATTTTGTTCTGATGACTACCAATCATAGCTTTTTAGGAAGATTTTCTCAGTGGTTTCAAATTATCTGCTCTTCTTTCTCCATAGTGTCCACTTATCTGAGTTTTCTTGGGCCCATTATTATCCTGTTGTCTAGACAGTATCCCAGATCCTTTTCATACAGTGACCATGCTAAGAAATAGTTTTCATTAGGCCCCTTTTGATTTCCAGAAATAGAAAAGACAAAGCTGGAGGTACAAATGCAACAAGGAGATGATTCTATGGAAATGCAGAATCAGCTGGGCATCTGGATACTTGGTTTCTTTTGATCTCTTCAATCCAGGTGGCATATAACAGGTTGCTCCTAGACTATTTACTGGCAACAGTGAGTCACGTGCACATCCTGAGTCCAATTACAGCTGTGCAGGAGGTCATGTGGCTTAGAATTTGGCCAGCAGAAGTAGTGAATGAGAAACCATCACAAACATAGTTATGCCAGTTGGAAATGATGCGTCTTACACATTTGGAATCTCTGATACCCAGAATATCTTCAAGCTTGGTGTTTCATGGAGCCACTAAACTTTTCTCTCAAAAAAAAAAAAAGAAAAAAGAAAAGAAAAGATGTGTTTTGTGGTTTGTTTTGTCTTTTCCAAATTGTTGCACAAGGCAACCTGACTTTGGCGCTCCAGGTTGAGCCTACTGTCTTTCAATGCAGTTGGACAGAGTCTTGGACACTGATATGGATACATCTGAAGCTAACAGTTCTCCCAGCCCCTGAATTCAGTATCCTAATCTCAGGAGCAACATTGACTCCTATTGAATATATCTCATTTGGGATTGAGCAGAAGTAAATGACGATGAAAGAGAGGACTGGTTAGCAAAGAACAGTAGGAAACAATAGATGAAGGACCGTTTCTAGCCTTTGGGAGCAAAATCACCCTCAAAATGAAGAGGACCTTGCAACATTTTTTTCCAGCCAATTATCAGAATTGTTAGTGATTGCTATATGCTCCCCCTTCTTCTTTTCCAGTGGGGTGTTTATTGAAGTTTTCCTTCCCCTGGAGGATATGTGTGGGAAGATAACTTATGTTTTTAGTTCACAGTTCTCTAGATCAAGATTTGCTGCATACAGACCTTATGAAGATAATAAAATCTTGGGCTTCAAGACACATGCTATGATTGGGTAAAATTTCCTAGGGTCCTCAGATAGGGATAAGCCTCTCTTGCATAAGGAAGGAATGTGAATAAATGTTGCCACCAAACTGACAGAACAATCACAATGAGGACACCGAAGTCATCCCTCATGCTCCAGTGGTCCACCTCTACACTCATTCCAGGAATGCTTGCTTGTGAGGAGCCTGCTTTTAGCCAGTAAAACAGTAACAAAGTTGCCACAAGCAGCTGCTTGTAAAACTGCCTGTCCATTTCTGCATCTTTTATTCCTCTGCAGTTATGACAGGAACATGGTCAGGCTGGGCTGCTGGAAGAATACATGGAGGATAACAGTGTTTTGCCAGCCAAGATCACCCTCAACCAACCAGCCTACAGCCTACCCACTGGCTGCCTGCAGACACCCGAATAAGCCTAAATTGGAGAAGCTGAGCTCGTTCAGATTAGCAGAGCTCCCAAATCAATAGGAGACAAATGAAAGAAAATTCATGGCTGCTTTTGCTATGGTCCTATGTTTTGGCATGGCTTTTACACAGCAATATTTACCTTGGGCTTCTGGGTTAGAATTACAACACCATTACAACTGTGTTCTGGGCATATTATATAATCTGGTGTAACTTCAGCCTCTTCTATAAAACAAGGATAATGATAATGCCTATTTCACAGGATTGCTGTAAAAATTAAATGATGCAGTGTTTATAATAGTGTAACTGATAATGGAGTAACAGTAAATCTTAGCTAGATTTTGGTGTTGCTATGTGCAAGTTGTTTTCTGTATGAATTTAGGACCGACGGGACAAGTAGGAGCTGACAGCCACCTCTTTCTCCACTTGCCAAGCTGTGTGCTGTGGAGTGGGACAGTGTCTGTCTGTAAGAAGAAGCACCTGTTTCCAATTTGCACAGTCACCATATGTACTGGCAGCAGTTCTGCAATTATTTTTCATTTCATAGTTCACTTTTCATCTTGTTTTAGCATAGTATTTTCACTAACTCAGAGTGCAAAAAAACATGAAATCCCTACATTTAAGGGCTTTTCACAAGTTCTTTCCTTGGGCCAGTGCTCAAACTTTCTACCCTGGGAATCTAACCTTTCTTTTTAGGGTGACCACCTCACGATGATCTCTTAGGACATGCCTGGATTTAGCACTAAAAGTCCTGCATTCCAGGAAGCTTCCAGTCACATCACACCAGGAGAGGAACTTCCTTCCCTCAATGCCTTTTTCTCTCCACCCTTATTAACAGAAAATGGTCTATGAGTATCCACTAGTTATCCCTTAAATATGAATTTGCCTTAGAAGAGGACCCACCCAGTGTCTTCTCATTGAGAAGGTCTGGGGGTCCTGAGTCAGGGTCACGGGTGGATGGGTGTGACAGCCCTGCTAGCCTCTTCCTTCACCTCCTAATGCCAGTCAGATCGTGGAGCCCAGCCCCTCTGTGGGCATTTGCCTGAGACCTTCATCCCCTTCTCCTTTAACTGACCACTGCCTGCTCCTGTCCTATATCCTAGCACTTGGCCCTGAGTCCCTCATCCAGGTTCCCATGGGGGAGGCTCCCTCAGCTTTCCTTTGCATCTTTTCTGCCCTCAGACTCCACCCCTTCCCCCTCAGCATGGGGGGAACCCGATGTGCTCATACTCACGGTGTCTATAGCTCTGCCAATATGCTGTTGTCAGCCAGGCGCCACAGAGAGGACCTTGAAACCAGATTTAAGTTTAGAACATGATATTGGAGAAGTGAACAGGTGAGTTGGGCATCCTAAACTCACCAAGCCAGAACTGTCACACAGTAAAAACACCATGGCCTTTAACAGATAGAATGAAACAAAGCCGGAGAGAGGTCAAGTGGCAGAGGTGACAGAGATAGGCAGCCTCAGGAACCTTGTGATCAAATTACCAGTGGAGAAAGAAAATGATTCATGAGAGAGAAGGTTGGGAAAGATTTGTTACAGAAGAGAGAAAAAAGATCATGGCAAAGGCTCCCAATATCTGGGCAGCAGAAAGTCTTTGAAGCCCTTTACTTTCATTCTGCTGGCATCTCTTCCTCAGAAACAGGACCATCCACCATTTCCATGGCAGAAGGCATGGTGCTTCTTAAAAACTGGTATATGTCTAAAAATTGGTAATACAGTAGTGAAGTTTGTTTTGGGAAACTGGTAATATTTTATTTCCTTCTCGTCAAGGTAAAGGATTTGTGCCCTAGGTTCCTGAGCTCAAGGATTATATGAATGGTCCCAAACCACCCCAGTAGATCTGAGATCTGCCTTTTGATCATTGGCCATCAGTCATCTGTAGAAGGAGGAAGGAAGAAAACGTGTGAAAGGGAAAAACTGAAGAGACTGAAGTACCTCTGGTGGAGATGCCCAAGAGAGGTCCCCAAATATACTCTTCCACCCCGTCAATCACTGTCCAGGTTGAAAGTGGCAAAGCTAGCAGGAAAATGAGAGTGAAGGAACAGAGCCAACATGGTACTTTAACTCCAGAGTGATGGATGCATCTTTCCCCAGTTGGCCTGGCAGGCCTCCATAACCGCAGATTCTAGTCCATGAGTGAGGTTGTTGTAAAGACCTTGCTGCTGCTAAGGGCTACAGGTGGACCCCTGGTTACTGTCCTTTCTAGAGATTATAAGCATGAACTTGACCAAGTTTTCCAGTTGGTTTACTGGCTGTTGCCCTCACTCCTCAAATGTTGTCAGCTTTATAGCAACTTCCGTATGTCATACAGGAATTCTTCAGTCTCTGTTTACCCACCATTTAAGGTCCTTAGAAGGAAGCCGCTGTAATGAGGATGGAGTCCTTGTCAAAGGGAGGAAAGTCTTGAGTTTGAAAACTTGGGGCTAGGTACCCTCCTGCAGGGAGTGCCCTGAGAAAATTCCTGAAATACTTGCCACAAAAAAGTTACCCAAGGTAGGGATGTATTCTCCCCTCTATGGAGAAGTATGGTATGCATTCTCTTCCCTACACATCTAGCCTGATCCTCTACAGCTGCATGAAATTGGGCAATCACAGCTTGAATCGGCAAAAACATCTGAGGACACAATCTCGGACTGTCACTGAAAGAAAAGCATATCTGTTTTATTTTTGTTTTAAAATACAAAAATAAAACTCTCACTCCTATGCTTAAGAAAGGTATTCTGAACAAAATCAACCAGGGAAGAATTAGGTTCTTTTTCCTGATGGGAAACAATTGCAAACAACCTAAATATGAAAAAAATAGAGGAAAAGTTAAATAAATTGTGGGGTGTTTTTGTGATGTATATTTGTATTGGTACTCAAGTAATATTTCTAGTAAGTTTTAACTAGTTTAGAAAAGATCTGAGAATGGTGAAAATAAAGACTCAGAGCCATATGTACTATGGCCCAAATTAATTACAAATATTTATATATAATGTAAAAAGTCCAACGTTTTTTAAAGAACAGGTGCATTTTGTTTTATTCTTTTTCTTTTTCTTTTTAATAGTTTTCACATGTCCTTTCCGGACTTTCTATAGATTCCAGCTCTGTGGGGCCCCTGGCAGTAAGTAGTGAAATTGAGGATTTCAGATAGGTCTGAATGTGATTCTCTGCAGGGAGCTGAAGGTTTGACCTCAGACTGCAGCAAAGTGGCTGCTGAGTGCAGTGTGGACACCCTGCTCTCTGGCCCTTTTGAATGGCACTCCTTCAAACCAGCTTGGGTACAAAGGCATCTCTACTGTGTGGCTGAGGGGTTGGTTCCTTTGCTGCCAAGTTTGTAGCCCAGAGCCCATAGGGTGGGATGGACCCAAGATGGCTGGGTCCCTTGCCGGTGGCCCTGTGGGTGTGGGGTGAGGAGTCCTCTAGATACAGGTATCCCACTATGTGCCATTTGGTGACCATTCACTGATCTGTTTCATGGTTTTTGCTGACTTCATAAACTACCTATATACTTATTTATTAGATTTTTCTTTAAATTGGAATTTTAGAAACTCAATGAAGTTTACTTAGAAAGAAAATTCCTGAAATGAATACCCAGTAATTCTTGCAGCAAAAAAAGTAATCCACATAAAGTAAAATAAAATACAGTGTTATTCAAATTCTAGCTTGAGGCTGTTTCCTACTAAAAGCTCTTAGATAAAGCTTGCTCCTGTTGTGTCAAAAAAAGGGAGATTAGTAAGTGTTAGAGAGGCGCTGAAGATGTCTTGAACCTCTCAGTCTGCACCTTTCTCCCTGACACAATTCTATCAAAAGAAAAAGTAAAAGGGCTTGGCACAAGATCAGCACTCTTTAGTGATATACAGGGATACCATGCATATCTTCCAATGCAATGAGCTATGTCCTCCTCACTGGACAAGTGTTGGAGTAGGAGGCATGACCGGAAGTCTCAGAGTATGGAATTGAATGACAGGATTGATCAATACCACCTGGATGACCCTTAGGAGTTGACAAGATTTCCCTAATTCTCAGTGTTTTCATTTGTAAGACAGGATCATGATGGCTGACCTCCCTATTGCACGAACTGGTGAGGATAGTTGCAATGTTAATGGGTGCAGTAAGTGGTACACATACAGTGTGCCTTTCTCTCTCTCTCTCTCTCTCCCTCTGTGTGTGTGTGTGTGTGTGTATGTGTAATAAAAGAATATTGGTTTATAATACTCTGAATTTATAGCTAGTAAATAATAGATTACACTGCAGAGATAAATTACAGGTAAGACACAAGGAAATTTATTGCCAACTAAACATACTTACTTACAGAGTTGTACTCTACAATTTTCAAGCTACTTTCTCCTATATATGTTAACTGATTATTCCTATACTACCACCTAACCAAATAATAGAGGAAGTTTAGTTTAATGATTGTCTTAACTATTTTTCACTCTCATTGCTGAGACAAAATACCCGACTCCCAACATGAAAGAAGAAAAGTTTTATTTCTTACAGTTTTGGAGGTTTCAGTCCATACTTAGCTGGCTCCAAGCAGCACAGTGGCATAGTGGGCTGCAATTCATGGCTGGCTGCAAACAGCAAGACACAAACCCACAAGAGAGAGAGAGACAAACCTTCTTCCTCCCATTACATCGTATCCTGGCTTCACCCCTAGGTGGGTGTAGCATTCATACCACCAATCCGAGCACTAGACAACGAACCAATCACAAATGCTAGACTTGGTCAAGTCCATACATCATGAGGCTTAGGGGCCACTGACATAAACCATGACAATGTACAAGTGGATCTGTAGCTAACAAGCTTTAAAAAAATTCAAACTTATTTTTCTTCTTTCTTTAGCATCATCATCATTATAGTTTATAACTACATTGCTATAATCAAACTAAAAGGAAGAAAAAAGTTGTGGTTTATTGATAAGAAGAATTATAATTTGCCTGATGATTCTCAGTTTTACTATTTCTATGACACTAGCAAAACTGTTTTTTATAGGGCACCTTTGGGATACAAGAGAGAACTCTAAGTATTTTGCCTTACTATCTTATTTAGTTGAAATATTAATCTCAGGATTTGTTACCAACATTACCCCACTTTTGGTAACAATAATAAAGTATAAAGCTAATAAGTGGCAGAATGCAAATGAAGTAGGAGTGGCAAGTGAAATAAACCAGCACAGAGAGACAAATATTACAAGATCTTATTCATATGTGGAATCTAAAGTTTATTTCATAGAAGCAGAAAATATAATGATGGTTACCAGAGGCTGGGAGCTAAGGACTGAGGAATGGGGAGATGTCAAGGGATACATATTCACAGTAAGATAGAAGGAAAAATATTTCAAGAAATCTATCAGCAGGTGACTGTTGACAATGATTTAGCATGTTATATAGGGTGAATTTGATGACCTAATGTAGAAAAATGATAACTATTTAAGGTAATGCATGCGTTACTCAGCTAAGTTTAACCATTCAACAGCGTCACCATGCACACTGCAAAATATCATGGTATATGTGAGAAAAACATACAATGTTATTTGACAATTAAAAAAATTAAAAATTAAATTTTGAAAAAGCCATGCCTGTTGACAACTTCTGCCTTTTCCTTTTATCATAAAACACCATGGCAAAAGCCAGATGAGGTGGCAGATACCCATAATCCCAGCACTTGGGAAGCTAAAACAGGACAATCATGAACTTAAGGACTGCTTAGGCTATATGGATGGACTCTATCTCAAACCAAACAAAAAAACAGAAAAACAATGGACATATAGAGGCCCAGGAGGGTCTTTGCAATCAATTAGCCATTGGGCCTGAGCCATGAACAAGACCCCTCGAGGCCCAGACAGGAGACAGACAGACAAGCAGGTAGACAAGGCAGATAGAGGAGAACATAGAGGAGAGAGTTGCCCCTGCTGCAACCAGTAAGGTAACCAGCTAATCCCACCCTGCCAAATCATGTCCCAGGCAATCTTCTAAGTAGCCGTCAGAGACTTACCCAGCCTGAGAAGCCAGCCAATTATGCCTGATCATTCTCTGAATCCTTGTCCTTACAAAAGACAAGTCCAGACTGGGCCAATGTAGATAAATGAGCAGTTCTATTATCTCTGAAAAGCAATGTAATTCCTTTCAAATTTAAAAGTCTCCATAGTTTCCTAATAGGCCTCAGTGGGGCACATGGAGAAATTAATAAGTTCATGTTGTGCCCAGTTTGCTTTTATTATCATTTTCTGGCCAGGATTTTAGACAAGATTTTCATTATTACTCAAGGAGTTTTATGTTTCTGATTCTTTAAGATCAATTCTATAGGGTTCATATGCTGAGCTGAAAATTGAGTCAAATCTAATGGACTTGACTGAAGTCTATGGGAGGCTTTCCTGATCAGGTGGGACAGGGATCCAAATGCAGTGTCATGGGACAGGAACTCGGAGGAGGTGGAGAGAAACCCTGGGCCCATCTCTGCCCAGATGCAGGCCTGCTCTGGGATGCCAGGCCAGCTGCTCCCCCTGGGTTTCAGGCAAGTATCTCTCCCAGGAAATCAGCAGACAGGCAGGTAAGAAGAAGGAAACTCTAATTTATTAAACTTCAGCACATTTGAATCATTGCCCTATATATCATAGAAATTTTTCACATTGTATCAAAACAATATTGAAAAGCTTGTATTATCCTACATGTGACAATAGGCAGGTTCCTATAATCAGCTATTTTGTCATACTGACACTAAATCATATCAGTGGAATGATCCACAACTGGACAGGGGACATAGACTCATTGTGTGAATAAGGTTACAGATTTATGAACCTTTGCTGGAAAGCAATGTAGCATGATTCAGAAAATTTTAAAATGCTTGTCCAATTAATTCCAATTCTAGCAATCCACCCAACCAACAGAATGTAAAATATGGACATTGGTTCAAATTTAGAAAATTGAAAATAGACAAATTGTCCATCAGACAGAGAATGATAAACTGTAGTATATTTGCTAAGTCTAGAACCACACAGTCATTTAATCAGCTACAGCTGATTAAAATAGTAACATTAAATAAAATACTGTATTTTCATTAGTTGGTGGGAAAATATTAATATAAATATTTTATAAATTTTTTTAAAAATTATAAGTTAAATTGGTTCATTGTCCTAATATAATTTAACTGAGTGATAATTAAATCAATAAAACATGTATATAAAATTTAATGGTAAATATGAGAGGTGATCACAATTTTTTTAAAAAGAGCAGAAAAATGACTGAAAGGAAATACACTAAAATGGTCAAAGATGCCATCTTTGGTGGTAGAAAAACATATGCTTCCTGGTTTTGGGGTGCTGAATTATTTTTTCCACATTTTCTGCAATGAATGTTTTATTATTGTCATAATCAGGGGATACATCACAAAAACTATGTTACCTCCATGAATTATGAGTTTATGTACACAATATAATTGAGATTATTATTACAGGACAATCACTTGGGATTGCATACGATTCTAAATGATATTTAGGAGAGCTTATGTGCAAAAAAATTTTACGTAAAAACTATTTAAAGGTTGAGTTGAGGGAGATAAGAGAAACAAGACCAAGCAAAAGCAATATAGTGGGAACTATCTTCCGCAGAGCTTATGGTTCACCTCATGAGCTAAATAAAGACCCCAAGGAAAGGGGTGGGAAAACTGACCCATAATACATACAGTTGATAAGGGTGGACTAAAAGCTTCCATTGACTTCAAAGAGTGATGGAGATGGCAGATATGAATTTTTCAATTTTATGAGAATGATAGGGATCTGAAATAAATCTTCAGTATTTTCTTTTTAAGATAAATGTTTTAAAATAAATGCCTGCAGCATGGATGGATGACTAGTGCCTGTTTCCTGTCTTAGAGCTGATCATAAATAACACTGAGAGGAATAGCTTTGACCATTCTAAAAAGCACCTTTATTTTTTTACTCTTAAGAGCTTGGAAGATTGTATTTTGATGCATTAAGCTCAATTTTTTTAAAGGCAGCTGCAAAGAGCAGGTAGAGTAGAGAAATTATCTTTAGTTGGTAAAAACTACTTGGAGCCCAGCTATAAGCACAGCATAGTTTCGAGACGTGTCTGAATGACCACTGACACTTCCAGCAGTCAGAGTACAAATACAAGTTCAAAGACAATTGGTAGATTTATGTTTAAGAAGTCATTTGGAAAACCTTCAAGTGAAACTTTTAATCATTCTTCAGCACTAAAACCGAGATCGTTAAGTAATGTTTTGTAAATTCAAACTGTCAAATTTGCTTGAAATGTTTTTGTTTGGTTTTCCTTTTCTGGATTACTTATTATAGAACTTGTGACTTGACTGTGGACTTTAGTTTTCCCACTCACTGTTGGTGAGAACAGGGCTACATGAAGGGTAGACATAGTGAATAGTCAGACGCGAATCTCATCTTTTACAGTATTAGCTTCACTGCACAGAAATCACTTAATGACATCTATTTACTTCCCTTAAACTTTTCATTAGTTTACTGTATTATGTTTGAAAGAAGGTTTACATATTTGAAAGAAAGTTGTATATGAGGCCCTGCTTAGTGCAAATGTCCCTTTTTACAAGCTGTGACAAAGGACCGAGGGAACATAGAGCGCATGCATGGTCTACAGAGAGAAGCTAAGGCTGACTTCTATGTTTCAGACCTGACTCATCAACATGAGCCAGACTCCTGTATTTCCATGCAAATGTCTCTCAATTTCTAAATGTCAGATTTATGTTTTTAAAGCACACAGTACATATCAAACTAAATATTTACATGACCCAACAACATTGCTAATATTTGCTTAAATATCTCATTTTCAGAAGTTGCTCAGAGTTGCTGATTAATACAAACACCTAGTAGTAATGTCCCAGAAAAGATAAGTTGGAGTGTTTATAGGCTGGCAAACAAGATTTGAGGAAGATAACTTATTTTTGTGGAAAAAAATGGCAGTCTTTTCTTCCAAGTGGCATTTGGTTATACAGAACCCTTGAAGATATCCAGAAGATGTATGGAAATACCCCAACTCTAAATACCATAAAAGTCACAGTTAGGTGCCCTTGGTGGTTATTATTCTACATAAAATAAAGATAAAGCCTTCTTCTGAGAGTTGAGAGTATCCCTGCATGCTCTGCAAGGTTGCTTATGGGTTTATCTTCACATAACGCTGAATTTAACCCATCCTGTCACTCCTTACTTTATAATGCTCCAAAATGAAAAAGAGGCCTTCATAGAGCTTATCTCTTAAAAGTACAAAAGAACCCATATTTTTCCACCCAAGTAGCTCATAATGTAACAGAAAATCTGTCAGAAAAAATAGACTTCATCATGGCAAAAACCTCTGCCTGGCACCCATCTATCATAAAGCAATCTTCTAGAAGTCATGAAAACCTTCATTAAATTTCCTGTCTTTCTCCTGACAGTTATAAAACGTTAACAATATTACTCATGATGCAGGCATCTTCAGAAATTCTCTGTCCAGTCCCTCCCTCTTTCACCATCCAACCCCTTGTCTATGGAAACACATGGCGTAGCAGTACCCCCTGCACATACCCCTTCAGACATGGCCCTTGGAGGAGGTCAGGGAAGAAAGCCGTGGTTGTCCTGATAACAGTGAAAAGTTCTTTAGTCACAGATGCAGAGGGCAAAGCTGTTCTGCTGTCTGCTTTTCTCAGCAAAAGCCCCAGCTACATGTAAAATCAAGAGCATGAGCCTTACACTTAAATATTTCCTGGTCCTTTTTATTCCTCTCTCTTTTTTATTTTTGGCCATTATTGAGTTATAAGTACACATCTATACAAGATCATGTAGGTAGCAGGGACAGTAGATCGCACATTTTATCTATGGATCTATGGATCACCTATCTAGTAGGGAAATGCCCCCAGTGACTTTGCTAATCCAAGTTCTCCAACTTCAAGGGCTACTTCAGCAATTTACCACCTCTCAGAAAAAAAAAAAAAGAAAAAAAAAGGATGCTGTATCGGAGGTACTCTTGATGGGAAAAAGCCACAAGCAGACATGAAATCCACACCCAAATAAGAATAGGAACACATCTCTCGGTTCATAGGCTGACCTAAAGCATACAAATGGTGACAATAGCTGTGACACCTTAGCCTACGCTTTGTGAGTCTTTAAAGTGGATCAAGCTCAACCATATGAAGGCTTCGTCTCACCTGCAAAAGGAACCGGTGCGTCTTTATCCAGGGCTACCAGCGGTGGATCCAAAATGACTGTGTCGTTATTCTCAGTGATGACTCCATGATATGAAGTCTCAATCCATGGCTTGTGCTTGTTGACTAGAAAACAATGGAAACAAAAAAGCGACATGTAAATAACTAACCTCTAATAGTATTGCTTTGGAACATTTTCCCAGTAACACTGTCTCTTGTTCAACAACTGTAGAGCAACTATTATTTTGATTACTTATTTATTTACTGATTTTGGAGACAGGATCTTGCTGTGTAGTTCAGGCTCGCCTTGACCTTGACCTTGCAGCGATCCTCCTGCCTCAGCCTCCCGAATGCTGGAATTACAAGCATGTGTCGCCATATCCAGCTGTGTTAACCCATTTAGTACCCAGAGAAGCTTCAGAAACTTACAAAAAGAGGTCAACTCGCCCCAGGCACGCATAAAGTTAGGGATAGTACCAAGATGCAATCATCATTCTTGTCTCAAAAACCATACATCTTTCACTTCACTGGAATTCTTTTATTTCTATTTCTGGACTTACAGTGTAGATAGATATTGTTAAACTGATTACAAATTTAGAATTTTAAATGTTACTATTAATTAATAGACATTTTAGAATTAAAGTCTACTACCAATTAAAAAAATTAAAAGATCGTGACTTTGTGTGCTGGTATTTCTGAAATCAACCTAATGGGGTCCATCCTTAGGGGTTGTTACTGAATTTTATGCACATGCATACATAGTACATAAATATATGTATAATATATGTATAATGTATGCCAATATGTATACAAATTTCCAACAAACATTTGAATATTTTCTGGTCATTTAAACTATCTAAATAGTCTAGATTACCTAGCAACTTTACTCTTCAATAAATTGACATGTATTATCTAATGATCAATTAATATACTTAAAACATACATCCAACACATATTACTGGTTGAATTATGTCTGCCCCTAAAACATATATGCTGGAATCCTAACCCTCAGGACTTCAGACTTTGACTGTGCTTGGCAATAAAGGTGTCTCTGTCAAGCTAAAATGAGGCCTTGGCTAGGCCTTCATCAAACATAACTGGCATTCTTACAAAATGGGGAACCTGGACTCAGAGGCAGATGAAAACCCAGGAAGAACACTATGAAAAGACTGGAGTGGTGCTGCCACAAGCCAAGAAACCATCAGGAGCTAAGACAGAAGCTCAGAACAGACCCTCCCCTAGCATATTTGGAGGGAGAATAGCCCTACACTGCATCGTGATTTTAGACTTTTGCTCTCTGGAAGTATAAAGTCATATATTTCCATCTTTCTAAGACACTCAATTTGTGATGCTTTTAATGGTCACCCTAGGGGATGAGTATACTTTGCTTATAGTTAACAGGTAGAGAACTGAACTAAGACTTGTGTCAGGATTTGATGTAATATTCCTTCATGGGCATCTTACATGTTCACATTTATTCCTTTTCCACTCCATCTCCTAATTTTGTTCTGGCCCAAGTTCCTGCCTGGATTGCTAAAATGACCTTCTAACTGGTCTCCAAGCTGGAAGCCCTGGCCACTTCCAGTCCATACGCCACACTAATATCAACAGTAACCTTTGTAAAATATTAATCTGATTACTTAACTGTGATTTCTTGAGCTCTCTTTTTAACCCCCCCACAAACTCACAGAAACCAAAATACAAAGTAGGTGCTTTATAAAGAAAATAACATGGGTGAAGGAGCCCCAAAATAATCCAAGTTGTCCCAGTACCAACCCCAAACCTGTGCCTCAGTTTCAAAGTTGGGGTTACACATGTAATCTCCCCCAGTAACCTGTGGGGTAGGTGTAATCACTATAAAGATGATGAGTAAACTACTTTCACGAGGTAGATGTGACTGCTCAAAACCTCAAAACCATGACGTGGTTAGTAGTGAGTAGGAAAACAAAATCTTTCCATGTTCCATGGTATCCAAAACATTTACAAAAATACACACATAATCCATATATATATATATATATATATATATATATATATATATATATATAACTGTATACATCACCTTACAAATTTTTCATTGGCAGTGGAGAAGCAGCAGCTTGTAGAATGGGTAGTAGTTCTGTTGCAGAAGCTATTATCCTCTCTCATCCCACCTTCCAAAGACCAGTTAAACGCTTATCCTAGAATTACTGGTAACTCCAACTCAAGCCTCCTCTGGCTCCTTCTGACTCATTCCTCACCAATCACCAACTGACTGGTGGCAGTCTGATAAAGCAGCGATACATCTGGGCCCCTGAAACCCATTTCTGCTGGTCCAGTCAGGCTCAGGTCCAATCAGGACAGCAGTTCCACCTACTGAAGGTGTGCCTGCAGCATCGGCCTGATACATTCTTCCATTTTGGCACTGGGATTGATGCTTCATTATGAACCCTGGAAGAATTATAGCCACTCCGGGCTATGCTCACATTCCGTCGCCCTTTTGTTAGCCATCAACACAAATGCAATGTAAATAATTTGCTGCTGTTGGGAGAAACTATTAATCTTTCTCCCCATAATTAAACTTAGGGCCCTATTCATTAGAAATGTGCACAGAGTATACACCAGGAGCTCACCCAGAGGTTCAGATTTGCAGTGCTTCTGAGTGGCAGGCACTAGAATCTAGAGTCACTGTTTCCACTTTTAGGACTGGCTTAGCTGTTTCTAGAAGCTGGTATCAAGTGCATGAGGCGGCCTCTCAGAGGTTCAAGTCCTATGATTGTTAATGGGGATAGCGAAATCACCCACATGTCTGTCCTGTCACTCAAATGTCCTGTGCTGGACCCACAGTCTTTGCCCTCTCATTACTTAGAGTCACTTCTGGGCAGTGACAGCATCTGCTGAAGAGGTGGTTTGTGGTCAACCTCTGATCAGTGGAGGAGGGTTGATCTCTTTAACAGCCACAGGCCTACCTCCCTTTACCTCTCTCTCTGCTACAGTCAGCGGAGTCTCCATGACACACAGGGTGTTTTATATACACAGATGCTAATCCTCACAATAACTCCATTAGGTAAGATTTTAAACCTCAGGTGAGGACTTAAGGCTCAGGAAGAATTCAACGTCCCTGTTTTGGAAAATAAAAATGCAAATATTCTTAAAATTTTCTTACTTTTCTTCTATATTGGCTCAGATCTATCTGGATTTTTGCTTTGTCAAGGTTGAGAAACATTTCTATTTTGATGTGTAACAAAATTAACTCTATGCTTTCTTTATAGACCGCATCCCAGCCTTGCAAACTGATAGCTTAAACATATATTACTTTGACTATGAGGAAATGGTCCATGGTTGAGCCAAGTATTGTACAAGAATTACGTTTTCTTCTCAGTGGTTCAATGGTCCTTCCAAATACAGATTTGTTGCATCCAGAGCCATGGGATTCTTTAGTCTTTCACTCCACCAAGTGTCAGGGTCATACTCCACCTAAGCCGGTATCATATTTGGAAGCAGCTTCCTTTGTATACTTTTTGTTTTCTGAACTTCAGGGTCTTTTTCTTTTTCTTTTGAATTGAAACATAGGACTTCTCCACAGCCCAACATATTTTAGCTTTTCAGTCATTCCACCTGATACTCATTTTGAGTTTGTAAAATAGGGATAATTACTTCTCAGACTCCCGTAACAATGGCACGGGTAAATGTAGGCAAATGTAGGACCTCCTGGGCACAGCAAGCATTCAAACACTCTTATGTTATGAAGGCCCTTTAAAAAGAGGATTTGACAAAACTCTGTATCCATTTTTAATTCAAGCTATCAGGAAGTGAGTAGCATAAGGGAATTTACTCATCTGATAAAGAGTCTTTATAGAACATCATACTTCAAGGTAAGAAGTAAATGCTTTTCTCTTAAGAGCAAGAATACTCCAAGGATGCCCACTCTCACTTCTACTCACATTGTCCTGGAGGACCCAATTCATACAATAAAGCAAGAAAAGAAGCATCAGTTTGGATAGGAAAAATTAAAATTGTCCTTTATTCACAGAGAACATGATAACCCATTTTGAAACTATTGTAGATCAAAAAAATGCTGCTAGAAATTACAAGAGCATCTAAGAAGGTCACAGGATGGAAAGTAAATGTATAAATTCAATGGTATATCTATTACTAACAATGAAAAACTAAAATATTATTACATAGCATTAAAAACCATGACATATGTAATAATGACTTTCAGAAAAGCATTCAAGATCTGTACAGTGAAAAATTCAAGACACTCTGAAAAAATTTAAAGACCTGAGAAGTCTTCAGGGAAAGATAAACAGTGCTTATGTTTGGTAGCTCAATATTGTTAAGATGTAAATTTTCCCCAAAATTGATTTACAGATTCAAGGCACTCCCAATCAAAATATCAGCAGGAAATTTTTTTAAAAAATAGTAAGCTAATGTGACATTTATATGAAACATTAAAAAGACCTGACATAGCCTCATTTGACTTTGGAAAACAAGAACAAAGTTGAAGACTTGCAGTATCTGATCTGACAAAGTTATCCTAAACAAGACAGAGTGGTACTGACATAAAACTAGACCTGTAGACCAACAAAAAGATAGGAGAGACAACCAGATATGGTGCCATGTGCCTATAAACAGGGACTCCAGAGGCTGAGGCAGGAGGATTGCTGATTCCAGTCCAGTATGAGAAACTTAGGAAATTTATTTGAAAAAGAAAAGAAGATAACTAAAATAAGCTTGGTAATACAAAGTTCTGATGAAATAAGTAGAATTCTCATGCACTAGTAATAAAAATGTGAACTACGTGTCACTTTTGAAAACAACATAGTAGGGGCTGGGGATTTAGCTCAGCAGCATAAGCACCTGCCTTGTAAGCAGGCAGTCGTGAGTTCGATCCCTGGTACCGATAAAAAAAAAAAAAACAGAAACCTTTCAGCCGGGGATTTAGCTCAGTGGCTTAAGCGCCTGCCTGGCAAGCATGAGGTCATGAGTTCGATCCCCAGTACCAAAAAAAAAAAAAAAAAGAAAAAATGAAAACAACATAGTGGGCTTTTTTAAATGACTCAATAATTCCATTCCTAGGACTCACCTCAAAGAAATTAAAACACAACTATACAAAACATTTACATGAATGCAATTAACATAACACTTTTATTCAGAATAATGCTATACTGGAAGCTAAAATGGCCATCAACTGGTGGGTATATGAACAAATTATAGTTTATCTGGGTAATATACACCTACTCAAAAAAGATGTACATAACAAGATGAATGAATATGCAAAGCAGTTACTAGTGAACAAAAGTGAAAACAGTCAAACACAGAAGACTGATATCATTTGAAGCCATTCCCATAATATTCTAGAAAATCAAAAAGTATTGGAATAAATTGTCAGCTGTCTGGGGTGACATCTGATTGTCAAGGGGCAGGAGGAAACTTGTCAGGATAAAGGAACCATTCTGTATCTTGACTCTGGCAGTAGTTACAACTTCTTTGTGTCTGCATTTGTCACTTGAACGCACATGTTAAAAAGTTGAATCGTATGTGTAAATTTTGCCTTAATAAGTATGCAGCAAGACACAGTTTATTCTTAAAAGAACTGTTATACTAGAGGGAAACCCACAAGATCCAGTATGGTAAGATTTGGGTAAGAAGAGAAGCATTCTGTGAAAAAAAGACTGCAGAAATACTGACCCATAGTAAACCAGGCTTGCTTCCTGGAGACACTATATTCGGAGTCATAGCAATACAAATGAAATTAGAAAAAGCAGGTAGAGAGGGCTCCACACAGAAAAAGTACATCATTTGTCATGTGGAAAATGTGAGTACTTAGGTTTGTTCGAGAACTATGTTTGAGTAGGCAAGATCAGCTCAAGATGGATTGATAGACAGCATTCACATCACCCAAGGCATATCCACATGCGCGATAGGAGCTACTTCTAAACTCTGGCTTCATGAGATACTGGCATACATCTGATGCGTGTAGCTTGCCCTTTCTTATTTAGTTCCCTCCAGTGTCTTTTTGTTCTAACAGATAGGCCAGTCAGCTCACACTGTGTTCCATTTACACTGACTCCCTTGCTCCAGCAGAGCTGACCTTTGACCGGTTATTGTAAATAACTGGCAAAGCAACGTCCCTGTTTGCTGCCTTCCCCCTCTGGAGACTGAGCTCTCTTATACCGTGCCCCTTTAGGACCACTTCTGGACTCTGTCTTGTCTCTTTTCCATGATGTTTAAGCCACTGAAAAATGTCTGTCTTTCACTCATGCAGAGGAAACACCAGTGTGATATTTCTGCTCCATTTACAGAGAAATTAGGTCTTGCCACCCAATGCGCCTTTAACTAGAACACAGGAACATCTCTCCGGAGAGCTTCTCGGGCCTCTTCACTTTGCTTCTATCCCTGATAAAAAGTGTGTTACTGCTTGATACAAGCAGCAGAGCTTTATGGATGACAATTTACCCTTTGAAGCTTCCTGCTTTCATCCTAAAGTTCACTCTTCTGGTCACTGTTAGCTCCTGAATCTCCTGAACTCCAATGCCACTCCCTAGGTACAAGTAATCTATGGATAAAAGTATGCTTTCCTGATTCCAATAGATTAACCATACTGTAATAAATATATTATGCCAATAATCAAGTTGGTCTTCCATCCACCATGCCCAATTTTCCCTTCTGACTTCATTCCCTGTACAGTTGCTTAGCCAGGCTGGAAATTTGAACCCATAGGGAAACTCATGGGTGGCATAGGCTGGGAGAGCCAACTGTATATTGAAACTTCCATTTATGAGACCCAGCAATTGGCACTTGAGACTTAAAATATATATTTCCAAGAGGTGAAGGTGGATGGTCATGCAGTGGTAACTCAGTGTTTAGGAGGAGCAGAAAGGCAATAAAAACAGAGACAACCTATCTGCCGGAAGATACAGGACTTGAAAGTGGACATGCAGAGAGAACAGCTGTACCACTTCTGCTTTCCTCCACTTGTGCTTCACAGCTCCGGACCCTTTTCCCCTTCATGGCTTTGTTAGCTTGCTGTGGGAGTGAGAGGTTGCCAGCAGAAGCCCTCAGTAGATCTTCCCTAACCACTAGCTTTTATACTTGTAGTAGTGAGTGGGGATGTGTTCTTGCAATAAAATGAGTCCTAACTACAGTAGCTATAGTCACATTTTTGAAAGTCTTTATTCCTTGCCTCACAGTGTAGGTAGGATCTCTGTCTCAGCAAATCTCTATCTGTACTTTCAAGACTAGGGTCCTTCAGCTGCTCTCCTAGGAGATGAGGCGAGGACACCTCAGGCCCTGGCCCTGAGCTGCCCTAATCACCCTTGATTTTGCCTTCATGCATATCTTCCTATCCTTTTTTCACATCTGTCACCCTTGACTCTGCCTGTTCCCCTTACACCCTACTGCCTCAGTTGCCCTTCTCTACCTCTGCACCACGCTGCTTGACTCCTGTCATCCCATAAGCTTTCCACATCATCACTAGCTACTTCCCTGCGCCTCTCCCCCATGGAACCGTGTGCCTCCCTGACGGACAGGTAGATCCCAGCAATGAGGATTTAGATAGTTCCTCACTTCATACTCAGCACATGGTAAAGGCATTGACAAACAAGGCAAGCACACCTCTGCTTTCCTGGAGCCTCCAATAGTTTAAGCAATTAGCAATGCTTTGATTCCAATGAGTATGTATCCTATACCACCCAGGTAGAAAGAGGATTGCCTCCCAATTAAAAGCAATGTATATTACTTGCCAGAGGTACCAATTAGAGAGTTTTAAATAC
>PVJX010000965.1:94578-191360 GCA_004027295.1 Dolichotis patagonum
CCTCACCCTAACCCTCACCCTCACCCTCACCCTAACCCTGACCCTGACCCTAACCCTAACCACAAACTTTACCCCTTCTATATTCTAAATGATTTCTTCCTGAATGGCTTCCAGTAAAGTCTGTGGTTGTTTAATGACCACATTCAGTGGGAGGAGCCAAATTTATTTTTCCACACAAAATGTCTTACCATTGTACAACATTATTCAACTGAAGTGTACACTAAATTGTTACATCTATAATGCCAAAAGATTATTCAGGGCCAGGGATTTAGCTTAGTGACATAAGTACTTGCCTAGTAAGCACAAGGTCATGAGTTCAATCCCTGGTACAAAAACATAATATTATTACTTCAATATCTTATACTTCACTGCATTTTAAACATCTTTAACCCCTAGATACACTCTTTAACTGACTGTGGAATTTATGCTACTGAAGGGAATTATCTAAAACTCTTCAGTAATTATCAATGTCAGGCTAGAATCACTGCATAGCTGATCAGGAGCTATAGCTCCCAAGGGCCTACTATGTGCCACGTTACAGTCACAATGTCACCAAATCCTCACAAGCACTCCACAGTCCCTCTTGCCCAACTAGAGAGATTCCAGCTGCAAACATGCATTTCCATTCCAGCTGAACGCAGAGGTCAAGCATTTGGTAGAGCACAAGGAGACAACAGAGATCTTAAAGAGCAGTCACAGTTCTCCAGAACATGACAACCAATAGGATATGTCTATGTCTATAGTCTGTGCTTACTCTATGCATACAGTTATATAAATGCTAAGAGAGAAAGAAATTTCAAGGAATTGGCTCATGCATCATGCAACTGTGAAGCTAGCAAATCTAAACTCTGTAGGGCAGGCCTGAAAGCCAGAACCTCAGGTACAAGTAGAAGCTGATCTTAAGGCAGCATTCCTTTTTTCCTGGGAAACCTCAGTTTTTGCTGTTAAAGTCCTTTACCTGATTTAATGAGGTTTACCAACTCTACTGAAGATAATCTCAGTTACTCAAAGTTAACAGATTACAGATGTGAACCACTCAAAAACACCTTAATATTCAGAACATGTAAAGAACTGAAAAATATCAGGCCCCCAAATTTAAAGACACAATCCAAAAATGGACACCTGAGATGAATACTCACAAATGGAGAAATAAAAATGGCAAACAAATATATGAAAATATATGAAAAAATGTTCAACATCATTGGTCATTCAAGAGACAAGACATCACTCACTGAGATATTATCTCACTCCAGAAAGAATGACTCACATCAAAAAAATTAACCAATAACAAATGCTGGTGGGGATGGGGGGAAAAGGAACATTTCTCCATTGTTGGTGGGAGTGTAGACCAGTACAACCACTATGAAATCAGTGCAGAGTTTCCTCAAAAAACTAAATTAGAAGTTCCATTTGACCCACCTACTTCCCTTTTGGGTGGGTATTTTCCCAGAAGAACCGAAAACATAATACAACAGTGATATATGTATGCTTATGTTTATAGCTGCACAATTTGTAATCGCCAGATCTTGGAAACAACCCAAATGTCCATCAACTGTGAACTAGATAAAAAAATGTATATTTATACAATGGAGTATTACTCAGCTATAAAGAAGGATAAACTTGAGACTTTTATAGGTAAATGGATGCAACTGGAGACCACACTCATAAGTGAAATAAATCAGACTCATGTAGATATTGTATTTTCTTCCTTGTATAAATAAAAAAGTAAATAAGATCCAAAATGTGCAATGGATATTTTGAATATGAAAGAGAAAGTGCTCAAAAGAAAGAACTGGAATAGGGGAAAGGAGAAAAGAATGAAAGGATAAGATTATATACACGCATATATATACATACACATTTGTGTATGTAAATATATACTACTAATCCTTGTTTATCAAAAAGAGCAGTTGTGTTTTCATTGTCTGATTGTTTGATCTTTTTTTCATGTCTAAATCTTATAATCTGAATGCCAACTTTCAAAACAAAAATATGCCATATATTAAATAGTGTTAATTTCCTATTTCATTTTTTGTAATTCTATATTGGTTTTATCCTTTAAGTTTGTTTTTAAAATAAAAACCAAACAAAATAACCCCCACCTTAATAGTAGTATCAATATTTGAGTTTGATTAAATAACTGACTGCTGTAACCTAGCCAAATTGAGCTGTCATAAACTAATCATTACACCCACCATCCCGCACTTTAAAATGTTACATTCAAACCTAGCAGCATTTGATGAGACAGTGAAAAGTCCTCTTAACCTCAGCTAGAAACACTGTATTTTTTTTTCTCTACTGGCAAGCTAATAAATAAGCCCTCTGTGGCTTATGTTATCAACTTTGTTCTAGAAGATAGCCAATGTGTGATACATTTTTATTGTAAAATCCATTTTATGCCTTAGATCCCAAGGTGTTCAGGACAAAGAAGGGTAATTATCTGGCTGATAGTGTATTCACTGCAAAACACTAGCCTGCGTCTCTATGCTTTGGAAAGAAAGTACCGGCAGTCTGACTTCACTTCTTATTCATGTGAACTGTTATCTTCATCTCCTCAGCTCTGGCTATTCCCTGGGAGGTAAGAATGCTGGAGGTGGAGGACAGGGAAAACTGTACCTCCTGTCCTCAGCCCTACACAGTTATAATGAAGCTTCAAGGCAAATTACTCAGGTCACTGTCATACCAATTCTGAATACAATGTACAGAAAAGAAGCTGCCAATTTCCATCCAAATGTCTGCCTTCCTGACTGGTCAACTCAATTCAGACTCTACAGGGTCAAAATCTTTGACCATCACTTCCTTCTCCAACTCATATGGAGACTAGATTAGGTCCCTCCTCTGGTCCTCTAGGACAGCAAACATTATACTGGATGTAAATATCCTTTGTTTCTTTCTGCCAGATGGTAGGGGAAGAGGCTAGGTCTTTTGTGTCTGTTTTCCTAAGGTAGCACAATGGCTTTCAAAATATGACCAGATGCCCTTGGGGGTTCCTGAGACCTTTACAGGATTTTTCAAGATGAAAACTATTTTTGTGAAAGTACTAAGATACTATTTGCTTTCTTTGCTTTCATTCTCTCTGGAGGAGTTTTCCAGAGGAATGCAATACTGCAACAGATTGAATACAGAGCAGATAAGAGAAGCCAGCTGCCTTTTGTTGAGCCAGACATTAATGACATTTGTAAAAATGTAAAACAGCATCACCTTCTATTTTATGAGTTTTTGATAGTACAGTTATTTTCAATAAAAATTCTGTCACTGCCTATACATTATAGGAATTTTGTGTTCTGAGACCAAAAACTTTGATATATATCCTGGCAAAATGCTCAAAATAAAATACAAACTACTCACAAAGAAGAAAGAGAAAAAAAGGGACAGAGAGGAGGGCAGGAAAGAAAAGATAAATTCTGTCTTGGTTACTTTTTTGTCATTGCTAAGACAAAAATACATCATGCCAAAAATGAAGGAAGGAAAGGTTTATTTAGCTTACAGTTTTTGGAAGTTTTAACCTATAATCAACTGGCTGCAAGGCAGGGTGGCGTGGTACTGGGGTAACGCTTCAAAGCAGCAGCCAAGGCAAAAGAGGTAAGAGCAAGCCTCTCTTTCTCCCTTGCATTGTATACAGGACACCACCCTCCACCCAGGGCGGGTATAGCACTCACAAAATCTCTGTGCCCTCCTCTTGTACAAGATAAAGATATTTTTGAAGTAAGAACCCTGGCTCCCTGATGAGTGTCTCAGTAAAACTTCCAAACTTCTCAAGTTGACACAATGCGTCAACCATAACACCAAAGTCAGAAAGGCAAGGCTCACATAATCAGTTCCTGGATTCAGTGTTAGGGGAAAGTGGATCAATGCAGTGACAAGATGCATTTCTATTCTGGTTCTGATTGTGAAGGTAAACCAACTGGTAACTGAATGGCTTGTGTAATCATTGCACAGTTTCTGTGTCTGTGACAGAACTTCAGGTTCTTTAGGGAGAAGGAAGAGGAGTGCTTTCCTTGTGTGAGTGGGACTGCACGCTGTCGGAGAATAATGTCTGAAATCACACTGATTATATCTCTCGCAACCTGGTCGAAGAAACTGCCATAAAAAGAAGTAAACATCCTAAATCACCCCAATAAAAGGCATCAAAGGTTGAGAGCATCATGGTGTATTTCTGAAACAAATTTGGCCTCAGAATTCTCAGTGTTTGAGAGGCAACCATTGTGTCTCAAAAGAGAAATCATGATCTTGGAAATTTCAAGGTATTACTCTCTCACAGAGCTGAGAGAGCCTCTCAAGGCCTATGATGTCTTCCTCAAATTGATGACTAAGACCTTTGCTCTCACCATGAGGCCTGGCAGGTGGAGCGTGTTCCACAAATGCATGTTAAAAGATCATCTGTGTATAAATGGCTTTTGTTGTGTATGCCAGTCGTTTGGGCAAAGACTCACATACAGTGATTCTTCCCCAATTATAAATTATCTTTAAGATTTGAGATTTTGAAATACTTATTTTTGAACAACTATTGGTTCATCAAGAAAATTTTGTATTTCATCTATATCAGCACCTCTGGAAAGACAAAGAAGAAAGCCAAAGAAATAGAAAACAAAGAGGATAGATGAATGGAATAAATTTTAAAAAGTAGTCGGCAGTGAACATGAGCCTGGAACTGTAAGTGACAGAATGAGAAGAATTCCATAAAATTCAAGAGTCTAAGAGGAAAAGTCACTATATAAGATTGCCATCAGACATGAATGAGGAAGAATGCGTGTCTATCATCTGCAATAAAGCACACAGGAGTACTAGCAGTAAGATGATTTTGGATGGAGATAATATAAAAGATTCTTATGAACATGGAATAAGAAGTAGAATTAATGCTGGAGGGTGCATTAGATTGAGTTTATGCTGGGTGTAATGCCATTGGTTGTGTTCCAGTACATATGCTATATAAGAAGGAAAGTAGAGACATTTACAGAAACATTTGTGTGTTACTTCTAATCCATTGCCTGTAAAACTTTTTTGTTTTAATAAGGATATTATTTCTCAGCAGTGAAAGCTCCCTCCTTTGAACCTTTCCAGAAACCCAATTCATATCACATTTTATCCTCTAGGAAGGGCAAGGCAGATGCCCTTGTTGCCTGGCTGTCAGTGGGCAGGGTTAATAGAGCCCTTCCACCAGTGGCGTTGGCAGGGTATGCTTGTCCGGGTCCTACATGAGGCAGACAGCAAAAGGAGATTAAACAAGCAAAGATTTTTTTAGAGAAAATGTTGGGTGAGAGAAAAGGGGGGAGTCAGATGGCTGACAAAGAGGTTAGACCTCTATATAGGTATCACCCCAGTGGAGGAGAAAGGAAGGGAAGTTTAAGTGGAAGTCTCCCAGACTGGCACGTAGTCTAAGTAAGACTTGCCAAAGCCAGCTGTATCAGTGTTCTGAAGTCACCTCTATCTATGAGCTCCTCTGCTTTAATAACCCCCCAGTAACCCCATTCTCAGTCATCAACTGGGAACAAATAGTTGGAGCCACTGATAGGCACTGCCTACCCCTTCTTACACTGCCTGCAGTGGTGGTGTACACAGGTATTTTCTCGGGACTGAAACAGAGTACCTAGCCACATCCTCAGTCTCCTTAAAGTTAACTTTTTAAATTGCCAAATATCAATCACTCGTGTATTTATTCAATAATACTTATTGAGAACCTATGCTATGCAAGCCCCTGTTCCAGGCAAGAGCAATGAAGTAAGAAAGAAATATATTCCTGGGAATATCTAAGAATATTTAATGTAAATTATAATTGAAACACCCTGTAACAAGTGGACAAGCTGTCCTTTTCTCATTCCCATGGCACACATGAGTAATTGGTTCTACTGAGCTTGAACAGGACCTCAGGCTTTCTCTTGCTGTGGTGTTTCTCACTTCTTCCAATAAATAAAAGAACTCTTTCAATCCATAAGATCAAACTTATTTGTCATCACTGTCCCAGAAGAAGTGGTGGATAGTGGAGTGACCAAGATTGGAATGTGAAGAATATTACACACTCAAATTGTCTAGGGTGAGAAAGTAAGACAAGAATAAGACCAACATGATTGTCCCCAAGGAGGTCTATGATAAATGTACCTAATGTGAAACAAAATGACAAAAGCATAGCTAAGGATATAAAGTCAATTTCTTACCCTTCCATCTGGGGCCTAATGAACATGGAGATCATTTTTGATACAGACTGCCATCCCAAGGCAGTGAACTGTCATGACTATTGCAGAGTTTGGGAATCCACTGACTGGCAGTTCCATGAATGAAGGCAGAAGACAGTGGGCATTCATCAAGCCAGATAAGAACAGGCACTTATCAAGAGTGTACTTCACTGGAAGAAAGGGTCTTTTGGATACTATTATCTAGGAATTTATAATGCAACAAGCAATCAAGCAAACAGGACTCCTGGGCATATTCAGAATACCCTAGATTCTTGGTTTTGGGAGAAAAGAAGAACAAGAAAGTTTAACTTTTAAAATGTAAGTTAACCTATTCTTTTCTTAAAGATGAACTCCTGACCAGTCAAAATTTGTCTCCATTCAAATATTCTTGTTGCTACTTGGAGGCAGGAGATTTTTTTTTTTAAATTTATACCCCAGACCTGCTCCTTGCCTCATGGGTACTCAATCAGAAAATGGCTCCATCATTGCTACCTGAGCCCCAAACTTAGAAGCTGCCTTGATTTTTATCTTTTCCTGTCCAGCAGTCCTTCTATAAACCTCATAATTCATCAGGAAGTTCTGTCATTTCCACACCAACATAACAGAATGTACAATTGTTTTTAGACCCTTCTGTCAGTATTTCACTCCCAGCCAAAACCATTTCCTGCCTTAACCTCTGCAATTTGGTTCCATATTGTCTCTCTCAACTCCCATAGTCTCTTTCAATAGAGCTTTCAGAGGGATAGTTCAAAAACAACATCTGATCATAAAGCAGGCCAGGGCAACTTCTGATTGGATCCTCTCAAGGCCACCATTTTTACAGTAAAGTTCAAACGTCTTCTGTGGTCTTCTACACTTGTTTCTGACCTATCTCCCTCTACAGTCCTTGCCCATTATGGCTGAGACATGTGGTTTCCATGAAATCCTCAAGTGTACCCAGCTCAGTCTTGCTATCTACAGTAGCTAGAATGCTACTCATATGACCCTCTAGTCACATGACCTTCTAGTCACATGACCTTCTAGTCACATGAACATCTCCTCAAGAATCCTTTCCTGAAATACTCCGTTTAAAATATCTCCCTGCTGCCCCACAACTCATCCTATCACATCTTTGTTCTTTTTGTGCTGAAGATTACTCCTGAAATTACTTTTTGTTAAGTCTTGATTTTTTTTTTTGGTTGGTGACTTGTGTTGTATTTCAGATATGAAGGCCCTAAGAATAGGTGCCTTGTCTGTTTTTCTCATCACTTTTTCTCAAAAGCTCAAACAGTTCCTGGCTCATGGTAGGCACCAAAAAATATATGCCAATCCAGTACATGAACTAATGTCTCTCATGACTGTCAGGAAGGCCAGGAAAGTTTCTGTGACACCAGTTCCCTTCTTATACACTGTTTCCTGGCTCAGTAGGCTCCTACTTTATACCCTTTTCCCAACAATGTTCACCTCTTCCGGCAACCATCAGGATCTTCTAGTGCTTTATCCCTTCTATAATCAAGGCATCAGTCTTTGATCAGCTCAGACACTTTCCATGTCAGTTCTCTGTTTCTGTCTCTGTCTCTCCTCTGTCTCTGTCTCTGTCTCTTTCTCTCTCCAAATAGAATTTGTGTAATTCAAAGGCCCTTTAGCCTCAAAATGATCTGCTGCCCAACAAATGAATCCAGAAGCAAGTTGATCATTTTGAGAATGAGCTCTTTCATTCACCTGTGCCTTGATTTTCTTTTTAACAATACCCCTCTTTAATATACACACAGGTGAACCCAAACCCTGTAGGTCTTTCCATAGGCTGCCCAAGCTGCCACTGTGCCAGCATGAGGGGACAGTCTGTTCTGTGTTGCCTCTGGGCAGAATGCCAAAGCTCCAAGCCAGAGTTCACACCACATTCCATCCCAGGGATGTGGTTCCGGCCTTGAACAGTCAAAGGGCATCATGCTCATGCTTTTCTATAGGGTAAATTGCGTTTTATTTTAAGCTTCCTGGCAACCTCGTTTACTCTCTGTGCCAGTGGGTGCACCTGTTCTTTCACGTCTCTGTGTCTTCACTGGCTGTGCAGCAGAGAAGGAGCTGTGAGGAACAATGCAGGGAATAAATGCCAGAGCCCCCTCCCTCAACAGTAGAAGGCAAAACTTCAAATCCTCCTGTCCTGGAGTTTAACAAGCCCCACACCATGCCCTGGCACATAATTCCACAATCCTCATAAAACAAGCTCTTAGAGATGCTATGCAAACCAGGCAGGCATCCAAGCTTTACAGCCAAAATGACTACAGTCACAGGTAAATTAAGCTTCCTTTTGAACATTTGGACTAAAGTTAGTGCATTTGGGGACTGACTTGGGCTTCAGTGCCTGTCCCTGAACTTGTAAATAGCAGGCTCTTCAAATATCTCTTAGATTATGAAGCACTTATACCTTGGGTATGCAGATTACCTCCAGCCCCACTGGGACAGAACAGGTAAAATGGGATTTACTATATGCAAGTAGAAGGGACTACCTATAAAGCGGAACTCTGTGAACTTTATGCTTAATCCTAGAATAGGCAATTGAAGGAGGCAGAGGTTTTATCTCATCTAGAAATAACTTTCAAAATAGCTTCTACCCACACGCAGAGCTGAGGCAATGGACTGTGAACACTGATTTCCCCATACCCAGTATAGTCTGCAAGCAACAATTTCATTCAACAAATATTTACTTAATGCATAGCGCGTGCACGCGCCCGCGTATGTGTGTGTGTGTGTGTGTGTGTGTGTGTGTGTGTGTGTGGCTATGTCAGGCACTGGAGGTGCAGAACTAATAATTATACTAATTATACTAAGTACTTACACCAATAATTACAATCAGATAAGTGCTAAGAAGGACAGGATTGTATAAAGGGAAGAAAACTAATTGAGGGTATTAGAGGGTCACCCTTTAAAAGTGGCAGGTAAACTGCGATCTGGCCATCGAGAGGGCAGATGTTCTTTGAAAAATCCATGAGAAAAGACTAAGAGAGGCAGGTGCACAGTCCACTCAAGAATACATTATAAAGAGGTGATTCTATACACAGTGCAAGGGACATTAGAAATGCCTTCTGCTTGGACAAGCTCACAAGGAGGGGGTCCAAAATTCAGCATTCTACGTAATTTAGAAATACCAAAATTAATAATTACAGTAATTATTAACAACGATAAGTTAATAGGTAATTACTGTAACAGAAGTAATTTTGTGACAGCTTCAGAGGAGGGGGAGGCCAATGATGAACTCATGCTTGCTGGCTTTAAAGAGCCAGACCTAGGCCTCCGCTGGCTCCTCTATAATCTGGCTAGGCAGAGAAACAATGTAAAGTCAAAAATCTGGCAGTTCATCTAGCCTCCTCCCTTCTCCTTCATCTATCAACCCACGGCTCACCATGTCTTTACATTACCCCTCACAAAACATCTCTTTTTGGAGTTGGCTTTCCATCCCCACTACCTCGGCACAGTCTCCATTATTGTCTGTAGGCAACAGAACTAGAAACTGAAACCCTCCTGGAGCTATTTATATTTGTAAATTACTTGCTGGAAAGGAACTTATTGCTCCTGTCTTCTGAGGCAAAGTGGCCAACTGTTGCTCCAGGATGAATTTATCAAGCAACAGCCAACAAGAGGCCCACAGTAGGAAAAGCTCCTGCACTGTAAAAATCTAATATCCAAGACATCGCCATAAGGAAGAATGAGGTACTGGGAGGGCCATGTAAAATTAGACTGATGTTGTATTTGCCTTTGCTACTTCCTTTCTTCTGTATTGTTATCAATATTCTCTATGGGTTGGGCAACTTTGTGGTGGCTACTGTACTGTGTTGTAGCAAGTTGGGTACCTCGGGAAGAAGAGTCTGAGATTGCATTTGGTGTTCAGAATGCTTATGTCAAAGTGATTATGTTAGAAGCGATAGACATCTGTGAGGAAGAAGGAAGGGATGTAGGAAGGGTAGAGAGAGAGGGGGACTTGAGATGCATCCAGCTGACAGCCTCAGTGAATTCCAGAGTGTTCTAGAGCTTGCAGGCACTTTCCTCATGTTCCTCATCTGGATGGGCCTTCATCTTCCTGCATTCTTTGTCCCTGGTGTGGAGACCTCAATTAGGAGATTAACTTTGGGCAAAGCACCTCTCTATAGGTAGGGAAATGCCTCAAGGGGTTAATGGCGCAAAACATTTCTCTCACCATCTGTAGCAACTAATACTTTAAGGAGGGGAAAGCTAGGTGGCAAATCACTGGGTTTACAGCACACTTTGAAAACTAACATAAACCCAGAGGTGTAGATAGTATCTCCATTTTATAGCTAAGAAGATGAGTTGTGGCAAGAGTTGCATATGAGCAAAGTCTGATAGCTGGGTTTGCACTTGTTTCTGATTCCATAATTTGTGCTTCTAGCACTGTGTCATGCCCATTCAGTCTGAGAAGATGAATGGGAATTCACACTGTGCCCACTATGCCCTAACAAAGGCTGGACCCACAATAGACCATAAGTATCTTCTCTCAGTTGAAATAACTAACTGAGACAGTTACATGGCAGAATGAAGACACCATGTAAAGTGAGGTGAGTGCACACATCCTCTTAAAAGGAGTGCCTTCTTTTAGGTTACATTCAGGAACCCCAGAAAGAGTAACAAGGCTATGGCTTATGGATGTTGTTTTCAAATTTAGCAAATATGGAGATCTAATTTATCAACTAAAACTACAAAATACCCAGTTAAATTTAGACAACTGACTTCTTTGTTATAAATATGACTGCTATACTTGGGACATACTTCTACAAAAAAGACCACTTGTTTCTTATCTGACAGTTGAACCAAATATATACTCTGTATTTTATGTGACAACCCTACTCAAGGGTGAGGTGGAAGGGCTTCATCTCTGTCTTTAGGGCGATTTCAATGACAGTAAATGTCTTTCAGACCAAACTCTTTCCCACTCTGTTATCTGAGATCCATTTTCTTGCACTCAACTTTCTTATTGCATCGTTACAGCTAATGATTAGCGTGCTTGGAGAGCACACTAGTACCCTTGGAGAGTGGATGCATGAGCTAACTTATTCACCTTCAGGGGGACACTGAAGAAGTTTTCAGATATAAATTGGGAAATAGGAAAGCTAGAAAGGGTAATATTAAAGGGTATGAAGAGCTCAGAGAGGGAAGAGAAGGCCCATGGTCTCAAGGGCCTAGTGGGCACCTCCATTTTGTCTCCATGAAGCATTATTTAGTTGATAAAATTCTGGGCTCCATGAAGAGGAGGCTCCTGTCTTTTAGGATTGCTCAGAGGTTCATGGGAAGTCCTTTCTCCAGCCCATTACTCACAATAACTCCCTGGCTACCCTCAGCCTGCTGTACCCATGGACTATTTGTGGATCACCAGGAATTCTTGTGGCCCAGTGCCACTGCATCTGCCTGAGATTTCTTAGCATCTCTGAAATAGGAAACTGTGCAGGCAATCAAAATACTATCACAAGTGACCTGAAATTCTTCCATTTCTCTCAACTTTCCAGATGAGCCATTCCCTTTTATTATCCAGAGATTCATAAAAATTCATAAGTGAATGTAGCAGCTTAAATAGTTTTCTTTTAGGAGTTTGGCACTAAATACATTATATGAATTCCCTCAGCCCTTGGACAAGAAGCCATTAGATATGGGCTATTACTTGCATTATCATTACATTAGTGGGCCATTATGAAAAATAAAAGTTCTAATCAGCATGAACATTTATAAAGTGCCATGATGGGGACTATGCCAGACTGGGCTGTCTCAAACATCCAAACTAACCATGGTGAATAATGAATTTAAACACAAAAAGAGGGTGAACACAAAGAATCATTTTAACAAATCCCACTCAAAGTCTTTAGTAATTAAAGCCCTTGGAGACAAAGGAGAGGTCCACCCCCATCCCATTAGCTGTATAAAAGTTTTCTGAACTCTTCTGGTGCCACAAGAAAATACTCAGTGTCTTTACCCCGACCACTCAGTTTCCAGCTGCATTGAAGTGTCCTCTAAGGTCGCAGGCAGCCCTGCGTTCCTCTGGAGGTGGCTCAGAGGCTTCACGGGTGATAAGGAGCTGTCAGTGAGCAATGTCCTTTCCCATTCATTTCAGTATTTTTACTGAAATCCTCTTTATGAGTCGCAAACAATCTGGAATGAGCCACATTCACTTCTCCCAGATTTACCTTCAAGGATAAACCAGGCAGCTACATCCGACAGGTGCTTTTAAAGGGACCAAGCTACTCACTTGTCATGTTGGGGACATTCATGGGAGTATAGGTCAATCATAGGCGTCAAACAACACGGCTGGCATCATGCCTCAGTCCTCAGCCAATGGCTGGAGAAAGTCAGACGATTAGTAACACACTGAGTAGTGACAAGTAGGAAATTGCAAGGAGTTTGTACGGTGATGCAGCAGAAAACGACTAATTCTTAAAAATAAGGGCCCCTCAAGAGTGCAGCCTGTATTTGTGGCTGGAGGAAAGGTACAAATAAGGTGGGCATGAGGAAGATAGACCAACTCTGAAAACTCCGCCTGGCAGAGCCTTCTATCGTCTTCCCAGCTGCTCTCCCTGACTTCCTGGGCAAGTAGCCCACCCCCAGAGGCCCTCCAGGTCCTGCATCAACTCCTGTCTAACACACAAAAATATTCTTCCTGTACTTCTTAGTTTTGACCGGTTTGACTGCTCTGCCATGGGAGTGTCCACAGCCCGTGTCATATGTCTGCCTGTCCATTCACTCATTCAGTAACTGATTCAGTCAACAGATTGGCAGTAAACGTGGTCTTTCCACAGCACCAGGTGCTCACAGTTCTCTCTGCATACTCAGCACCTGACACAGAGCTTGGCACCTTGCATGCATGAACTAAAAGTTGGTAACTAAATGCTTGAAAGACTGAGGACTGGTTTTACACACAGGGACTGTGTTTCTAGGTGCCCCTTTTGCTGGAGGATGGGAGGATGGATAGAGAGGAAAGACAGGACGATGATATGGTGATTAGTTCTCGGGATCTGAACTGACACAAATATCCCAACCAACCGGAAATGTCTGGTCCACCGTAAAGCATGAAAAGTACTTTATTCTCAGCACCACTACTCTTTTGGATAAAAGATATATTTTGTCCTGTGTGCTGTAATTAAGTATCTATTAGCTAATTTTTGCCCCATTTTACTTGCAACATACTTTCTTTCAAATTTTTTCCCCTAATTGTGCTTTCCCTAAATGGCCTGCCTGCTTTATTTAGCAAAGTTTAAGGCTTCTCTAACAGAGAAGGGCTCTCTGTCTCTATAGCCCTGCCCACTACTCCTTGACTTTCAGCTTGCTCCCCTGGCTGCTGCTGGCCTCCTTGTTTGGTCTGAGGATCCAGCCCTCCCACTTTTCAATGATGCTTGACTGAGAATTTTGTTCCTATTCCCATAATATCTTTCTTCTAATAAAAACAACCTGTGATGCACACTGCATTTTAACTAGTCAAATTTCTGCTCCCTTATTGTGTATTCAGCAACTTTAGGGCATCCCAGCTATTCTAAGTTATTATATGCTTAGTTAAACATACTAAGTTCTCCTTGTTTTGTTGATTACCATTTCTGCAGTGGAGCCTGGGCCCCTCCACACATAGTTTTACAACTGGCTTTCTAAGCCAACAAGGACCACGGGGAATCAGTCTCACCAGAGGGTAACAGAGTGGTGCACGGTGTCCTAGGAGAAGGTCTTTCCAGAGGCTGTGCTGTAGCTGCATTTGTTGCCCCATATCCAAGTCCATCCAACAGACTCCCAGGAATGAGGCAGGCTTCTTGCAGCGAAGTGTTTTGAAATAGCAGGCCGTCATGGAGGCTGGGCAGTCTCACTCCTGGGCAGTGATTTTCATGGGTGGAATGTTCTACAGCACCATCTGTCCCACATGGGTGGGATGTGTCAGCAAGATCCTTTTGCCGGCTCTAGGAAATGCAATTTTTGAAACCTAGATGCTCTTGCTTAGAAAAAGATATGGATTTTTTTTTTTTTTTTGGAACTTGATAAACTGCAGAAGGCTGGAAAGAATATGCAAATGAAGCGGGCAATGTGTTAGAATGTGCCATGAGGACCGGGGGCTTCAGGCCAGGGCAGTCCTGAACTGGGCACTGCTTGAGCATGAAAGTGTAGCTGCCAGGGGTGGGAGTGCGTGCCTGTCATTCCAGCAATCAGGAGGCTGAGGCAGGAGTATCATTACAAGTTCAAGGTCAGTATAGGCTACACTGTAAGTTCAAAACTAACTTGAACTACATTGCAAGATTCTATTCCTTTCTCCCAGCAAAGTGAAGCTGTATTTTCCAATCTCACTAGTGTCTGCTGATACAGCTAAAAGAGATGTCCTCTAAAGAGCCCCATGGGAGCCTATATATCCTTCCAGTGATGCAGCCTTGTAAAAACCATTGAGGAGGCTTCTCTCTGAGAAGTATGGTCATCTCAGCAAATGCTGTGGAGTGTCTGTGTGCTTCCAAGAGAAGTCTTACCCATTTCTCCCTGAAGCTCTATGCCTTTAGGGATCATGAGGAGATACTGGGCTCATAGATCATGATTTCATTTTGGGTCAGTTTAAAAGTTTAACTAAGTGACTCAGCAGGCAGCCAGCGTCTTCACTTTGTAAACATCCTGAGCCTGTGTAAGAGGAGGGCTCGGAGATGGTATGAGTGCTACACCCACCCAAGGGCAGGTAGTCTGCTTACAATATAAGGGAGGAGAAGAGGTTTGCTCCGCCCACCTCTTCTTGATGCTCTTGTTGCTTTTGCTGTCCTATGATGCCTTGAACTGTAGCCCCTGTGCCACGCCACCCTGCCTTGGAGCCAGCTGATTATGGACTGAAAGCTCTATAAACCTTTCTTCCTAAACTTTGGGCATCGAGTATTTTGTCTCAGCAGTGAGTAAAAAGTAACCAGCACACCCATGGCTTCTTTGCTCCTATGGGCCAGAGGAGGAAATTGAAATCAGGGCTTTCTGGTAACATATCCTGAATTCTTCTACCTGCCCATGCTTCTTATTCATAGCTGCCTACAGCAATTGAATAAATACTTACTGAGATGACGCCATGTGGCATATGCTATGCTAGAAGCCTGGCAACAAAGTGTTTGGTAGAGATCTAATAGCAATTCCAGTGTGGGGACAATCCCATAAGCAGACTGTTACAAGACTGCTAAAGGCCAAGGAATAAAGGATGGCAAGAGACTGTCTATTAAACCATAGTGCCCACCTTTTTAATGGAAGATAATAAGTTATAAAGGCCCCCAAATGAGGCAGATTGACACAAGTAGAGGACAAGTCACCTGCAAAGGCCTAGAGACAGTAAAGTGAATAAGTAAAAATGGTCTAGAGTCATCTAGGTTTCAGATGTAAGATGGTAGGAGATGGGGATATAAAAAGGAGCCCTAACTACTTCCAGTATAGTAAATATGTGTGTGCAGCCACCTAGGGGAACCAATTTTAACATCAGCCCTCATTTAGAGACCCACTTACATCAACGGGAGTTATATCTGTCTCCGTTCTTCATGACCTTTACCTGTCATCAGAAATAACAGAGGAAATTCAGTTTTTCGGTAATCCCCGTTGACAAACATCCAGTCCCCTAATCTTCAATGTGACTGAGTTTGATGCCTTTCATGTGATTCGGATGGCTCTTGCCAGCACACCTCTGCATAGGCTCAGCCTGAGAAGGACATCTTGAAAGCTCCTGTTAATTTTATCTGGCTGGAGCACTGGGGAGCACGTTTAGCTCAAAGAGACATCAATTAAGTTGTCTGTCATGCTATCATTTGTCTTAAAAGTATTCAGTATCTACCAGGCAGATGCTGACAGACAGTACAAAGGCCTTTTGTGGATGAGATAACATAGAAAATGCTAATTAGCTCAGCAAACGCCCTGTGCCTTCCCCACGATGGAAAGCCGTGATCATAATATGTCTTTCTGTGTGCGTCTCTCAAAGCTATAGGCAAAGAAGTTTGCCATCAGAGCATCTAAGTTTCTACACAAATGATTAGGCAAGTGCTGGACTGGGGCCTGTACTGCATGTAGGTGGACCCAGAAACACTGCTGTGAAATTGACAGAATGGGGTGATTCGTCAACCTCACTAGGCTAAAGCATGTGAGATAGTTGGAACACCTTTATTGCTGAGTGTGTTTGTGGGTATTTCTGAAGTAAGATAATGCTTAGATTAGTGGAAGAAGAAAAGAAGATATGCTCTCAACATTCTAAACAAGAGTCATCTAATCACTTGGGGGACCCAGTAGGAAGAAAAAAAGGCAGAAAAGGGCAAATTCATTCTCTCTGCGTGAAGTGAGGTATCTGTCTTTCCCTGTCCCCAGACATTAGTACTTCTGGTTGTGGACTTTTGGAATTATGCACTCACAACCCAGCACATGTTAAAAGTTTTCTACAACATCCATTACCCTTTCGAAGACATTATTACTACCAACTCCCTATGAAGTGGATGAGACAAATGTTGTCATTCTCATTCTACAACGCAAGAAATTGAGGTTCAAATAAACAAATAAAGTGCTTATTACTTCAAATCAAATAGGCTGAGCCAGGTTCCAGGTGCCACCTTCTTCCTCTGAGCTCTTCCCTGAAAATCACAGAGGGCCCACCAGTGTTAGACCTGCCATTTCTTGAGCATAAGTGCCCAGCAAAAAACAAATGATAATTGTCATCAGGTAAAAGGGAACTTAAAATCAGGAACCAAAAGGACCACAGGAAGCCAGGTACATAATTTGGTGATTCATGACATTTACTATAACTTGTGGAAACGGAAACTGAAAGTGTCCAGGACCTGCTGTAGATTCAGATAAGCAGGCCCAGCTCTGCTCAACTCCTTGGAATTTACCCGAAACAGTCTTCTCCCTCATACCTCTTGAGCAGGAGCATTTTCACTGAAAGGTCCCTGGGCAGCCTGACTGCCCCAGGGACTTCTCAGCTTTGCTGCAGGTTGAGGCTCCTTCTGCGCGTAGTCTTTCTGCACTTACAGCATTTCTTGTGCCAACCATCTATCTCATGAGTTCTGATAATATTCATATTGCAACTGTGAATCCTGCCCTCTGCATCCATGCAGAGGAAGCAACATGAGCCAAGCTAGGATTTTGAAATACACAGCTGAAGGCCAAGGTTTGTTGAAGATTGTACATGCCCAGTCTACTTACCTCCTCATGTAAATTACAAAGGATATTAATCTGACAAATGAGCAGCTAGGGCCAAGAAAGATGAAGTGAGGTTTCCAAAACCTCAATCTGCATTAAAGCCTCAGAACTCTGTCTTATTTTAACCCAGTGGAACGTCTCTCTCTCTCTCTCTCTCTCTCAACAAGGTTGAAAAACTACCAGGACAAGGCCCCTTCCTGGGAAATCAGACCACTTGAAGCCAAGGAACTCTCTAGGAGACAAACAAAAACCTTTGGAACAGGGAGATATGTAAGGTACAGGCATTGGCTTCACATCCTCAGGTGGAGAGGACCAAGTCAAGACTGTGAGCATCAGCCCGAGGACACGCCTGATGGTGTGTGCTCTGCAGATCTAAGCAGGGCTGGAGCCTGGGCCTCCAGGCAGCAGAGGCTGCTGGAGCAGATTGGCTTGGATTCTAGCTGTTCGTACTTGCTTATCCAGTGGCTTCCTGACCATGGGGGATTCTTCTGTTAGCAGTTTGCCCTGTGCTCACCGGGCTGAAGTTTCTCTTGCTTGTTATTATTGCCATTATTCTCCGAAGAATTCAGCCACAGAAACTTCTGGAACCACAGCTGTAGCCAAGCTTCCTCTAAAACAGCTCCTGGGACAAGCTGTTCCTAGTACTCCTCATTGTACCTTCCCCAGAGCATCTCAGCTCGTCCCTGTCTCTGTCTATTTTACCGACAAAAAACAGTGCTCATCTCACCAAATCAAAAGGGAGAGGCATGGTCTCCAGCACAAGTCAGGATTTGGGATCCATCCTGTTCAGGCCTGAGGAGACGGCAGTCAGTAGTAGACATCACACCTCCTCTCAGATTCACCCTAAGACAAAAGCCACAATTAAAGTGGGGGTAGAAACCTCCTGTGGTCTAGCCATTTCCTTCAAGGCACAGGTCATCTGGAAAGCTTCCCAACCCTGAAGCCCACACTCATCTCCACCACTGACCAGCACCAAGGACGTTTTATGGAAGGGGTCTTTGATTCCTGAGTCACTGAGAAGGCATCAGAATAGCAAACTCTTGTTTCCACTGCTGTAGCACAAACCTTAAGTATTTTTTCAGACCACAAGTCCTTTGATAGGACCACAAAAGAGGCTGTAAATGAGCGAGGGAGGAGTGACTTGTCATTTAGTGATGGCTGAAACATGGCTGAGAATAGGGCAGGAATCCAATAGTTACAAGGCAGAGCAGCACACTAGGTGCAGGCAGATTTTGGAGTTAGGTGGTCCTGAGTTCAAATTCTCACTTTCCCCCATGAAAGCTCTTCTCCTTATAACAAGTTACTTAACTGAAGAGTAAAACAAAATAAGGAACTGTGTCACTAAACTGTCTGAAATGGCAACTGTTGTGCCTACTAAAGTAGTTGTTTGAAAATGAGAAGTGAATAATAAAAAAACCTAGGCTACGTAAACCAAGGCTCGTCAAAGTATGTTCTCTGGATCAGTGGTCTCAGCATCACCTGGAAGTTAGAGATATACAGTCTCGGTGTACCTCACTCATGGAATCAAAAACTATGGGGAGTGACCACCCCTAGAAACCCCCATATCTTAACAAGCCCCCTAATAAATACATCTAAAACTTCAGAACCCCTGTAGGATCCCCGGAGACGTCCCCCTATTAAATACGTCTAAGACTTTAGAACCCCTGTAGGATCCCTGGAGACATCCCCCTATTAAATACATCTAAAACTTCAGAACCCCTGTAGGATCCCCAGAGACGTCAGTGTCCTCTCTCTTCCCTGCCTGAGATGAAGGAATAACTCTCATCTGCACCAGGTCCAGACAGAGCTAAATAACAATGTGGTCAGTGGCCAGACAGTCATCACATAATCATGATCATTTGGGACAAGTCATTGGATGAAAGTGTAGAAAGTGTTTCCATTGACTTCACCATGAGAATAGCATGTCCAACTCAATGTAGCCCAATAAGAGATTGAGTGGTTGCTATTACACAGAGTAATGAAGTAGCCTTAAAAGCAAGCATTCAATACACACTGATAGACTCAGAGCTTGTTAAATGTGGGATGCTACATATATTCTTTTAGATCTGCTGTCTTCTAAACCATTTCAACCCTGGATGCACATTAAAACTACCTAGGGAGCTTTGAAATATCCAGATAACCAGGCTGTGCCCTAGACAAATCACATCAGCATCTCTGTGGAAGGAATGAGACCCAGGCGTGAATAGTTCTTAAAGCTCCCTGGGTGATTCCCAGCCCAGCACCGTGAACTACTGAAGCAGGTGGATATGCAGCAGCGCTGGGACCATGGGCAGGCAGGAGTAACACCAACTCCTCTTTACCCCTACTACTCAGGTCACAGGCCCAGCTTTTCTCACTACAGACAGAGGAAACCAGTTCATGACATGAAAATCACCTGGATGTCACAAGAACTCTTAGAGAAAAAAAGCAAATGTGGTGACTTGGATTTTGTGGATTATCATTTCCTGTGATGCTAAGAGCTGCTAGGTAGCTTGCCTGAGGGATAGGGAGTCCCAGAACTGAACTGAGGCCACATCTTTGGCTCTAGTCCTCTACAATTCAAGTCCCCTTCACTGCAGCATGATCTCTCTTCGTCTTCATTTGTTTGTTTGTTTCATGGTTTTTCTTCTATCTTCCTAGAAAGCTGCCATATGCCATGGGTGCTCATTACGTGGCTCAGTCTTAATATCACCTTATCCTCAGTAACTGCACTGTCATGGAGGTGAGATGACTCACATATTACCAAAGAAAGCCTAGGTGCAGAGAAGTACTTAATGACTTAATTGGCCCTTTATCAGACTGATGGAGCTGGCACAGGATCTGGATCTTTTCTTCTTCTTCTTCTTGTTCTAACTGCAGTGCTCTCTCTCCACACCACACCACACTTTTCAGAAAGAAATGACAAAAGAACATGCCAACATAGCCTCCTAAAATGGAGTTTAAATGGGAGTTATCACAACAAATTATTTCAAAGCCAGAAAGTGGCAGATGTGTTATTTTTGATAATGTACTTTGCCCCATCTTTCTACAAGACATGGCTCATATAGGAACAGATAGGGTCAAATCCCTTACCAAACCGGGTAGAAGGAGAGGGGAGCCAAGGTATGTGAAATAGCTCAAAGAGAAATCCACTCAGAGGGAGGAATATGCATTTTCAGTGCCTGTCCACCTCCATGTGTGCCATGGCTTGCTGAATTTATCCTACAGATTTGAGGTTTAGAATAGGTTTCCAAATTGATCTGGCTTCATTCAGCCTGACTCAATACTCCTCCCTTGATGCACTACCTCAGGACACCCCAAATGTATGCCTGCCTCATGTGGAGTTTGACCCCGCACTGGCCTGGTATTTAATGGGGACCTCACCTTGTTGGCCCTTGTAAAACTGAGACAGGTAGACAAGCACCAAAAGGGATCTGTGGAAAGCATTTTAGTGGGCTTTAAAAAAAGCTTATTTTTTTCTGATTTGTGTTGTCTCCTTTTGCAAAGTTCAGTATCCTTTCAAGCACATGGGTCATGGGAGAAATCCGCTTCTGACATTTTACATATTTGTATACTTGCAGCCTAAGTACTGTTGGATCACTAGATGTTTGTCCCCATGGACAAATGTTAGGTCTTAGAAAATTTGGCAAGGGTAAAAGATTTAGAGAATGGCATGGTCCTGATTGGAGAATTCCTTCCTAAACAGCCCTGCCTGCTCTTGCTGCCCTGGCTGCTGAGATTCTCCGTGTGTGTTATATGCATATATTATATACTTTTTGTGTGCACCCCTTTCTTTGGAACATCTTTAAACAAGTAAGCAAGCCAACACAGGTCTATTTTAATACAGAAGGCAAAACAGTGAATCACACAGGCCTGGGTTGAATTCCAATCCCGACATGGCTTACTCTGCACATTCACACCATGTTTCCAACACCGCTTCACCTAAAAGACAGAGAAGCAGGGAAGCAGTGTCTGATCTGCCTCATGGAGCTGGATGAGAATTATGTGAAGAAAGGCTACAGAGAATGCTTCACAAACTGCAAAGCATTATGTCAATATTAGCAAAGTCATTGTAACATTATTAAGGCTTTTTGTGGTTGGTAAGTATGCTATGCCATATACACTGAAATAAAATCATTACTATCCTAACACTACAATTCATGAACTAGACACTCTCTGATATCAAGAGCTTAAGGTCTAGGAGGAAGATATCCACAATGAGAGGACATTGAGTATTGGGTGCTGAACTATAGGGAAGGAAGTACAGAGCAATAACTATGGGCTGCAGAGAAGAGGTGCCTAACTAATCTATAGTCCGGAAGGCTTTGTGGAGGAAGTGACCATGAGCTATGCTCAGAAGGATGTGAAAGCATGGTGCAAATTGGGAGGCTGAGGATCATAAGAACCTTATAGGAAGGAAAATCATATGTGATGAAACTGAACCAAGATGCTCTAGATAATATATCCAAACAAACATGCTACCTGTGGAACTCCTGTAATTACAGGTTCTCAGCTCCTTGCCTAGTGATTTCACATCACTGGGCTCTTGAACCTTGCTGAGAGTGGGACAGGAGGAAGATGAAACTGTCTTGGCTATTGATTATAGAAATCATTGTGTCACTAGTTCTCTATTCATAACAAATCAACATTTCCCCTGTAGCAAGCCCAGGTCTTGGCACACAGCTGATTGCTAATAAACATGAAATGAATAAAAACACCTTGAACTGCCAATATAATCTCAAAGAAGCTGGCTATGATTATGATAAACATAACCCAAGTATCAAACTTTCCTACCTTTTTAGCCATTTAAATTTCAGACTCACTAAAGCTATCTCTTCAGTCATCCGTCACATTTCTGCCACCCAGTCTTCACAATCCCCACCCAAACTTAACCTCAGTTACACAGCTCCATCCATCCATTCACTTTTCAAAACTCAGATGCCATTCATTGCTTCTTGCTAAGACTGTACTCAGGTGGTTCTTTAAGTTTTCCCACCAAACTCTGACAACTCAGTAGAAAAATCAAGAATCATAGTGTTTTACAGATGAAGAAACCACATTAGAATTTAATCAGTTTCCTAAAATGGAGAGGAGCCAGACAAGAAGGGGCCCACAGAACCAAGGTACCCTGCAACACAATGGTTGAGCCATATACTCAAATTTCAGTGTGATGTCTGCAAAAGATCAACATTTCCATTTATCAAAAGAGCCAAATGTGATTGTTCCATGTGTATGCCTTGTTATGTTTCTGCTCTCAGGGGAAAATAAGGCAAGTGCCACCGGTGCTCCATATGTCTCTTCATATCTGCCCTTACTTCACCCTTCAGCTGAATTTCCTTGCTATCCCTACAAGTTTAAGTACACATGAATTTCTCCTACTCAGTTCAGTTTGTTTATGGAGACTGTGAGAATACAAACACAGCAGCAGTGTCATGTTGGACCTCATTCTCCATTCAGCTCCAGATCCTACTTTTGAGGATGGTTACAAGTGGGAAAAACGCGATGGAAACTTGCCAGGGTTTCTCAAAGTGTGACCCATAACAGAGGGGGTAGGGTGATATTAGGGACATAAAGAAGGTTCCAGAATCAATAAGATTGGGAAACACCAAATGAAACAAAATTAAGCAACTATATTTACTAAGATCTCACAGATATGCAAGTGTACAATTCATAACTCTGAGAGATGACTATCACACCTTGCATATCCCAATGTATCTGATCCTTTAAGAAGCCTCACTCTGGACTCGTGTGTGAACAACCTCTTAAAAACGCCATCTAAGCTGTTCTAGAGCCCAGTTTTCTTTGCAAAGTGAACCACATCCTGGGTCAAGAAAAGCTTCATTATTCACCATCCAACCTGCTTTTTACAGGCTACTTTGCGGTATTCTTCACAATTCACCATGTAGGAGGTCACTGCATATTATTTGGAAGCTTCTGATGAATACGATGTCCCCTGATGGATTAGTACGATGACAACTCATGCATCTTTACAGCTAAGTGACAACTACTTCCTTCCCTGGTCCTGCTCTACAGTGATGATCAGTACTGCACATTGTATTGCCTGGTGGCTTCTGACTGTATGGGGAGAAATCTGCAATGAATGTGCTTAGCAAGAGTCATTATATTCTCCTGAGCTGATGCCCAGGTGATAACTCCCTTGGCCCACAGAGACCTTATTAAAAATCCAAGCATTCTCAGCTTGGGCACAGGCTGGGTTTCTATGGAAACATTATTTTACAGAGAATGTCTTAATTTAGCTCTCCACACTTTTTGGATGGCCGTATGAGCACCATGAATATTTGCTTCTCTCAATAAGACAGTTGGGTGAGGAGGGAACTAGGGAACAGTCTTGACTTACAGAAAAGAGCTGCCCTGTCTAATGCCTGCCAGAGAGTGGAGTCAACCAAGCAAGAGATGAACAGACTCAGGCAGCACACAGCTCCACGACTCCATTGTCAGGATTTGTTTTATGTCCACCCAGTTCAGGGTAGAAGTATATAAGAAAGACCTGGAAAAGAGGAGCTGATAAGTATTTCTTCAGTGTTTGCCATTATCATAAACTGATAAATAGGGAATCTGAAATTCAGAGGATGTGAAGTTATATGCTGGAAGTCCTACAAGTAAGTGATGAGGGGTAGGATGAGGATGATTTCAAGTCATTTGCTCATTTGACACTAACTACAACCTAAGGATCATGGAAAGAGGAGACATTTCACCTAACCTCTGGTACCTACCTCTAGGTCCGAAGTATAGCAGACATGTTCTATTTCTTGCAAGGGAGGTATAGAAAGACAGACACGACTCTCATACCCAGAAAGAACGGTCCAGATTTTCTACCCTCTGTGGAATGCTTTATCACTGTCTCTCCAGGTTTTCTAATATTGTGTAACATGGCTGGCTTCCCAGAAACGCTGCCTGTGAATGCCTTATAATCTGGCAGTGGAGACAGGCCCGTCTCCCGCATTCTTCATTACTCAGCCTTCAAGAACAGTGGAGGAACCAGGCCTCCCCAAAACATCATCTGAGGCAATGTTTCCACTTAGTCTCTGGTTGTTGGTTTACCAAGTTTCAGCTGTCTCTGAAGCTCCCCTCTAGGGAGATCCTCTGAGTACAAACTAGAGTGGCATGGGTGTAGATCAGAATCTTCTCCATAATTCCTCTGAATAATCAGATCTCTGTGTAGTTTCAAAGTCATGTTTGTTTCATGAGGTAAACATTTTAAAAGCATATCTCACTTCCAGTTAAAAATCCTTAAGATGAAAACATTTTCCATAGACATTGGAAAAACCTTTCAAAGAAAGATCTAGGGAAGTCACTAAAAAAGATAGAGGGATACATTTTGTTATCTCTATAAGGACATAGATGTAATTAGGAAGGAGTAATCCTTTTCTAACTATGGATATTAATTGAGTTGCTCCTATAAGAAATATTTTGAATGTATTCGCAACATATTTTACCTTTAAGAAATGTACAACTCTTTAATAACTTACTTCCTTCAAGCACTTATTTTGTCATGCGTTTACACATCATCTCACTTAATCCTCATGACACCCTGATAGTATACACTTTCAGGTAAAAAAAAAAAAAACAAACTGAGCCTCAGATGCACTAAATAATTGCCTCTCTAGGAGTATTAGAGCTGGGACCAGAACTAGATCCACAAAAGCCTGTGGCCCATGTACTTGTTCCTACTGTACCTCTTCTCTCCACTACAGTTTTGTAGTGGAGAATAATTTTCTTTTTTTTCTTGTGTAGGGACGTGATGTTGGCTTACAAAGTACTTTTAGGAGATTTATACAATCCAAGTGAAGTTACTTGTGTTAGCTTGAAAATATAAAAAATATCATACACTTGGATCTACTTATTATTTATCTTCCAACATAGAAAAAGGAGTTAATTATTTAAGTGCTATGAGTAAAATCACAGAAATCAGAGAAAAGCATCTCCCCTTAAAGAAAGGAGTCTTCTACCTTCTTTATCCCTTGTTAAACTTCAAACCAACATGATGAGTTATGTGAGCCCGCCATGCAGAATAGCGATATGTATCATAATTGCAGCTCTCCATGTGAGCTATCTATCAGAAACCTTAATGTAATTGCCAGACTGAATCCTAATTCATCTCAGAGAAAAGCTTATTACTTTGGGGGTGTTGTATCACCTGCTTTTAAATCACACCAAAGTATAGCTGCAGTGATCTATTTAGTGTTCAACATTTTAAATGTTGCCGCTTGGGTCTACATTAATTTCCCATCTGCCAACCAGTTCAGAAAAAAATAGTGGTCAGTAGTAGGATAGTTTTAGATCCCTCATTGTGCTAGCATGCCCTCCTGCTTCTTTCCTTCACATCCATTTTCTCTTATGCGGTTGCCACAGTGAGTTCCCTTAAAACCAAAATTGTCTGCATCATGACCAGTCAAAAGCTATGGATGATGTCCCATCACCCAAAGGACAGCCCCATGACTCAAACATAGCCTGGCTGTTCTGCTTCATCTCACACTACTGCCACTCTCAAGCGGAAGCAAAAGGAAGTAGAGATCAGGCTAGAAATAAGTTGACTTATTCAGGCTTGCCTGCTGCCTCCAGGGGGCTGTGGATTTCCATTCTAAGTGTAAACTACAGTCTTGACAAGTGCTCTCAGAATACAAGAAAAGAACGAAACAATTGGGAAAGAGAAAGTGATCAATACAGAAGATCACGTTCAACATACACAGGATTTGTATCCAAGAAAAAAAAATCAATGTAGTGTACATTCTGTAAAAGCAACACATAAAGATATAAAAAGAAGAAATTGCACCAAAAAACGACCTGAGAGAACAATCGTGCTAAAGAAGAAATCCTTAAGGAAATGCACTCTGTGTTAAGATGTAAAAATTTGTATTTGAAAGGAGGAAATATGGTCTAATGAGTAACCAAGTGTAAATGATAAAAGTAGCTTGTTACTGAGGAAAGAGTCCATCTGTCCTTGGAACTCTCGTTTGGTGTTCTAAGTGCCATGGCACAGATGACCAAGTTTTAAGGGACAAAATGGTTGTAAAGCAATGCAAATATGACAGCCAAGTTGTCCCTCCTTTATGAAGGTAGTGGAATGATTATCTTCATTCTTTAGTCATCAGAAAGAAAACCCTGATATGCTTGTCTATGGTGGTATAAAAGAGGGTTAAAGGTCTGAACTCAGTCCAATCCAATCACAAAGGTAAAAAGCTCACAAATACGACTGTCATTCAGAAACCAGTTAAGCCCAGATTCTAAACTTTACTTTGAAATAAGACACAAAATTGCAAATGTCTAATAAAGTTCTTGAAAACATGCAAAATATAACAGTGGAATCTAGACATGGAAAAGCATAGTTATTTCACTTGTCCACTGTGAAAGCTTCTAGGATCCATCAGACTCAGTCAGGGCCCTCCTCCCTCTTTCATCTCCCAGGCTTCTCTCTATCAAAGCATCATCTCAATGGTTTGTGTTTAACTTCTTTTATATTATCTTTCCCATTAGAAGAATGAAAGCCCCTAAAAATCAGACAATGTTCTATCTGAGCCTTTCTCCCAATATAGTAGTATATAGTTAGTAACAATAAATATTTATTTATAAATGAATAAGGAAAACTGAGATGTTCTTTCATTATGCTCCATGTAAACTTTCCTAAGAATATAACTTTTGATTCCTCAGTCAAGACTTCAAAGAAAGCTTCCTGGAGTGTTTATTTAATACCCAATCTGACTATCTCCAAAACCCTCAGTGCCCCCCCAAATCAGTCATGTGCATGTTACACAGAGAGCTGCATGATACCTTATCACAGTGCAATTGCAGAGGACCCACCAAGCACTGTGTTTCCCACCATCACTCTGAAGCTTAATGCCATGAGGCAGAGGGGGAAACCAGGTCACAGGGTGGTGTTACATTTCCAAGTTCACATAGGCACAATGGGACAGAGTTTGACTGGATCTCTCTGTTAAGTTCACACAGTCACCTCTTTCTGGCTTTTGCCCTTTCCTGAATCTGCACACCTGTGTCACAGACAGTCAAACAGTGACACACAGGAGTTAACACCTGAATGTCAGCAAACCAAACTCAGCATCCATCCTGCCCAATGCCTCACCACAGCTACTCGGTATGCTGTGGACAGAATTCATGTTCACTGTACATTAGGCAGTTTAGTTTACCAGAAGAATGCTGTGTCCCCTTGATGAATGGGGTCCTGGTCACATTTACATGCAAGGGGGATACAGGACAGGCTTCCTACACATGGTAAGAGGCTGTGTGATGTATCACTTGCAGTGTCAGCATGCAGAAGTCAGAGGTGATGGATGGTGCTGCAGGAGGAAGAGCTCCTGGGGGCTCCAAGCTTCCACATAGCAGATTTAGTTGATCTGGTGCCTGATCAGGGGTTCAAGACTCTGGCTCATAGATGATCCAGTACCTTTTACATTCATCTATTTGTCAACAAATAATTGAGCACAAATAACCACAGAAGCTTGCCAGGTGCTGCAAAGGCAGGAAGAAGACGCAGTCTTTATCTTTAACTTGACTTCTACCAATGAAAGCATCATTGGGCGCTTACTTTGCAGGAGACACTTCACATGCGCCATCTCATTGAGTCTTCACATTTCAGTGGGGTAGAACAACCCTCATTTAGAGAATAGGAAGCCCAAGACCAAGAAGTATTAATCTACCACTCCAAGGTCATCACGGGTAAGTAGTAAAAAAAAAAAAATGGGTTTGAACCTCAGGTTGTCTGACTTTAAGGTCAGTGTTAGTGACTTTTCTGTGTTTATGTAGACAACTGAGGGTAATGAGAAGGTGTCCCAATGTGTCTGGCATTCTATGGGTTTGTCTATTTTTACCATTCTGACAAGTTAGGGCTTCATCAGCCCTCTTTGCCCTGTTCTGAAACTTCTTCTAAGTCCATAATTAGTTCAAAATAATAGTTTAAAGAAAAATAAGTAATAAGAATCAACTCAATGTGACAAGCACTTATGAAACACACAAACTGGGATCAGCACTGTGCTATATCAGGGGACACTGAGATGACTGCTTGGGGGGCTGGGGATTTAGCTCAGTGGCATAAGCGCCTGCCTTGCAAGCGCGCGGTCGTGAGTTCGATCCCCGGTACCGATTAAAAAAAAAAAGAGAGAGATGACTTCTTGGTTTTCAGGACCTCAGGATTATAATTTATTTCTTCTTAAGGTAAGAGTCATATCCCTTGAAATACCCACACTCTCAGCCTCCTAACTGTAGAAGCACGATATGTGCTCTTCTCCACTGGGATGAGGATTTATGCATCTCATCAGCACCTCTGATCTCACAGGTAATCTAAAGGGATCCTCTCAGCTCTATCTCCTTCCACTGCTGAAATTTCTGAGCTAGACATCACCCATCTGCCTCTCCAGATTGACCTTCCCTCCTCCACCCGGATCTGCTCCTCAGAGGCCATATGAACCACATTAAAGAGCTCCCCTGCTTCAGGGCGGGTTCAGCAACGGGAAGCAATTTTGCAAAGCAGGAAAGAAGAAAGTTTGAGGGCATTAATCTCCCAGCTCCTTCTCCATGGGGTCACTGCAACATAGCAGACTCCTTCCATCAAAAGGAAAGCCACAGTCCTGTCAGATCACCCTCCCTGCCCAGTCCTGTCTTTAGATTCCCTAATGACCTCCTCTCCTGCATCCTGCCTGTATCTTGGCAGAGTACCACACTGTATCTTGCAGTCTGCAATCTCCTGCCCACACTTTTGTAAATAGCACCTTTAGGAACCTCTCTTTCCACTACCAAGTTGACCATGCCACTGTTTTTGCCAGCAGAAACCATATTCAGTGTGTTTCATTACCTGTGGACTGAGTCACAGCGCAGGGTCAGGCCAAAGTGGGTGGCGATTGTCTGATGATTAGCTGTCTCTTCACCTGCCCAAGAATTGGCATTATAACAAATGTACTTAAATTTATAATTTTTTGCAACTGAAATTTCTGTTTTAATTGGGAGAACTTAATGTTTCTTAACCTATTTTTGGGATATGCATCTTTGATGAAATCTGATGAAAGCTCAGCCTAGAAAATTATACAAATGAATGTTTTTTAAATAAACATTTGCATAAAATTTCAGGCAGTTCATAAACTATAGGTCAAAACTCCTGTAATAAATTCACTAGCAAAGAATCTCATCATTATGAGTACTTGCTTTTTAATTTGAAGACACAGTCAATTCTAAAGGCTTTGCTGTTATAATTACTATATGAAAGTGGAGATGGCACTTGGATTATAAGTCAATATGGTATTACCATGATTTCTGCCATTCCTCTCTCAAACATTTAAATGTTATTAAGATTATAAATTACATAAGAGATAAATGCTATGAGGCATACATATAGGCCCTGCACTGTTCTTACAGCTTTACAAATATGAACTCATTTCATGCCCACAGCAGCCCCACAAGGTCAGACTTACTCACGTGCCCCCCTAGGTACCTCCAGCCCTTGAGGTTAGCTTGGCTCCCTCTGTCCATGAGGGTCAGGGGCATCATCTCGAGTATGAAATTCCACTCTGGAAGTGGGTAAGAACCGTCCATGGCTCCTGACGTTTCTCTCATCCTTCTTTCATAAGACCTTGTTCTTGGCTCTGCCTTGGCTTAGCCATTGTGTGAAAGTCACCCTGCCCTCAGGCCAGTGATTTTCAGTGCCTCACAAGTGTAACACACTTGACTCAAGATGCAGACAGCAATACATGAGTCATACTCATGTGGCCTCAAATGCAGTGACATGTCCCTATGTACTGCACTAGCCCTGTGCTCAGAGCTCTGTAAGTATTACCCCTCAGCTAACCCTCATGGCAGTTCTTGCATGTGCACTGTTGTTACTCAAGTATATTGGCCTGTTGGTGGTGGAGGCTAACTGTTCACACCTAGCTAAAATACACAGTTTGGAGTCTGGAGATGAGGTGTCCTTCTGGATTCCAAAACCCATCCTCCGCCTTCCTTATCCAAGAATCGCAGCTCTTCTGAAGCACATCTTCACACCAGTGCCATCTGCCAACTCCCCAGTCACCCTACCCCACTATTTTCCACTGGCTCTATACCTGATCCCCTGTCTTCCTCCCCATCCACTCCAGAAGCTTCATTGTTCTTGTTTTTTGCTTTTGAGACAAGGTCTTGATTTGTTTTCTAGGCTGGTCCTGAACACCTGGGCTCAAGTGATCCTCTTGCCTCAGCATCCCTGGTAGCTGGGGTTATGGGTGTGTCACCCTTCTCAGCTCTGCCATCTCTATTTTGGTGGATTAAACATCCACAGGAACCATCTCCACACACCCTAAATCCTTGATAGACTCAACCCAAAAGATGTTCCTCTCCTACCTTGGGTTCTCCTCAGGCAATATGTCATCACTAACCTCTCAACCAATTATGTGTTTCTTTTTTAATCCTTCCTTCTGACCACTTCCTCTGGTCCCTGCTCTCCCTCATTCTACATGAATGCACTAGCATCTTTTGATGCTCCCAGGACTCTCCAGTGTCTTGGCACTGACATTTTCATTTGTTTCCTATCAGTCACAGCCTATGTCCTGATTTCTAACTTCCATCACTTAGTCCAGCACCACAATCCGTTCTTTGCAAAACTGCTCATTTTCCTTGTCTCTTGTTCTTCCTTCTCTCCAGGAATTACTCCAATCTTAGCTGCACCCAAATCATTCCTTTCTCTGGTCTGGCTGCATATAAATGTGTCTAGAAAATTCCATGTAAATAGCACTGGCTGCACAAACCAATCTCAACTGGATCTGCAACACCACACACAACCTATAGTGACTTCTCAGCGAATTCACTCTGGCACAAAGTGATGACTCCACACCTTCCTGTCTCTCTTTTAACCTATGCTACTCCTTCCACTCCTCAGTCTCAGTTGGTAACTCTCTCCTTCTTCATAAAGACAGATTAAGCCAAAGAACTACCTCACATTGCCACCTCTAAATTCTTACCTCATGGCATCTGCCTTTGCCTCATGGAAGCAGCCCCTTCCATCTCTTAAGGCCTTCCCTATTCCTTGTCCTTTAGCTATGTCCTTTTTTCCCCCTCAGATTTTACTTCTGCTCTGCCTCCTCTTTTTTTTTCAGAGGTGAATATGGCTCAAAAGACACCCTTTGAAACATGCCCCCACTTCTAACTACACTTACCCTTTCAGCCACCGTCTACTGTCACACTTCTGTTCACTGCAGTCTTCCTCCAAAGATCTGGCCAGGCTCACCTCTCCTTCCACCCACTCCAACTGAGCTCTGTCCCCAGCACTCCTCCAAGACCACTTCTACCATGGCTATGAGTCATCAGTCTGTGCTAAATGCAACAGTTCTCAGGTCTCATGTCACTCACTGAGACACTGCCATGCCTGGGGTTCCATGTTACACTACTCCCCCAGATTACTCCTCCTACACGGCTGTGGCTGTTGATCCTCTCAGCTCTTCTACCCTAGACTCAGTGTTCTCTTTCCCCCTCCTCTCTCCTCCTCCTTCCTATGTCTCCATCTCTGCCTCTGTCTGCCTTTCTTTCTGTTTCCGTCTTTGTCTCTGTCTGTCTCTCTCCCTCTCTCGGTGATGAAAAGCCATACAGGAACACAGCTAGAAGGCAACCTTCTACCAGCCAGCAGAGAGTTCATCAGAAACCTAGCCATGCTGGCATCTGGGTCTTAGACTTCCAACCAGCAGGATTGTGGGAAAGTAAGCTTCTGACACTGACACTAGCCAGCCTGTGGTTCTTGTTCTGGCAACGTGAACTAGCATGTGAGGTTAACAAGGGAAGGGATCCCTGGTTCCTCTGCTCACTGAGATTTCTCAGATGTCCAAGAATAGTGCTTTGCATGCAGAAGGCACTCAAGGAGATCCACTGCCCAAATGGTGCTATGCTCTCATCTGAAAGTCTCATACTTTGGTATGTTTGGTATGTTTTGGTATGTAATCATCTTAGACAGACAATCAGGGTAACAGCGTTAAGAATTGGAGCCCTTGGGCTATGGGAGCTCTGCTCTCCAGATGGGATTAGTGCTTTAGTAAAGCTAAATAAATCCTTTTACTTCTCTGCTCTTCCACCACGCTAGGACACAGCATTTGTCCCTTCCTGAGGGTGCAGCAACAGGATACCACTTTGGAAACAGAGGGTAGCACTTCTTACACTCTAAATCTGCCAGCACTTTTTGACTGTAGAGTTTTCTGCCTGTAGAACTGTGAGAACTAAATTTCTATTATTTATAGATTCCTAGTCTCAATTGTTTTGCTATAGCAGCACAGACTATAATGCTTGTGAACTGACTGCCTCTCCAAGATTCCAAGATCATCAAACTTTGGCCCAATGATCACTTCTTGCTGTGGCATGTTTTCATACATCTTTTGGGCTTAAAAAATGGTTTCTTTTTTTTACCATTAAAAGGACAAAAAGAGGAAGAGAAAGAGGACTAAAAAGAACACATGCCAGTGGCTGGGCACCCACTGCTTCTCCATCCTCAAACAGATTCTCTCCCCATGTGACCCCCAAGCAACACACACCCTCTCCTAGCACCACTAATATCTTTCCAGTCCATTAGGGGAGCTAATGTGCACACAGCAGAGTTTCCTCACAGAAACTTAACAGGTTTCTTCAGAGAAATTTTCTAAGACTCTATTTCTAGGGAGTAAAGACATTCTTTATTATGCAATAAAACAGTTATATTGTGAATCAGGAGTCCACGATTCAGTGAATGTGATTCCATTAGCGGTCATCACCACTTCCTGCTATTGAGCTTTTGTTATGGCCCAAATGTTCTTCCAGTCACATCTGCCCTGCATCTTGCCAACTTTGAAGCTAGGAGGAGCCATCCAGCCTTGCTGCCTTACAAATGCCAAGCCTGCACAGCTAATAGATTCATACTGGGAAAGATCCACTGACAAACTCATGGAGCGGGAGCAGCAAAACATGTTTCCAGCTCGAGCTGCAAAACTTGCGCTGAAAGCTGGTGTTTGCCCATGAAAACTGGAGCTGTAGTCATGCCCAAGTGCTTTTCTGAAGGCTGTACAAGAAATATCTCTCAATTGCAAGACAACTGGAGGAGCTTCTGACTGGATCAAAACTATAATTAAGGACTTGCTTATGACAGCCATTTGTTTACTACCCTTAAAGCTAATACTGATGCCGCCTTCAAATGCCAGACTTGTGCGTTTTATCCTGTGGTTCAAAGTGAAATTGACTTTCTCAAAAGAGGGAGTTAGCAAACCAGAACCCTCCTGGACTTGCCTGTTTTTTGTCTTGATAGCGTTGTCTTTGTCATGGGTGCTCAGGATTTGGAGGGCAGGCTGTGCATGCCCCAGCGAACAAGACCACGGTATGGCTCACGGAGTCCACCAATGTCCCTGTCATGTCTCATGCTTACTTTTCTGACATGCACTATAGTAGCTTTCTATCATCAACACTCATGTGGAGCAGAAGGGGACTGAGAACCTGGCGGGGGAAGAGGGACCGCAGAGCCTCATGGCCCTTGCTTCTTGGAGCGTAAGGACAAATTTAGCTTAGTGTTACACTCTTCTTGCTCTCATGGCCTGCCTCATCTCTGCATCCCTATAGGATGTCCTGCCCGGAGAGGGAGGAGCTTGTTCTTTGTAGAGGTTACCCAAAGTGTCTGTGTTGGCATCTTCACTCTGTCCCTGTAGACCCTCTCTCCACCCTGCCCCTCCGCTCAGGACCTGGGAAGCCAGCGTGTCTGGCCTGCGTTAGCAGGTTTCCTTGTGTTTTGCTTCTGGTTGGGCTTGACCATCAGGAAATCCTAGGAAGACTAGGATGTTATAGCTCTAGTTCCCTTCCTGAGGTGTATCTTGAGCTATGCCCCTCAACTAAAGGCCACAGTTGTCTCAAAACCCCTGTCATAAATCTTACAGCCTTTCCCTCATCCCCTTGTCACTTGTAGCCCAGAGAGAGCAATGTCCCATTTGTGAAGGGAAGTTCTCTGAAGAAGCCACATCTATAATGAAGATTCTGCACAGTTTGATGCTCGCCGACTAGAACATTGTATATGGAGATGGAATGTTCAAGAGCAAAGTCATCTTGGACTATCTTTAAGTCCTCTTTAAGAGTTATTTACTAGCAACCTCTGTATCTGACCTAACATCTGTCTAACTACTAGATGAAACTTGTGATGCACTGCTAACCTTGACAGACAGATTTCTAGCCCCTACCAATCCTATTGGTAAGAATGCGATAACATCTGACTCCTATAAGAGATTCTTTTCCTGCTCCTTGCAGTAGCTTATCTGCTTGATGCTCCCACTAACAGAAGTAATAAATGCATCGATTTGTGACTTGCTTTTGTTCTGTGACTATACAAGTTCATACAGTCTCTTCCACTATGAAACATACCATTCTAGGCAACTCAGATCAGTGTTTCCAGGCCATAGTACTCTTATTTGGCACAGAAACTGTTTTCTTACTTCCTTTTAAGCAGATTTATTATTTTATATTCACATAGCATTACTATTTACAAGATACCATCTTATTTCTTTGGATTTCCCTAGCTCCCAGAACCATTATTAAACTCTCAAACTTACTAAATTTGCTGTATAATCTTTTTACCATGGATATCCTGACTGATAATGTTTTTTTTTTCTTAATTTTCAACTGGTGGGTGCTTCCAAATTGCTTAAGGAACAATGGAAATATGCATGCATTTGGTTACCAGGGTATTTATCTTTGGGAGTAGGGATGTCTAATGATTAACAAAGCAAGGGACAGTCCTCTACTTGGACAGATTCTCCAACCCAGAAGGCACATGGCATTCCCACTGGGAACACTTCACAGCCCGTTGAGGAAACCCTGAAGACATTCACTGCACTACACACAGGAAATCAAAGCTTAGCAAGTCTCTACCTCAGGTGAGAACTCTACCCATGTCCAATCATCTCCATGTTAGTGCTCTCTGTGAGACACTAAGATGCCTGCTGCTTCCCATTCATTCTAGCAATTAACTGTGCTCTAATTAATGGCTTAAGTTAACTGAGCATGTGCTAGGTGTTCCTTGCTTTAGGTCATTACTTGACTATTTATATCTTGTCTGTATTTCTTGCTAGCCTAGCAGGGGTGAAGGGAAGAATAAGATTGCCCCTTCCTTCCAATATCCAGGCCCAGAACAGGGCTGAGCACATTTCCCTTTACTAATTACTGACTGACTTGGGTTGACTTGTTCTGGGATTTTGCTGTGTTGGGCCCATGGAGTCCCATCAAGTCTTTCTGGTTCTAATACAGGTGAAAAATGTTTGGAGAAGCATGCAGTTGAGAGAAGAAGAAATGTGATCATTATATGTTATGGCTTTGAGCTATGACATGGTCACCCCTGTTTCCCAAGCCAACATTTTGTCCTTCTGAGGGTCCTTGGCTTATGGGAAGCTGAGTTCTTGTTTTCTTGCTGTCTGTTCCTCTCCTTGGCTCCCACCTGTCTACTCTGCTAAATTTGAGATCTCTAGGGTTTCTTCCCAACCTTCATGTTTGTCATCCTGCTCTGTGTGTGCTAAGAATGCTAGAACACTGAAGGAACTGATCACAAATGAAGTGATAATAATAATGGCATGTGCCACTTGGGAAGCCCCTTTTCACTCCAAACATAACATCCACATTTCTGTCTTAGTAGAGAACATACTGTCAGTATTTTAGAGACAAGAAAATCGAGTCATAAAGAAGTTAAATAACTTCCCCAGTGTTAGGATTTATGTCTGGATGTACCCCGAAGCCTCATGTGATCATGGTGGGCAGGTTTTTGGGAGGTGGCTGAATCTAGAGTTTGTAACTGATTCATGGTCCAATTCTGGGGTTAAAGATGTGAGTGCTATACCCCCTAAGGTAGGCAGTCTACATAAAATAGAAGGGACCTAAAACTCTCACTCTGTCTCTCCCTCCCTCATTGCTTTTGCTGTCTTCCACCACCATGAACTATTGCCCCTCTTTGCCATGTGCCATCTGCCTTGGAGCCAGGTAATTATGGACTGAAATCTCTATAATTCAAGTCCAGGAATATATGAAATTCAGCCATGTTCCCTTCCAGCCAATGTGAGTTCTCTAACAGGACTCATTCCTAGATCTGCTGCTCCTCAGTCTTTTTACCTGGCTCCATCTTCCAAGACTGGGCTCAGTGGAATCCCCATAAATGAAGCCAGTTTTGCTCCTTCTAGCCACTATTACTGTGGAAGAAAACTGATAATTTCCTTCCCAAGGCTTAGCATTGCTCAAGTTCTCCAAAGCATTACACTTTTATGTAGTTCAAGAAGTACTAGATATGATGGGACCAAACTGTGAAGCCTTGCTTTCATCTGGAATTGGGAATTTTTCTCATCATTCTCCTTGTTCTACTTTTTTTAGTCTTTCAATTCTAGCATATGTGGCCTCTATGTACAGACTAGGGGCCACACAAAGCTTTACTTTCTTGCAGCTCTGGAGGCTGAAAGTCTAAGACCAAGGAATCAGCAGGTGGGCTTTCTTCTGAAGTCTCTATTCACAGCTTGCAGTTATCAGCTGTTCACTGTGCACTCACATGACCTTCCTTCTATGTATGTGTCTAATCTCATCTTATAAAGCCCCAGTCATACCAGACTAGGGTTACTTCTAATTACTTCATTTATCTTAACTACATCCTTAACATTTCAGGCCATCCATGGGGTCTGACGTCCTGGTGATTCCTGAAGACTTAGCTTTAGTTGCTTCATTTGAGAAGAATTCCAGACATACACACATACACAACAATGGTTTATGACCCAGAAAGATTTTGGTCTGGACAGGCAGGGATGAGTGGAGCAAGCTAATTTGGGTAGAAAAATATAATTAGAAATGAGGCATTTTCTGCTTGCCCTTTCCAGATGACCTTCTGCTTGCATTTGCTGTTAAGCCCCTTGCCTCTAAGGAGGAGGGAGGGTTCTTTCTTGTTCTGATGAGCCAGAGGTGGAAGAGGGGCTGGGAAATATGCGTCCCCTTCCACGCACAGACCTCCCAAGCAAGGAACAGGCTATTCTGTATTTCATAAGTTTAAAGCTTTGACATTATAAACATTCCATAGAAAAAAATCTATGTGTGTTTTAAGGAAATGTCACACATCCTACTATTGTGACCTTTAATCTGGGAGGCAAAGACACAATCCTAGAATAAGATGAAATAGGCTCAGGGGCTAAAGAATGAGGTGCAGTTCGCAGACCCACCTGTTACTTGCTCATGGCAGGTGACTTAGAATAAACCTTAGGGGCTCATTTTCTTTGACTGGAAAATAGACAAGTGCTTCCTCATTTCAGCAAACAACTCCTATCACCATCAAAAAGCACATCAGAAATAAAAGCATGTTCAGCAAATAAAACATGTTGCTGTAATGAAGGAAAACAGATACTATCCCAGCACTGGAGAGTGCTGAGGAAAGTAGATGTGTAAGTCACATCTGGGCAGGAGAAAGGAGACTGCATTGGCTGTCCTCGAGAAGTTCCCAGCGATGGTCCTGGGAGAATTGCCATCAGAAATCAGACCATGTTAACTACGCTAATGATGGAGAATTTGTTAGCAGAGGGTAAATGTCACATGCAGCTGGGATGTTAAATACAGTATCCTCCCATTTTATTCATCATTATCTTTATTTAACTAATAAAATTTAGATGACATATCTACCAGGCCTCAGGAACCATGGCAGGAAATGTTAGAGTATATCCTTAAATATAAATTGTATCATTTATATTTAAGATGATATTAATGTAAAATACATGGCCTGCCTATCCTTCAAAGGAATACAATCAGCTGGGTCTTAAGTGTGAGTGACCCTTCCCTCTGCTAAGCACCTCCCTCTGTTCTCCCCACATAAATTCACTGATAATCTTGGCCTAAGTGATGTAGGTCTGGGGATGAGTCTTGTACAAAGCTGCTGCCCAAGAGCCTACAGGACAGGTAGAGAGACAAAACAGTAGACAGACAATAAGGCAGGATGCTCATGACAAGGTCATGACAGACATGGAAGCAACATAGCACATTGGAAAAGCTGCTGGCAAGGACAGGTGCGAAGGAGCATCTTCCATGAGGAACCAACAGATTCAAGGCACTGAAGGTGTACTGCAGAGCACATTCTGGGCATAGCAAGAAGCTTGGCCATCTAGAGAGTGGCCAGGAGGAGCTGGGAGCACAGCCACAGAGATAGGCCCTCCTGAGCCAGGTGGGGCTGGCACATTTGTTGCCAAGGTGAATGTCTGGTAGGGCAAGGAAGCTGGGCCTGACCCTGAAGGTCAGTAGAAGGGTGGACTGTAACAACTCATGTCTGCTCAGGGTAAGTTGTAAACTACTGCCAGCCACATTTGCTTGAATGACTTTATGTTTAATATCAATTTTTGCTCATGCTGATAGTCCTATATCACCATCAATTAGTTTCACAATTTTGCATAATCCCTACCTGCATCAATTTTCTTGCCCGTGGAGTAGGAATGATCATGCCCAACTTTACTTGTAAAGTTAAGAAGGTCAATAAAATGTTAATGAAGAAGACTTGAAACATTTAGAACATGACCCTTGGAATCATATAACTAAATCCCTAAACTCTAGAGCTCCATCTTGTACCTGTGCGAACAAGGGAGATATGTGGCAAGATAAAAGGGAGGAAAGAGTGTGGCTTGTGCGGAGACTAGGACAGGAGATGAGAAGGGCACTCCAGGCAGGGCGCTGAAAGGGCACAGTGCTGAGGTGGGAACTCACGTGAATGTCACGTAAGGATCCCTGCTGTGGCCATTTGGAAGCAGTGCTTAGCCTGAAGCTTGTTGAAGGTGAGAGCCGAGTAGTAATAAGGGGATAATCTGGGGTCTGCACCCTATCCTCAGGCACTGTGTGGTCTCTCCTAGGGTGAGAGGGTGTCCACTGACCTTGGGGGTACATAGTTTGGATTGCTGCTGTGTGCCCTAAATTCAGCTTCAGTTGGGCACAGTGATGTGATAGTAAACTGGCACCACAGAAGGAAAAAGGATAGAGACCTCAATTTGTAGTGTTTGCTGATTTCCATAGCATAAAAATCCCCAACCATGCCCAATCTAGCGATTTAGCTATTGATTAAAAACTCCAGAATATTTAAAAATTGGTTCTGTGGAACTGGAAGAAATCGCTCCTGCAAAATCCTGAAGCAGCAGTCAGAAGGACGGGTTTGGCTTCTTAGAGCCTCTCCAGAAAATTGCTACAAACAGATTATGAGCCATTTTCTGTAATAAGCATTCATACTTCAGTTTGGTTAAATGAATATCAGCTGCAAAAGGATTTTTATGGTGTATTTTTCTCAGGCTCTGTCTCTGAAGGCATGTTTGCAAAGCAGAGAGCCATTTTCAAATTTACTTTCATAGTGTCTACAAGCAGGATTTGCCTAGAGTTCTTACAGGCAGACCTTCTTCTCTTCCTGTCACCATGCTGCTTCCTGGGTCAGCTTACTAAGCTCAGCACAGGTTTATATGTCTTTACATTTTCCCTGGACTGTACATACCCACGACAGGCCAGAGGCAATTCCACTCTTCACACTGACCGTCCCATTTGACAGTGGGATTAACAGCTCTTTCCTATTCACCGAGTTCATGAAGGAAATTACAGCCATTGTACACACAGTGTAGTGTGGCTGTCTGCACCCACACCTCTTGCTATTGAGGTGTCCGCGGGAGGAGGAGGTATTCCTGTGGATTAGAAGGCTCTTTGTGATTGCTGGGTTTAAACAATGTATATGCTATTCTTGGATGTGTAGGGGAAAAGTAATTATTTGGAATGTAATGAACAACACTTTATTTGTTCCTCTTCTCTGTAACCTCACTTCATCTGTGATTTCAAAAGCAAAATAAGCTCCCAAAATAACAACATTCTTGAAATCTCTTAGAAAACAAGTAGTTAAGGAAACTCTCTTTTCTTTGTCACCTTCTCACAGAAGAGAAATGTAAAGTCCATCAAGATGGTCCTTTCTCTTCTTCGTAAGCAGGAAAGAAATGTGAAATCTAGTTTGAAAAGAAGACACTGGATTCAACCAAATTAAAAATTCTATTTCTTTCAATGGGTTTTCACTGGGTCACTTGGCATCTTCTTACATGCCACGTACTCTTCTGTTGTAACAGTTTTAGAATACAGGCCCTGGGCCCCGACCTTGGGTTTGAAGCTCAGTCTGCAGTCACCTCACTGTGTGACCTTAGACAAGTCCGTTGTGCTCTGCATACTCCGGTTTCCTCATCTGTAAAGGGGATGCACCTTCCTAGATATTCTAAGGATCAGATGCTACAATGTATCTGAAGCTTCTGATACAGAAGCCTAGACGGCAAGTGGGCATTCAGTCACTAACTGCCCCAACCACACACACTTTTTCTGTTCGACTATACTTCAACTTCATAAAGCTATCAAGCCATTGTTCTTGGAGGTATTCTATTGTTCTTGGAGGTTTTAGGAACACATGGGTTACAGACACAAAGCAAGGTCTCATAGGCTGATGTGCTGTTGAATCAGTAGGTAGGGCAAGAAGAGAGCTTGTCCCCAGATAAGGACACTTTCATGGAGAACAGTGTCTCCTCTATGGAAATGAGTGATTTTGCTAAGCAGAGACATCTTGGCTTAGCATGAACAGGGAACCAGCTTCTCCACCACGTGGTCTCAGAGGTGGTGTCCAGGTAGTCCCTGCCTAAGGCAGCTCCCCAGGTGCTTTGCCTTGGTGGCTCATGTTTCCCCTGGAGCGATCATCTCTGATTTGGATAAGAAACGTGAGGCCTCTCTGAACCCACACCCATGAGCTCTCCAGCATGGCATAGGGGACCCTGGCTGGAGCAGATGAACAATGGCATAATTTCATAAAGAGAAGGTAGGCAGGAATGGACTGGTGGAGCAGGAACAGGGCTGTGTCTAAGGGCATCCTGGAAAAATTAAGTGCCTAAAAGAAATGCCATTCCCAGGCTCAGGACGACTGCTCTCTGAGAGAAACACTTTCCCACTCTAGAATGACAGCCATCTTCAGAACGAAAGCCCAAGAGATGGGAAGCATAAAGTGAGACAGACTAAGCTTTGCATGCTCACCTTCTTCCCCACAATACAATAGGAGAACGGGATAGAGAAGCATAGGGTCCCTTTGGGAAAACAATTTGAATAATCCACACTGGAGGTTCTGTTTCCACAATATGGAAACTGTACATGGCCCTGGAAACAAATGTGCCTACATTCTTTTCCTGGGAGCCAAGTACAAGCCTATTTGCTCTGGGGCTATGAAGACAACAAGAGAAGAAACTAATACCCCACTTTCTGGAGGCTGGGAAGCAGGGCTCCCAGGTGGCAGATGCAAATCACCAGAAACTGAAATGCAGCAGGGAGACATCAAAGCTGGGAGTAGACAGCCAAGCCCTTACTACTTGTTATATGCCTGCGAAGTCTTGAAGCTTGCAGAGCCTTAGCTTTCCTAAAGCTGTAATAGGAATAAAGGCAGAATGATCCCATGCTTGCAGCAACACATCTACCATCCACAAGAATCATTTTACAGCATCCATAGTTAGGTGTTTCCCCTCCAATAATAAAAAGCAAATCAAAGAACTTCTGAAAGAGCAGTCAAATGAAAAGTCTTGACCTCAGAATCTAAGCTCTATCCTTAGTAAACGTGTAGAAATTAATTAATTCAATAACATAATACCCAATAGCACTTAATGCTTACATAACCCTCTTTGCTTTTTTCAAAATACTACTTTGTAAGAACCCTCTGATGTTTCTCTTATAGAAGGATCCGTTCCTGATCTTTGGAATTTCCTAAGTTAATGACTAGGGAGCAGGCATCTTAGTAAAAAAGGTTTTAATCATTTCAAACTCTATTTGGAAATCAATAGTTCACCCTGATTAAAAGCCTGAGGAAGTCCTGACCCATATAGACAGACATAAACCTCAGAATAAAAAAAAACTGAGAGAATTCAATGAGAAATCTAAATATTAAGGTAGAATTGTTCCAAAATGTATAGAATGATATGATGAGTGTAGCATTTAAGGAAGGGAATATTTTAGCAAAACCTGCTATAACATTGGCAGAGCTGCTAACAAATTCCTTTTCCCTTACTGTTGCAGATACTAGCCCCAGAGTAGAGCAAGATGAGCAAGCTCTTCCCTAGGCCACGTGCTGTTGGTTGCAAAGCTGTAACTGGAGTATGGCCTCCTGACTACACCATACCATATGCAGGCTTCCCTGTCACCGTGGCACTGGGTGATTGTTTGGTCTCGTCTTTGTGTGACTTTCAAATTCTTTTGCTGGAAACAGTGTGTCTCTCCACCAATTTATGGAATTTCTTCAGTTCCCTAAGAATTCCTCAGCTCTGCTAAAGCTCTCTACAGAGTTCAGTGCTTTGATAGACTACAGACACTATAGGAACTTTCTTAAACTCAAAAATAGCTTTTCAAAGTAATGGTCTTTTCATTAAAAAAAGAATAAAACCTCCCTCCTCTCTTCACATTCATTATGGTCCCCAGAGCTAAAGGGGGAGCAGACTCTCCATTTATTCCTACTCAATTACTCACTTCTTCTGTTTACAGCGAAACAAGAATCCAGAGTATGTGGCTTCAGCCATGGCATCTCTCACACATGAGCCTCAGACCTTTCCAGGGAGCTGGGTGGAGACACTGGTTGCAGCCTGTGCTGGACTATTGTGCTTGGCACAATCGAACATGATTCTCTACAGTAACACCTGGATCTCTGGAGCAGAGTAATATAGTGAGGACGAGAGCCCCAAACTAGGGAGGCAGCAGCGGGTCAGGTGCTCTCCTATTAACTTTGGGCTAAGAAAAGAAAAAAGGCATTTCCATATGTAACATGCTGAGACTCAAGAAAGATCCAATGACCACAACTAACTTGTTAAGCCACAAACCACAATGCCTGGGATTCTGCTATCAGAATGCCATCCATCCAAGTTTCTGTCTCCGAATATGAGCTCAACCAAGTCCTAACTGCCTCACTTGAGCAAGATAATTGAACTCCCATGGCCATGTTTTCTCCAGTTTTAAAATGGGGTCCTGATGCCCAGCGCATAAAGTTTCCTCAAGGATGAGCTCTCTGTTTGGTTGAAGGGCTACCCTTTTGTGGTTCATCGTCTACCATGACTATGTCCAAAGACAGAACACAGTGAACATATTCAGATGTATGGTCTTTACAATCAGAAGAGATGAGACTTCTGGCTGCAGGGCCAGCTCTGGGTTGACAGAAGGAAGTACCCAGAGATGGAAGGTTGCACTGAGGTGAAGAGGGTAGGCGGCTGCTCAGTCTTAGTGGTAGTCTTCCCAGCTTCCCCTGGCTCCATTATACCCAAAGAGCTTCCCTCTATAGCCTTGGGCAAGTCATGATGCAGACTTTTTGATTTCTAAGTATGAAGTTGAGCATAACATATTAAGTACTGAGGTTCAACACTCTAATGAACAAGGCATATTTTATTCCAAATACACTCCAACCCCCACCCCATTATATGACTTAATGTTTGAAATGGTCAATGTCAGATCCTATGCTGGATGATAGGGTGATTTGTGTAATTATTTTTTAAAAAATTAGACATTAAAATTTCAGAAAGAGATGTTCTCTTAAAATTTAATTTTTATATTTTCTGTGAAGAGGAGAGGGATAGATAATGCCTGGAATAAAACAAGACATCTTTCTTGAGGAAGGCTGTTGTCTACCCTTTACCGCTCCAACAGAGACATGAGGAGAGCCACACACTTGGGCAGACTGATCACCTGTGGTGCCTACTGGCTGTCTCAAAGAAGTTCTTTAGCTTTCTTGAGTCTTCTTTTTCTCAGCTATCAAATTAGCTATCTCCCTAAAAGAACTGAAAGATTGGAGAGAACTAGATAATTAGCCCCCAAGTAGAATGGTGAGTCTATTCTTCTTGGGCAGTGCAGGGAGAAACCTTTGAGACACTGTGATTCTTAAGTCCTTTCGTTCAGGTTAAGAGAGAGAGGTAAGGAATCAAATTCTTACCTCTCCTGTGGACCTCACTGACTCTTCAGGAAAGGGGAGCCAGTGGCTAATAAGATAAGCAGAGATGTTTTCTTCTGATAGCATGATTTAGACATGGTTATGTTCATAATATGACCTTCCCCCTTGAGAATGAATATGCAGATGTCCAATCCAAAAGGTATCCTGCTTAAATGATGAAGTAAGTCTACACTCAACTAGGTGTGAAATGACAATAATCTGCTCCCTGATAACCCGATCTGCAAAACTCTTCCTCAGAGCTATTCTTGGGTGTCAAAGAGAAACTGGGATGTCAGGATCTCTCCCTGCATTGAGGCCAATTTAGGAAAATCCAGGAGAGAAAAAGATAACTCATGTTGGCAGGCAAACTTGAGAAAGAATCTGAGAACTGGATGGAATTCAAAAAGCCCAAAGGAGAAGCTACTCTTCATAGAGACAGTACAGAGCCAGAGCAGGGAGGTGGGGGGCTTCTTAAACAGATGCCATCACCATATTGTCAGGCAAGTTCCCTGTGTCCTTTGAAAACATCCTGATGTAAAGGGACCTCTACTCTGGTAGAGTGGTCTTTACCAACTATGCCAGAATTCAGCGAAAGATTTCACACAAATTGGTAACCTTTATCCTCAACGCCCCCAAGTTCACAAAGATGCATTAAAAAAGGACAAGTTGTCATTAATTGAATGATCATTTACAAGGTGAGTTCCCACTCAAATATTCCCCCAGTTGTTTAAACTTAGAGTCAGGGGAAAGGCTCAACACCTGACTTAGCGTAAGTGGCACATAGATACAGTTATAATTTTTGCTAAATACTACAAGATAAAATTAACATGCTTTCATAATTTTAATTATAGTTTTCATACAAAATGTGAAAAACCTACCATGAAATTTTGTTATCTTGACTTTATGAAGATTGTTTTAAATGGCATCACTTCTGTATAAATTATGCTGAAGTGTATAATTATACAGAAGTGTTGAAAGAATAAGGGCCTTGCATCATGCTCAGCCTGGTACGGAGGCTCGGGGAGATGCAACAGAGCCTCCTGCCTCCTTCATACCATCCCAGAGTGAGACACTATCTTCTGGAAAGGACCACCTGCCAAAAATTCCAGGAGATTTGGGCACTGTGGTGCTGTGGGCAGTACTGACCCCAGGGCATGGGGAGGGAAACAGGATGCTGAGGGAAATAGAGGGTCCCCCACTGAGTGCCAGGGAGCCAACCCTCTGAGAAGACAGGGGAGTGCATGTCTGGTCAGTGGGATCAATGCTAAGGACCCAGACAAAATGCTGCACTCTCAGTGGGAATAAAGCCTTTCTGGGTTCAATGTGCCCCTCCCCAGATGAATTCCATCAGGTTCTGCAAAGGTTTCCTGAGATTGGCAATCTGGGGATGCGCAGGTTAAGAATGATGCAGGTCGCTTAGAAGGGCCTCTTTCTGAAATGGAATTGGATCTTGACCACCAGTTAGTCAGAGAACCTACATATCTGGAAGGTTCTGTTGCTCAGGACCATCTTGTTTCCAAAGGGAAGGAGAAGAACAAAGACTGGATCTTTAAAGACTGCTCTGACAATATAAATCTACTGTAAATGCCTAGCATGTACACAGCTGTTTGAAAAGAACAGAATCACCACTCATGTTCCCCACAGCAGTTACCATATTCTGTAGGTAAAACTACATCAGACCTCTGCCAATGGCTCTGGAGACTGGACAGGGGTTGATTGCTACATCCAAAAAGCGAATTCAAGGCCCACTGTCTCTTGGGTGACTTAGCCTCACTGCTGCTCAAAGGAGCCCTATGAGCATTACACAGATGCACGCTAACCCTGATGGGCCTCTCACGTCTGGTGTAGAGGCCAGGAAACTGGAGAACTCAGGTGCCTGAGGCTGAGGTGCCTATCCTGCAAACAGGTCACAGACACAGGAGGCCAACTATCTCTGAGACCTGCCGCATCTTACAGTCTTGCATGAGGTGAAGCAAGTGTATCCTGGGGTCTGAGGCAGCAGCATCACACTCATTCTCACATTCCTGGGTAATAATCATGGCAGAAGCCTGGCCCAGATTACGTGCTCAGTAAATGCTTTCCCACTGAAGAAGAAATTAGTCTGGTATCGATGCTCAGTGCCCAGGAAATGGGAGCCAGACTTTTCATTATACTTTAACCAGGAAATAGGATAGGAAATAAGCTGAGCAGCTGGCAAGAAAATATCTATCACTATTACTGTATGAGGGTCTGCAGCTCAGGAGAGGAACAGAAAATGTATTGTCTAGTTGTTAGTTATGTAGAAGAACGTTGTTTGTCATGCTGACTTTTGCAATGTTCAGAGTTGTTAGTAATCTGTTAGGGTGTGATGTCTTATTTTAGGTACTATGCTGCCCCCAGGGTATGAGCTTGGATGAAAACTTTGGTGTGAAACAGGGTCTGCCCTAAGCATGGTTTATTGTCAGTAACATGACTGCATATTGCCAGTAACTTTGGTAATACAACTAACATCAGACATTATAGAACATTTTTTTTAAAAATGCATCTTAATAAAAATGAATTTAAAGAAATAAGCCTCTGTTTAACTTGATATTTACCTTACTGCTATTCATTACTGTTTAATATAAGTGTGGAAATATCTCAGGACTTGAACAGAACACTTCTGTCTCAGTTATCCCAGTCCTTATGCTGGAATACAATTTCTACTATGTTACCACTAAGAATTCAGAGTTTGTTATTTTGTCTTCTGTTTCTCAGTAACAGTTTCTCATTCTACCTGATTTTGGACTTTTTCCTGAATTACAAATAGCTACTCTATCTGAAGTAAATTTATTAGTGCTTTGGCATGAATTAGAATTACTGTGTTTTATACAACTACCACAGCTGTGATGTCAGCCCAAAAAACTTGCCTGACTTTAGCCAATGGGCCTGGGGGTAAAAGGCTAGAAAAGTACAAGTTTCCTCCCAGCTAAGTGCTACTTCACTGATACCAAAGAAAGAATCCTATGTCTTTCTGACATTTGTGCTGAGGACAGAATCAAAACTTCTGTCCCTGGCAGCCTTTGCCTAAAAAAAGAACATTGATCTTCCAAGTGTGGGTGGTGCACTTCACGGCGTTATCTCTTGCTCCAGTGTCCTTGCCTGCTGCTCAGGGAGGAGGAGGCGGGTTGGAAGGGATGGTCTTTGGGAGAATCCAGGTCATCCTTTGAATGGTGCTATTTGACCCTTATCACCACTGGAGTCAACAGAGTGACAGATATCCTTACTTACCCCGTAACAGGGAACTGTGCAAGTTGGCAATGTTTGATTAAAGCTGTACAATTCCTTCCATTCTGGCTAAAGTTACCAGCTTTTCATGTGAACAGGTGTCTCCTTGTTCCCTGATAAGAATAAGGTGAAGATAAAGTTCTAATCAGCTCCGCAGTCCCCCTACCTTCTCTATCAATCATCCTCTAGTCCTCTGGAGCACAGAGCACCACTTTTTCAATTACTAACAGGTATTGTTCTCTATTGTGGTATAAAGCCTACATTGTGAATCCTTTCTTTGTGTGTTTATCTTCTTTCCCAACTAGCCCAGAAGCTGTTTGAGAGTCTAACAGGTGTCTGATACACAGTAGGTACTCTAAAAATGACTGTCACACTTAGTGTGATTCTCCAGGACTTCAGCAAGCCCACAGGAAATGAGGAAAAAATAATACATCACTCCTAGAAATTGATTTTGTATTTTATCTTTGACAGTCTATACATTACTAAGCGTACCAGCCAGTTTTAACTTAGTTATATTAGAATAGAATTCTGATATCTCAGTTAATATGCTATTTTCAAAAGGACACTGAAAAATACATAAATGTGTAACTCACTTATCCATGCTGCTAATGGAAAGATAAATGTATATCTCTAAATGAAGCCACGGAAGCCTGCAATGATAGAATGGGAGGCACTATGGCAGATGTGGGAATCTGAGAGAAAATTGTGGACAGAGCTCCCTCCTGCTCTGCAAGCTATGCGTGGAAGGAGGTGATGGCCCCTTCTCATTGACCAGAGGGCAGCTGATGTATCTTAGCTTCCTTCAGTTCTGTAGCAGAGAGTGCAGAAAACAGTGGGAAGGTGTGTTAGCTTTCCATTACTACAACAAAGGCATGAGATACTCATCTCATGAAGAGAAATTGTTTGGGCCACCGTTTTAGAGGTTCCGGTCTATGATCAGGCAGGCCTACTGTTCTTAGTCTATTGTTTGGAGGGGCAGCACCTCATAGTGAGATCCCAAGGTACAGCAAAATCACTTAACTAAAGACTGAGAAAAGAACGAGAAGAAGCAGAAAGGACTGGGGGTCCCATGCTTCCCTTCAGGGTCACGCCCCCATGACTCCCTAGCTTCTACCTTTCAAATGCTTCACCTCCAATCCTACTGCTAGCACCATAGCTGGGGACAGGGACTTTAATACATGGACATTCTGGGGACACTTACCTAAAGCCTACGGAAGGCAATGCAAAAGTTACCAATCCCTGGCTTGGCTAAGGTACGGACAGAGCAGCATCTCATCAAATGAAGAAATTTATGTGCTCTGTTCAGCCATTGCAACCCCATAGATGAAGCTGTAACAAATGTCCAGGCACTGTGGCCCAGGAGAGGGCTTCTTTGAGGGGCTATTAAAATAGGGAGAGCTGTTGCCTATTAGCAAGCAGTGATTCTCCACGCAACGTGCTATGTGATTTTTATACCTTATTTCCACTTCTCACAGTAAAAATAGATACAACAACCATATTTGATAGATAAGGAAACTGAGAATAAAAATTTGGTACATTATTTATCGTATAACTTTTGGACATGGGGTACTAGATCTCAACATGTCTCATTCCAATGCTCACATTGACTATTTTGTGACTCTTCCACCTTTTGCAGTGGCATTTGGAATACCACACTTGGGACTTTCTTTCCAAGTCTAGTACTTCCATCACCACCTCAGTGGAATGGATACTTCTCTTCCTCAGTACTTAATGTAAATATCACTGGGCATGTGAAATAACAGGATCATTTGGTTTTCTGGTTTACAAGGTCATCATTAAACTGACTTTCACTTGCATGTTGTTGTTTGCATAAGAAATTACTTTCTGCTTATATAAAATATTATTACATAATACACAGTAAGATTTTCTCAGGTTTCTATTTGAAATCAGAGGCAAGCTCATCATCCATATAACCTTTATCTGCCCTGCTTTACCTACTCTGTTTTCCAGAGGTCTGAAGTGGGCTGCTCAGTCACTACAGAAACTAAGACAATGAGCTTTTTGTTGGTGGAAACCATGCTTAAGAACAGTAGATTTCTTGTCCCCAAATCATGGACTGCTTATCCATGAATGCTTTCAAATATCAACATGATCCACAATACCTAGTGACGGAACATGGTTTTTATACAGCCCCTCCTAGAGGCAACAGACTATGTGAGTCTGCCTCTTCTATTCATAGATGACCCAAGACTGGGCAGCTGTTTAGGCTCAGCTTGGCGCAGGAGGGGACAGCTGCATACAGAAAGCCAAATGGATGCCCAACAATCTCAACATGACACGTGTGGCCTAATTTGAAATGAAAACCCAAAGGAATTGCCTTTATCATTAAGAATTTGAACAGAAAACACTCAAGACGGTTACAGGTGAGTTACGGGTACAAGATAAGAAACAGTATAGATCCAGAGTGTGGCAGACAAAACTCATGTTCATCAAACATCCATGTGCTCGCCTACATGCCTCAGTGTCCCTCACAACTGAGCTGGAGCCACATGACCAGTTGCAGCCACTCGCCGATAAGCACTGACCTACCAAGTGATTTCACTTCTGAGCAGTTCAAATTGTGCCCTTTCCATCCTTCTTCCCCCTTCTTTGGTCACATGCTGCAGACAGCATAAGACGCAAGCAGTCTAAAACCTCAAATCCTGTCTTAGGAGAGTGCTGCCTCAGAAAGTGAACAAACCACACCACACTTTATAAGAGGAGCAAACTTCTATTCACTATACCTTTGATATTTGGGGGTTGTTCATTATAAACTATAAACTGGTCTATTCTGAGTATTAGCCTACAGAGTAAAACCATTATAGACTTCTTGCAAGGGTGTTACCTAGAAGAAACAAGACACAATTGCACAGATAAAATAGGAGGAGACAGGCATAGGAGTTGCCAAATTTGGAGCATTTTTGGATCTGTCCAACCTAATGCCTGAGGGTATGTCCCCTTTTCCTTAAGTCCTATGAGATGCATAGAACTGTTAGTGTACCTGTACACTGGCACACAGACTAATAGTGTTATTAAAACTATTATGGGCTCAATGATTGATAAAATGTTAAACAACCTAAGTCTGTGGCCAGAAGAAAGCAATGCAGTCCGTTGCCGGGAAACATGGTTGGAAAGGGAAGGAGTGGACAGGAAGTCACACCTACCAAGTGAGTGCTTAGTGTAAACTGGAATATGGTTTCATCGGATTGTAATAAAAATTCTAATAATAAAGTAGATATTGCAATGTCATTGTAAAATAAAAATCTGCCAAAGTGGTTAAATAGCATGCAACTAATAATCCTTGATATCATTAGCAAAGCCATGTTGGACTCCAGTGCACCAGGTGCTCTTTTCTTACCAGTTCCCCTATAAACTTCATCTTTCCCTTTGCCTTCCACAAGGACCTGAGGTAGCAAACCCGCCCACAGGGGGCATCACAAAAGCTACCAGTAAAGACTGCCTTGGCCTCCTCTTTAGGAGCATCAGGGGCACAAGATCAAAGTAGAGGGGCAGCTCTCCCACATGGGCACAGGTACCATCAGACACTCTTACTTTAGACTTTATGCTGTATCGTTATTCTACAGCTCAGGTCAACGCTGCTCTCCTACTGTGACAGCACACCCCTCCTGTGCATATGCATGGCATTGGAATTACCTTCCACTGGAGGCAAGGCTGTGTGTGTACCTACACTCAGCCTGGATCCATAGCAATTTGTACATAGGGCTGGCGAATGGTAAGTACATTTAGAAAGAAAGAAAGAAAGAAAGAAAGAAAGAAAGAAAGAAAGAAAGAAAGAAAGAAAGAAAGAAAGAAAGAAAAGAAAGAAAGAAGAAAGATCTGTCAGTGACCAAAGTTTGCATTTTCCTATTATAAGGCTGTGTTTTGAAGGGAACATAAGAGAATTTTGTAATTTCCAGTGTTTCTATTTTATCTTTACTGTAAAGGTGAATATTGAAGGAACACAAAATCATTTTCTTTGGCTTAAGTAAAAGGTGCCCACTTTGATCACTGCCTGATGCTAATAAGTAGAGGAGAAGGTAACATTGTCACAGGGACATGGATAAACCTAGGCACAGTCTACAGGCAGCTCAGGGCCTTGGGAAGGGGACCCATTTCACACTTCAGGGTGGTGTAAGTGGAGAGGAAGGTTAGAAAAAAGTCCCATGTCAAGTCCTGAAAGCAGTGAAGTCCCAGCAAAAGGTGAGAGGAGCCACCAGGGGCCAGAAAGAAAGCCAGGCTTTCTAAAACAAGACTTCACAAACATTGTACAGCTGAAAAGAAGAGGGGAGGGGAAAGATCTTGAATGTGTTGCAGGATTTTAGAAACAATGACACAGAGATGTGCACAAGTGTGCCTATGTGCACAAGTGTGCCTATGGGAAACAGGAGCAAAACACTGTGTGACCTCCCTATGAGGTCACACACTGTGTGAGGAGACAGGAGGTGGCCAAGAAGGCACAATTACCAGCATGGAAGTAGGCTTCTGCACAAGGGGATCATTTATTGCCAGAGATACCAGTTTTCCAGCACAGTGTGTTACTGCCTCAGGAGCATCCTCTGACGGGGTGATCCATAGCCTGACTCAGTCTCCCAAATCCAACTTGGCCTCCTGTGTTTATTTTACCCCTTAACCTGTAGCTGCTATTTTTTGCAGGCCTGGCAAATAGATTTCATCTGCTATGCCAGATCTAATTGAATCTACAGCATTACATGGAGAGGAATCCTGCAGCAGAAATGCATCCAACTAAAAAAGCACCTAATTTTCCACTGCAGATGGAAGAGGCTATGGAATCTGGTTCTCGTCAGCGAGCTGGAGACAGCATTTTAGTGGGTACAGTGAGTTTAAGTGGGATTGCTCAAAAGATATGTCCACATCCAGGACTCTGTGAATGTAAACTTATTTAGAAAAAGGATCTACAAATGAAATCACTTTGGATTACCCAAGTGGGCCCTAAGTCTAATGAGACAAGTATCCTTATAAGACATGCATCAAGGAGAGGGACATGGAGAAGAGGTGAGGGCCATGTGAAGACGGGGAAGAGACTGGAGTGATGCAGCCACAAGCCAAGGAATGTCTGGAGCCACCAGAATCTAAAGGAGTGAAGGAAGATTGGCCCCTATAGTTATCAGAGTATCCCACCCTGCTGATGGCTTCATTTCAGCCTCTTTGTCTCCAGAGCTGTGAGACAATAATTTTCTAAAGTTTTAAACCTCCCAGCTCATGGTCATTTGTTACAGAAGCCCTAGGATACAAATACAGTATGATTTCCAGGGAGAGTTCCTTAAAAAATGACAATCGCTCTATACTCTTTGCTATTAAAATCTACCCATGAGAAAAAGGATAAGCTGGTCTGGGTCATGTGTAGACAAGTAGGTTCTCATGTCCTTCTTTGGACTGTGGCAATAGCATATCCAGCAATAGACTCTCCACCTTGACATATGACTCTGATTGCCTCAGATATCTATGTATGATCTCAATATTAGCATGGCTCTGTCCTGGATTTACAGATAGGCTGGAAAGAGCCTGCTTTATCTCTCTAACATGACGGGGCAGTGAATTTTAACTCTCATCTCTGCTCCTAGGTGGACACTCAAACTCCAAATGTTTCATATAGAAAATATTGGTAATAATATTCTTAGGAGCAAAAAATCTATTGCTCAGTAATCAGGGCCCCTGGAATAAAAGATGTTGAAGCCAGATGGGAGGAAGACAGGACTTCATATGGCTTTCAAAACTGTAAACTATATTCAGGAGAATTACATTCCTTTGACTGGTAATTGTCTCCAGATATGGGGTAATGAATAAAATCTCCAGAAAAAAATTTTTACTACCTTCAAAATTGTAAATATGCAGTGTCTATACATTTCCAAACAAACATATTCTGATTAAGTCATTAATGTCACTTTATTGCTCTTTCTCCCCTTCCCTCAGTCTTGGTGAAGGATTTAACGTCAAACAATTCAACAGTGACAGCTGGCGAGAAATCAGCTTTGAGATTTCTCATTAAAAGTAATGCTGTGTTAGTAGCCAAATACTTGGAAATGTGAAATGTTAAAATTTAATGGTGTAGAAAAGGCTTATTCTAACTTTTCAGATTGTACCATCTTTCCAGAAGTTGGTAGACAATAACAACTTGGCTTCTGGAGGGTCTGGTGTAGCTGTACAAACGGATGAGTGTTTGCAGAAGTGGGTATCTACTGTTACACATAAATAGGTACCCACCTGAGCTGGGATACTAAATGTGGTTTGCTCTGCATGTCCTTAAATCTTCTGATAAAGCACAAGATAAAACACCTCTCAGGCCCCTGCTTCTTCACTCTATACTCTCACCATTATTGGCCGGTGTGCTGAAGAGACAAATTTATTCCGCTTGTATTATCTCCCCAGTGTTCTCAGGAATATTCTCTCCAATGTCTTGTATTACTGCATTGTGCTAAGCATTTAAGAAATTCATTTCTTTGAAAAGAATGGCAGGAAATACAGTTTCATTGTATTTTAGAGCAAAAATATGAGGACCCACATCCAATGTAATCAAAGCTGCCCATTTGCATTTTGAGGAAATAACTGCATTCTTTATCTCTTGATCTTAAATCACTTCCTGAAAACCTCAACCACCTGTGACAATAAAAATGTACAACCACACAAATTATTCAGTGGATTCCATCTGTAGATTTTAATACCAGCACCTCCCAGTTGTACAATTGTATTACAAGGGTGGAGACTAAGGAAGAGTGGGTATATATGTGCTGTTTGGCCCATCCCATCTATTACTTCTCTAAAATATGAAAGCATGTGTAATGAGACCAATAAGGCTTAATATATAACTACGTATTCATCTGTGTAATTTTTGTGATTTTACCTAAAGTTTCATATTACTAGGTCTTATGTCCTCAACTTGATTGTAAGCTGCTATAGGGCACACCATAAGGGCTGAATAAAACTAACTGCTGTATCATTGTGATGATGGTAATTCCTAGAGGATTAGCAGTCCCTAAGCAAAGCTGGAGGGCTGATGCTACAAAGAAGCAGAAAGTCTGAAGCAATGGGGTGCAGTTTCTCCAGGTTACAGGCAGTGTGGAGTGAGAAAGGGAGTGCTAAGATAGACACATGTGTCCCTCTGCCCCAGCCCCAGCGCTCCTACTCCATGACCCCCATGGTAACAAATTACCATGACACCTAAATCCCCCAAGGCTCATCATCTTTGTGTGTAATATGAAAGCCATAGTGTAATTGTTATTACATTAGAAAAACATACAGAAAGTCCCTGGTATATTATAGATATTCAAAAAGTATGCCTTCATTTGAAGCAATAATTCTATCACACTATAACCAACTTTGAGAATGAGAGGAGTCACAGCTAAGCTGGTCCCACATACCTCTCAAAAGTAAAGAAACTGACTCTCTGAGAAAGGAGCTGGACTACATCTAAGTCTATCAGGAGTTGGCCTATTCAGAATTAGGCTCACAGCAAGGACTAGGGCCAGACTCAGACTGTGGTTATACCTAACCTCCTACTCTTTCCCTTTATGTCTGGACACAGTACTTTAAGTCCAAGAGGGATGAGAACTGCCCCTTTATTTCTTGTCTTCTCCAGACTTAGAGACCACAGATTTTTTTGTGAGCTAAGAAAGATCAGCTCTGAATCAAGAGCCCGCATCGACAGCCAGGCTTCCACTAAGAGTCACATGTAACCTTGGGTATTTTCAAAAGAGACTTTGAAATATCTCTATATGCACAAAGGCACTTGGCCAGCTCATGTTGCTAGCTTATATGGTTCTGGCCCATTACCTAGAGAACCTCCCCCATACAACTACAAAAAGAAGAATCCATGGAAATGGGGATCAGCCATGTGACTAAAACCCTGAATAGGAGGAAAGTTCTGCTTACCACGGCTCTATCCCAGCTCCCTCTCACTAACGCCACCACTGAGCTTCATACCTTCTAGAGAGGAGATACTACAAGTCCACTACAGTAACTGGATTATCAGGAAACTTCCTGGGAAACCTGAGCAACTGCTTAGCAAACTATGACTTTCATTAGCTAGTGTTGGCTTGAGAAAGAAAGGGAAAGAAGTTAGAAGTAATGTTAGTTATACTTGAGCTGTTTAGACAGCTGGACGATGGAAGAAAAATGAGATTTTAAGAGCAAGAAGGCATAAAGATGACGGAGCAGAGAACCCCGCAACTGAGCTTTGTGGTCATTTTCTAAAATCAAATTACTTTCCCTTAGAATCTTTTCTCTGAGAAAGGCAATTTTGCTCTTTCAAGCAGCTGACTAAATCATTCAGTGTCCTTAAATTTCCTCTTCTGCCCATCTTGCTTTATCTCCTACAAGAGCAGCTTGACACAACTGCACAACTGTTAGAAACAAGAGCTCATCAGAAACACACTAACAACAGCCCACTCACCAGCAGGGTGGGTGCTAGCTAGTAACTCAATTACTTCCAAGTCCTCAAGCTGGTTTACAGGATTTGGAGGGGCTGTAACTGTCCTTGGAAAACACATGGTACTACAGGGACACAGATGTTCATCACTGGTCACTGACACAGTCCCAAGTCTCCAGGTGTTCACTTCTAGTCAATCACTTTTATCTCCATTTTGGGCAGTGATTTTGGTGCAGTGTGACTGATAAAAGTGTACAGGCAAAATTCCCACATCGTTTTTGAGAATTAGAGGTATTTGTAGCTGTCTTAGTTACTTTTCTTGTTGCTGAGACACAATATCTGACATCCAAAGTTAAAGGAGGAAAAGTTTATTTGGCTTACAGTTTATAGAGGTTTCAGTCCATAGTCAGCTGGTTCCAAGACAGGGTAGTATGGTAAAGGGGCATCGCGGAAGACAAACAGTTCATGGCAGGCAGAGTGTAGTAAAGTATCAAGGGAAAGAGAGAGAGAGAGAGAGAGAGAGAGAGAGATTCTCTCTTATATTGTATGGAGGCTACCTGCCCTAGGGCGGGTAGAACACACACTCTTAATCCCATCACTGGGCCATGAATCAATCACAAACTTTAGGTTCAGTCACCTTTGAAAAGCCCCCCTCCCCATGATTGCATGAGGTTTTGGGAGGAAATAGAAATATAAACCAAAACAACAGCTAAACTGAAATAGTATTAAGAGTCTTGCAAGGCCTGACACCAATTAGTTCATAAGGTAGGGAATGGATATTACTCATTCCCATTGGTTGATATTAGCAGGAATGGAACAGTGACAAACAGTCAACTGATTTCTCCAGTTCTCTACTGATGGCTCTGGGGTTTCCTGTGTTAAAAACCCATAGACGTATCACTGTAGCTAAGTAATTTTTAATTGTGGTTGTTTGGCTTTAGGGAATCGAGTAAGGTCAGGCAATGTGGAGCATAAACATAGGGTCATGTCCACTTAACAAGTCAGTTTTAGTGACCACACTTCGCATGTGATACTAAATCATGGAGGAATTTCAGAGCAAAAGTCAATGTTGCCAGCTTATGTAATCTACCACTCCATTAATATTTTCTCCATCATTATTCCACCTAACCCTTAAACAGCCTGAATAGGGGAATAGTTATGGTATCGTATTGGGAAGGAGACTGAACTAATCAGAAAGGGACAGAGAGGTCCACCTAGGGTTAAGGATCCTGATATCTTTCTTAATTCAAGGGCATCACAGAGTCAGTAAAATCTGTTTAAGATTTCATTATCACTCTTAGTCTTTTCAGATTATGTCAGGACCTCAAAAGAGCATCAGTAATGCTGCTGGTTCTGGCAGTGACTATGAAACTGACGCTTGGACTGCAGCAGAATGATTCACATATTACAATGCCACACATGTAAAGATAGTTTGCTACAAGTGAAATCTACCACCAAGGAGAAGACAGTGTGTTCAACAGACCTCTAACATTGCCAAATCCGTATTAAACAAAGCCTTCTGACAGTAGAACTTGGTGGCTCAGATCTGTATGTAAGACAAGTATGTAAGCCTTTTCCCAGTGTTTATCTGCCAATGCTGGGGCAGACTAAAGGATATAGTATTCATACTGCACACAATCTAGCTGCTTAATTTAGTTACTTATGATGTTGCTTTTTTAAATTAGAGTTTCAAATGCTGAACATTTCATTTGCTAATGTTTTTTTTTTCTTTTCTTCCCTACAGAGGCTACCAAACCATTTGAAATAAAAAATTCATTTCATTTAATACATGGAATTGATGCTAATTAAAATGCCTGTGAGAATTAAAGGAATCAGCCAGCCCCAGGAAAAAATAAGGTCAATTTTATTTTTCAAAGGGCATGGAAAGAAATTAAAACATCCTTAATTCAAGTCATAGATTTGGTAGAGTTTGAAGAGACTTCACATCTCCTCTTAGGAAAGTGCAAGAAAGGGCACAGTCTCTGAAGTCAGACAGACTTGGGTTTGATGTTTGGCTCTGCCCAGTCCTGAGTATGTGACCTTAGACAAGGGCAGTCCCCTGGCCCATCCCACTGGCTAAAAGAAGATGCTTTATCTGGGAGGCCTGACTGCCAAATTCATGCAGCAAATTCCTCTGCTTTAGTTTGGCATTGGGAATTGGGTTTTGCCTCTCTTAAAACGTTAGTGATAGAAATATTAGTAATAAAATATTGAATCAAAGCTCTGTTAATGAGAGAAATTTTTGATTTCTCATATGGAACAGATAGGCTGGTTTCAGAAGATATTACACACTTTCAGACATGAGATGTTTTATTTTAGATTCCCCACCCCACCCCACCCCACCCCAGGGCAGTGTTCTGGTATTTTCTTCACATATATATATTACCTTTAAGGGTTCTAGGCATGCCTGCAAACTCAGTGTATTTTTATTTACTCTTTATTCATTTGATTTTGAGTAAACTCATTGTATTGTCTTATCCTTGTAATATAATTATCTGTATTTGCTAAATAATAGGTTTGATACACTAATCATATTTTATATGCAATGAAATAAATGCCAACTGTAAGTAAATCATATTCGCTTTGTACCATTTGGAACCATTTTGCACACTGCTTGTTGGAAAATACTTTTCTAGAGGAATATGAGAGTGGACCATCTCCCTGCCCAGCCTGTGGCCCCTGACGAGATGGTGAGCTCTGTGAAGAGTAGTGGACACTGAGGCAGAAAGCACACCACTCTCTGCCAGCCACAGTCACTGACACTGGAGGACACTGGGATTTAACACTGAAGAATATGAAAGGCAGGGCCCAGAAGGGATCAGAGAAACTCTGTTAATTAAGGATGAGAAGCAAGGGGAAGATGGGGACTAGAGTACAAGTAGGGGAGGAGATTAAAAGGAAGACCGCATGGAGGTGAGGAATGCAGCAAAGATATCTTCAGGCTAAGACAGGCAGGAAATACAGCTCTTGCGTGGACAGCCTGATGCCTCTATATATTACGTCAAAACTCATTTACTTGACTGTTAATGGACTGGGGTTTTTCTTAGCTTTAATACTACCTGTAAAACAGGGTTCAGGGTGTGATAACAGCAAGCCACGCCCCAGGCTTCACCTGAGGAAGACTGGGCTGTGTTGTGGCAAGGGACCAGGTCCTCAAGTGGGCGCCTCTCTCTCCCCTGCCCTCCTCTCCCCTCCCCTGTGCCTACTTCTCTCCTGCCCTTCCCCCCTCTCTTTTGCCCCTCTCCCTCCCTCTGTACTTCTCATTTAGACAGTTTGAAAAATGAAGGGATTAAATTCTCATGGGAGCCCACATTTTAGGGAAGGAGGGATCTGAAGAAGCTGGCAGAGCCTGCCTACCCCTCATTCTTGGTCTTTGGCCACCTGGCCAGTGTGCTCAGAGAGGGTGACCTGGTGCTAAGAGGAGCAGCCCCTGCTGGGCAGCACAGTGTGGGGTGCAGCATGGAGTAGAGGCCTCAGGAGGACTGCTGGGTCCCTTCTCTGGGGTGATTGAAGGTGCTGAACTTTTAATGAGCTTCTCTACTTCATGTGACTCTCTTATGCTCTAATAAGTGAGATCACAGGACTGAAGCTAAAAGTAGGGATCACATATAGGCCATCTGACACCCACCCCACTGCTCTGTGTGAGGTCACTTCACTGTCAGCCTCTAAATCCCCTGGCTTGGGCCCACTGCAGTGCCTGCGATGCAGTGGGGCAGCTGCTCTGCCTCCCAGTTCTGACTAGGCATGACACTCCTTGGACTCTTTGAGGTTTAATTCCCAGAAGTAAAGTAACACCAGCTTCCTCTAAGGCCCCGATGGGGAGGAAAAAATGTTTGCAAACACCAAGGACATCCTATGTGAGCGCCAGCTTCCTGCCAGGAATCGCAGAGTGCTAAGTGCCAGGACTCAGAGCAAAACAGAGGCCCTGGTACCATCCTTAACACTTTCCTTAAGTTATGATTTTTCCTGCTGCTGTAACAGAATACCTGAAACTAGGTGATCTATAAGGAATAGAGTTTCATTTTCACTCATGGCTGTGGAGGCTGGAAGATCAAAAGCATGGCACCAATGTCTGCTTAGCTTCTGATGAAGCAGATATTTCTGCAGTTTTAACTCACTGCAGAAAGCAGAAGCATGCATAAGAGAGAAACGGGAGCCAACCTCTTAGATAGCTAACTGTTCTGGAGAAGAAGTTACTAATCCACTCCTGTGGGTTCCACTCAGTGACCCAAACACTTCCCACCAGGCTTCCCTTCCGTACTCTGATAAATGGGGAACCAACCTGCAATACAAGTTTTGGTGGAGATAAGCCATAAAAACTACAGTATCTTTGGAGAAAGCTTAAGCTATTTCTCTTGGTATCGTCCCTCAAAGAGCTAAAGACACCATATTATAGTGGCACAGGCGTACTCATGCTTATAACAGCACAGGTAATAATACATAAATATTGGAAGCAGCCTGTATGTCCATCAACAGAAGAATCGATAAAGAAAATATGGAATTTACCTACATTGGGAGTACTACTCTGCCATAAAGATAAACTTTAGTCATCTGTAGAGAAACAGATACACCTTGTGACCATAATGTTAAGTGAAATAAATCAGGCACACAAGCTTAAATACCACTGTCAATATTCTATTATTTTCTTTTATGAGAAACCAAAACTGTAAGTAAAGTGTTAAATAAAAGGTAGCTAATAGGAACTAGGGAGATGACTCTTTCTCAAAGTGGAAAGAGATTCAGAGATGGAAGAGGGGGAGAGAGAGGAGGGGAAGGGGTTGAAGAAAGGAATTAAGGGGTGTTATGTATGTGTGCCAACTCTATACAAGGAATGTAATCATTATGTGATGCAAACATACACTAAAGAATAAAAACTGGAAAAGAAGGAGCTTAATCTTCTTGACAGCATTACTTAGATTATCCAAAAGTGTGTTCTCAAGTGATAACTAGGAAGGGTCCTTGGTGATTCCAACAGTGAGACAAAATTTTAGCTCTGTGCATCTCCAAATATGGCCAGGATGTTGGCACACACTGCACTCAGGAGCCTCGAAGGCTCACTGAGATCCGGGTTCTGAATCCCTCCAACAGCAGCCTCTGGGGATGACCTCAGTAGTGTTACTGATCCTATGGGCCTTGGGGGAGGCCCAGGATACATTAGTGATTTGGAGGCATAGCCAGGCTTAAATGACAGCATCTTTGTTTATTCAGAGAATATATCCTGGGCACCTGGTATCTTTTGGGCAATGAACGGGGACTGGGAATAGCAAGATGAATGAAGGAAATTAGGCACGGTAAATAGAAATTGCGGTAATGTGTGGTGAGGCAACCAAGGTGAACACAGGCAGCTGCTGTGCACCGTTCTTAATAAAACCTTAAAACATAATGTAACTTTTAAGCACATCCTCAGCAGCCTTGTGAGAAACTCTTCCATTAGCATTTGTTTCTGAGGCTTTGTGATTGGCTCAGTGGAGCCACAGAAAGCCTGGAGTCATGGATGGTCCATGTTGGTTGTATTTCCATATCAAGACGCAGGAAATGTTTTCCATTTCCTGAGTGGTTTCATAAGACTGATATCATAGAAAAGTGCAGCAAGTCACCACAAACATTTTCAAAATATCTCCAAACGGTAAACAGATTTTGCTTATGAAACGCCCTCACCATCTCTGACTGTCACATGCTACCCAAGCAGACGCTCATGTTTTCTAGAAATTCCTTCCCCTCGTGAAAGCTGAGTTCTAGTCACTAGGCCAGAATTCACTGGCATAGCTTCCTGGAAGTCAACAGTTGATAGGTACATGTGGGGAATGGATTTCCAGGAAAAAAGCTGCCTTTTGCCACAGAATTCTCACCACTTTGTTAAAGTTCAAGAGAGTCTGTTCAAGTCCTGTCACCAAAGACATGCTCTTCAGGCCGGCATCATGGCCTTGAGTCTGGTTTCTACTTTCCCAGCTCCTCTACCATTCACAATAGGGGACTTCATGAGAATCAAACACTGACTACCACTGGGCATTGCCTTTAGCGTTTGGGCATAACAGTGCTCACACAGCTTCGCAGGTCATTATCCCACCTTTAAAATCAGGAAGTAGGGACTATCTTTGAGAGGATAAAGCCTTGCTCCAGGTGACACAACTGATGAGACTCACACTGGGCCTATCCTCACTAGGAAAAGCATATAGTTGCTCAGAATTCTTCTACCCATTATCAGCTTACACACTCAGTGCTGCCCACTGTTAGTCTCTGGCTCTGTCTTTCTAACTCAGTATGTGAAGGCCTCCAACTTTCCACTACAAAGCTATTGCAACCCCTGACCAGCATCCTGCTCTGCCTCCCTACCTCACCTTCATGCCTGTCTTTATGGCTCAGATTGAGTGCAGTCTGTTTCTGAGTCTTGATTTCTGACTTCAGAAAAAGCACCCTATCCTGCATTTTCCCCCTGAAGGAATGCATTCAGCCTCATTACTTTCCAAGCAATGGCTGGTGTGGCTCGTTCCTCCCATTAGAATCTAGTATTCCTTAAATATTTTCTGTGGGTTAGTACTTTCTGTCTAATAGCACTTAAGCTGAGCAATTGGGTCACATCTTCATCCTTCAACTTAACACACGTCAGACATCAGTAAGCACCTGATGTGCTAATACACTGATAATACTTTGTTTCTCTCATTGATTCTGGATGGAGTAGACTGATCAATGTAAAGAATGTTGGGCTTTCTTCTTCCTTCTGTGCCTGGGGTCTACTGAACTAATAGATTCTTTTTTTCACTGTGTGTTTACAGTGTAACCCTGAGACAGTGTCCTCTTGAAGAATTCAGGGCTTGGTCACAGACTCTAAGGTCTGAACTAGGGCAGGGGAACCTTCAGGTAGGTGCTCAAACAGGAGACTCAGAAGCCACAGTATTCAAAGACAAATCAGAACCTTAGCTAAGAAGGAAAGCCAAAGGTTAAACTTGAATGAGCAGAACCAAAGCTGATTTCTAGAGGTTTACATACAGCAAAACAAGTCCCAAGTAAGAATGTCAAGTGATCTGAACAAGTGAAACATAAGAGGAAGCGCAGTGAGCTGAGACCAGGGCTCAGCCAGCTCAGTTACTTGCATTCTAGTGGTGTCTTACACAAAGAGGCCCTAAGCTGAGAGGTCTGTGGGAAGCTGGGACATAGACTAATGGGGAATTGGGACAAGTCCACAAAATCCTGTTTGCATGTTTTGCCTCATCTATCCCACTGCAAGCTGAGAAGCCTCTTCCCAGAGAGCTAAGGGAGAGGTCAGGGGAGAATCACGGTATCCCAACAGCCCCTGCACAGGACAAGTCATCAAGAATTAAAGATCTCCCAGGAGTGGCAGTGTCCAGGAAGGACTCTGGGTCAGAGAAAGCGATAAGAAAAAACAAAGCTGGTGCTGAGAGCTGCCATGGAGAGCTATAGAGAGCAGGCTTGCTTTGTTTTCCCGCAGTTCTAATTCCGAGGTCAGCTCAAGTGACCTTAAACATCAGTGTGAACTTGGTACCCATAAATGTGGAATCAGGCAGAGGTAGGAGACTGAGGCTCAGCTGAGTTGTAGATTGAAAATCTAAGGCTTACAGAAAAAATACTTCTTCTAACAAGTTATGGTGTGTCCAGGTGTCACATAAAACTCAACTTTGATTTATATGTTCTACACAGGAATAAAGGAGCCTCTGGATTACAAACTGTCAGGAACTCATTGTGTGGCCATTATCAGAACAAATTCCATTCTCAGATAATGGACATCTGTTAAATCTTGCACTGTTAATAGAAAACGTTGCCTGTGGGATGGAGGTTTTTATGATAGTACATCTCTTCTGTGATAAAAGTGCTCTAAATCTTATTTTAACCAAGTAATTGTGTTTGCATCTTGGTTTTCTAAGGAGGAAAAGAATAATGAGCCACAAAAGAATCCAACATGCCAGAGACATCATAGCATAACGAAGAGAAACTCCTGCCAGCAGCCTTTGACCCAACTCACAGAAATAAGCACCTTCAAACTCCCGAAGTACGACTTTTCACCCAGAATTATGAAATCCATAGGAACATGGCCCAATTCTCAGCTCATGGCTCCATGGTCCTTGCAATTTGCACTTTAACTGTGCCAACATTTTGGAGAATCCCAAATGTTTCAGACACTATCATATCTCTCTGCCTTGTTGCACATTGCTTCTTTTCCCCCAAACTCCTTCTCATGCTACGAACAACTTATTTTCCTTGGTTAAATCAAAGTTCACCTCTCTGAGAAGTCTTTAGAGATACACTTCTCTCATCTCACACTGGGTTATGTGTCCTTGGGGGGATTCCATAGAACCTAACGATTATTTCTGTACCAGTCTTAATTTTACCATGTAGGTGTGCTCACACAGGAGGTCTGTCTTATTTACTTTTCTTTATAAACAGTCACTTATCTCACAGATGGTGGATGCATGAAGTGATGGATGGATGGTTTGATGAATGGGTGGGTAAAAGGATGGAGTCATCCAAAGAAAATGATGCTGGGATAGATGCTGGAAGGTAGGGACTTGATCCTTTCAATGCAGGATCCTGAGAAATACCTAATGAGGCACAGAGTCTTAGAAATTTACCTAGAATATTAACAATATAAATGTAATGTGAAGAATGACTATGATTTATATTTTAACCTTTAATCAGCTCATTTGCCTGATTTTGCACCTACATGTCTATCTGGACCCTGTCCGAACCTCAACAACCTGTCTGTCATTTATTGAGGAAATAATCTGAGATCAACATCTTCTTTTCATCTCTATCCTTCAGCCTTACAAAGGCAAAATATACATATTATGACTCCATTCATTCTGCTTTTAAGACACTGAGTTCTGAGCCTTCATTCTTTCTGGTTTTAAGACACTGAGTTCTGAGAACTGCATCCTAAATCGTGTTTCAGACATTAGTTATGAATCTCTTATCCCCATTTAAAAATTCTTCTGCAGTCAGCCATGGTGGCAAACTCTTGTCACCCCCAGTACTATGGAGGCTGAAGCAGGAGGATTGCTATGAGTTCGAGGCCAGCCTGGGTCAGCCTGAACTGCATAGTGAGACCCTGTCTCAAAAATACAAAAGCTAAATAAATAAAAATTCTTCTCTAGAAGACAAAAAGTGGTTTTGTTTTTTGTTTTATTTGACACAGGGTCTCACTATGTAGTTCAGGCTGGTGTTAAACTCACTGTGTAGCCTAGGCTGGCCTCAAACACATGGCAATCCATGCACTTCAGGCTCCCAAGTGCTTGGATAAGAGACATACACCCCCACACACACACCCCAGGGAGGAAACAGGTCTTCAAATCACCTTTTCTGGGTTTAAATTCAGGTTGCACGAATTATAATATGAGAAAATTCAGGCAATGTATCCCATTCTTCTAAACTTTGGTGTTCTTGGTTGTAAAATTGGGGTGATCACAGTGCCAATCTAAAAAGGATGTTACAAGGAATAAATGAGGCAATGAATTAGAAACTCTTAGAGCTGTATATCATACACAATGATTACTTCAGCACGGCACCAGGATCTGTCAAAGACAGCACTGAAATGACAAGAACGAGAGCAATGCTTGAAGGCGAGGCAGGGGGAGCAGCCCGGACTGTGACACACTGAGGAAGCACGATCAAAACCACAGGAAGTAGGAGGCACAGCGGTGCCCAGGAAAAGTGTAGAAAACATCTTAAGAAGGTTTATAAACATTTAGGAAATAAAGAAACAGGCAAAATAAACATAAACTTGATAGCAAGTACACTAGATGAACTTTAATTCTTCATAAGGTGAGAAGCCAGAGATATCATTTATTAACATTTACAATAACAGAAAATATTTATGTTACACTTATTATCTGCCAGATAGTATAAACTTCATATATATAGATAGAGATAGATATGGGTATAGATATAAGTATTGCTATGATATGGATAGATATAGATACAGGTATAGATATGATGATTCGATACACAAAATAATCTAATGTGGCAGATACTATCAATATCCTCAATCTATAGATGAAGATACTGAGGCATAAAGGGTTGAAGAAACTTGTCTGAACCCACTATAGAAAGTATGAGTGCTGGAATTTGAATTGATGAAATCCATTCCAGAGCCTGTATGCCAGGCATATAGTAAGCACGCTAGCGCTCTGCTATTCCATTTCTATTGCAGGCATTGCTAACCCAACTCTATTGTCACTAAACGATGACAATGCTTTAACATTTTTCTTAAGATAGAACTTCAGAAGGACTGCATTAAACCTGTTGGCATTGTCACACCTTTGCCATTCTTCTCACTGATATAATACGTCCATAAGATAGTCAGTGATGTTTGCTGTTAAATTTTTATTAATTAGATGGAAAAGTGGTCCCAAATAAATGTGTGGCATGTAGAACATATGAGCCTGAAATCTTCACACTTCTCAGTAATAAGTCAAAGCTCATGTAGAAGGAGTCTCCCAGAGTTGCCATAAGTAGTCTGAACTGTAGGATTTGTAGAAAGAGCTAAAGCATAGGATCTGGTGATTACACAACTGTGTCAAACAGGAGATTATCATTCCTACTTTTAAGACTACATAGTTCTAGGAATCTTCAGGAGCTGTTTTTAGTCTGTAGATATTCTTACTGAGTTTGCATTTGCCCAGGTTTGTGGGAGATCCTGGGAATGGCACTGAAAGGAGGAGCACAGGAGGAGGAGGCAGATCCCAGGACCAGGATGTTGAGGGCAGTTGTATGAGACTCAACCGATAAACTCAAGCACCTGGCCCCAGATAGTTAGCTGTGTCTGCTCTCTGAGCATGGTAAGTTGCCTGCAGAGAATCTGGATTCTCATGAAAGGTATCCATAGCCCAGTGGGCCCCTCTGTGCTTCTAGGTGAGAGTGGGCCCTAGGAGGATAGGACTGTGAGCAGAAGACTTGGAAAAATATCTCTAGTATCATCAAATACCTGCATATACTACAGCCTACCTATCTAGATATAGTGAGAAAAGTAAGTGAATCTAAGCCTGGTCAACAAAAGTGCCACTGTGAGACAGAAGCTTTCCGTTTGCCAGCAGGAAAGGCTCCTTGTACAAACAAGGAAACAAAATGCTCCCATCCACCATCTTTCTTTCTCTACAACAATGCAATAGGAATGACACTCATCTGTTTGTTGAGTTCTTTCCTAAGGTGGAAATGAGATGCCCACGGAGACCTTGGATGAATAATGCAAACATCTGCAAACAAATTCAACCCTCAATTAAATGTACCAGTGGAGGAAATCTGCAAGAATCCAAAATATTTGACAATGCTAGAAAAGTTCTTTTTCTCTATAAATTTTAAAGGTAAGTGATGGAAAATTCAGCCACACACACACGTCACAAAGTCTTGACATACACACTTTGTGTATACACAGCATTATATCCATATACGCTAACTGGCACACACACCCATGCTCACACACTCAGTCACACGAAGATTGGTTAAGCTCTGATTCAAAGAGTGAGTGGTATTCTTTAGAAGGGTACTGCATTCCTTGTCACTGGAAGTAAGTAAGCAGGAATAGAAAATACTTGTTGCAGATACTGGAAAATGGATTCAATTTTTTGCTCAGATAAATTCCTTTAGACTCCCTCAAACTCTTAGAATTTGTGGTTTCAGAATTGGCTGAGCAAATAGGTTGCATCCTACATCAGTCTTGTACTATGCAGTGCATCCAAGCTCCTTCAAATTTTGTCTTCTTACACCTGTGAATTGAGTAAAACAACCATTAAAACAATAGCAGATTCTGTTTTGGTTGTCTGTGGGTTTTGCTTTTGACAGACGTCAGCAGACCCTTGGCTACTGTAGGAAATTAAATTTTGTCAGTAAGTTGTAATATATGAGCACACATTTATCTATATACAGCCTTACTCTTTACCTTTGCAAAACCCTGTAGATATTAGAGAATTTATCAGACCTCACATGACTGGTTAACGGCTTTGTTGAACAGGAAAATAGCTCCTTATTTTATGACCAGTGCTCTGTCCATTCCTTTGGCTGGGTAAGGAAGGACACTATATGCATCTATTTAATATAGTCACCTCAACCCTGAACTCACATATGTGCTTCTCTGCCTTTCAATCAACAGCATGGGGCACTAATGCTGTAAGCATGCCCTGGTGCCTCTCAGGTGAGCAGGTGAGAGACGCATATGCAGAAAGGCAAAGGTAATGCTGCTATGCTGGTTCACCAAAATGTGACCTGCACCCCAGGCTTCTGGGATCACGGACTATCTACATTCATAGATCAAGCAACTTATATCTTATTTTTGGTAAGAACTTTCTAAAAACAGTGAAGAATGGATCTTACTGATCTCTAGTCTGTGTTTCACATCAAAAATATAAGTATCAAGTGTCCAGCTTGATGCTTACTGAATGGAAGCCAAAGATCAAAGTTAACTATTTGTTTTTAAAAAGAAACAAACTCAAAAAGATTGCTGAGCTAAGGGTACATGGTGTAGATATTCTCACTCCCACATAATGCCCGTGGCTGGGACCTGCCCAAAGATGCCTAGTAGACCAAGTAACGCTGTGCATAGGGACACCCACCGTATAGCAGGTCTACAAGTCTAAGATGCTGGCCCTTGGACTTGCTGGCACAGGTCATTCAGTTTTCCACCACAAGTTCCTCAGCCTCCTGGTACAACCTTGCATGGAGCATCACTGTGGGGTCTAGGCCTGGTTGGAATTGCACATGAGTTTGCTGTAGGATCCAGACTCTTGGCTGGATCCCTCAGATTGTAGACCACCAACAGATCTCTTACAGTCTTCTATATTTGACTCTGCAGGTAAATACTATAAGCTACATATAAATTTCTGTTCTGTAAAACACAGCCTACAACAAAAGCCACAATAGCTTATAAAAAGGACCCCATATAGTGTCTATCAATCATGAGGAAGTTAATATTTCAACTAAGATCTTCCAGAGTTTAATATTTCAAGTAAAGGGAAAGATTCGTCTAGGAAAAGGAAATAGCATGTAGAAAGAGTCTGATGTAGAAAGGAGGATGTTGTCTATGACTGCACCCATTTGCAAAGTGTAATTTTCCTCGTTTTCTTCGATATCAAGATCTGTGCTCGTTACTGAGACAAAGATTAGGAGTCCATAAAAGACACCTTTGAGCTCATTTCAGTCATGGGCTGTGTCCACTTTGTCCCCATTCCTCAGCACCCATATCTCCTGGCAGAGGTAAAGCCTCAGAATGAGTGACAGTAGGAAGCTAGGGTGGATCATGGGAAGATTCACAGACTGAGTTAAAAGATCTGAAGTGGTGTGAAGGAGTAGCAAGGTTACTCCAGAAAGAGGATAGTGGCAGATCAGGACTTGAATCAATCATATGAGTGGGATGTGAGAGGAGCTAGAAATCAAGTCCTCTACGTAAGAAGGATGTGTTAGAGGCTTATGGATATAAATAGGAGCTGGGGTTTAAAGGCTATTAAAATCCAGAGTGGACCCAAGTCATTCTGAGCCCAGACATCAGGTATAGTGGAGACATACTCATTTCAAAGATTCACTGGGAAGCTTCTTTTGCCTGCCACATGCAAATCAAAGAGCAGACAACCTGCCCTGGAGTTTCTCCATAGGTAAACTCCAATCTTAAAAGCAAAGCACGTGCCTAGCAGCCCCCTGTCAGCATCCCCAGTGCAGCACACAGCCCTCTGAGGTCAAGGAAAAAGAGAGACAGCAAAGTATAATACCAGCCATTGGAGAGGAGCCTAGAGCAGTCAAATAACTTTGGAAGAAGAACTGCAGCACAGAGCAGAATGGATTATACTGCTGCAAAACTCTCTTGCCCTAGGGCACAGAGCAATACTCAGGACAGTTGTGCTAGGTCTCCCTGGATATCCACGTGCTGTGAATCAGGATCTGTCCTTGTTGTTCCATTTAGGTGATTTAGTCATTGCAGCATTCCTAACAGGCCTGTGCTCTCCAAACAGCAGGGAAGAAGTGTCCTGCTTGACTTTAACTCCAGGTGGGTGTGGGGTGGCAAATATTGAATGGGTTACAATTACTCAAATGAATAAGGCAATAGCTAGTCATACCTGCATTTTATATAAACATAAAAACAAATAAGTAAGCTAGATCCAGAGGGGTTTAGCAACTTGCTGAAGGTCAAACAGCTATTAAGTTGCAGATTTGATAATTTAACCCCAAGCTCTCTATGGTCTCCAGAGTAAAATACAAGCTCAATTCAGTCAATCAGAATAAGCAAGACTTATTCCACTTTAGCCACAGGCTTTAGGGAGTTCAGGAGATGGCATGATATCAGGGCACAGCCTGGAAAAGGCAAGGAGGAGAGAAGTGAGTAAAAGCAGAGGGAGAATGGGGGTAGGAAAGAAGGTGAGGAATTTGCCAGTGTAACCTACCAGTGCCTGGGTCTGCAGTACAGAAATCCAGCAATTTCCTCTCCTGATTCCCCACTAAATAAAATAAGTCTCTCTGCCTCATGTCACAGTTTGCATTTTCAGTTTGGTTCACAGAGAAAGTACTGTCAGGTAATCTTTATCTGTTTCAAGTGTTTAACTTTTTACACAGAATACTAATGACAAACATGCAAAAGAGAATAAATATCAACTTTGGCACTATGAAATTAGTCTTTCAACACGGAAGAAGAGATGAAACTTCTCAACATTTTCAATACTTTTGTAGTCTCTCTCTTCTTTATTGTTCATTTTAATAGTGTATTGACATTTGTGAGGGGTTTGCTTTATGGAGGGGAAAAATTGGCAAATTCCACCATAGTACAAAATTTCCTTGTGATGATCTATTGCTTTCTCACATATCTTTAATTTGTGTTCCATTCTATCATCAACAGAGCATCTTCTTGTCATCTAGAGGCCCATTCTCTACAAAGAAATGGTGAATCTGTCTCTTTCCAGAGTTAACTGTGCATACTGTAGAGTTGGAGGTGCCAGGAAGTGGGTCACAGTCTCTGTGTTGGTGACTCAGCTCCACACAGTCTTTTCATCGTCCCTGAATCAAATTTGTGTCTGAGGAGACTTACTTCATGTTATCTATCGTTAGTACCCTTGCAGTGGCGAGGAAAAGGAGCCCAGAAAGTTAGACGTCCCGTACATGAAAGGGGCAAAAGAAGGAACGAAATCACCACTCTTATGTCCTTATTCTTGGGACACAGTGTGCTTTTCTCATTCTCGAGGCAAAGCATGGATGCTGTCTATCTTATGTGATCTTACGGAGTTCAGAGGGCAAGGACTGACTAGGGCAAAGGTGTCTAGGGTTGTCCATAATTCATGCAGTCCTCCCCAGTGAGAGAAGCACAGACACAGCCAAAAATCTCCAACCGTGGAAGTCTGTGCAGTGGAAGCACCTTGGACAGAGTGCAAATACCAGAGAGAAGGGTGGATCCTCAGGGACTGACTGTAGGTATCAGTCTTGATGTCGAGAGACTCATGGACCTGCAGAAGCAGGTTGAGTTGCAATAATCATGAGTCCAAACAAGATCTTGGATAGATAAGCCCATTGGGGGCTCAAAAGAAAAGCTGAGGGGCTGGGCACCTGGGTGCTATCTTCCCATATTCATTCAGATAAGCCTCCTGCAGGAATCTACATCTGGCAGTGACCCATATGAAGGTTCTGGAGACTCTGAGATGAAGAGGACACAGTTCTGCAATGTTGGAATTTACCTAAAGAGCAAGGTAACCTATAAACATAGTAGAATGAATTACATGGGTTTAGAGTTAGGGTTAGAGTTAGAGGCCCAAACGCAGTTAAATCCTAAAGGAAGGGCTCTCACTGGACTTTGGAAAGGAAGAGAAGAGGAGGTTTTTTCAAGTTCCAGTGTACTCTCTACACCATGATGCAATAGCAAGACCACGAGACTGGAGTGTGAACCCTAATTCACTCTTGCTGTGCAACTTGGGTCTACATACAACATTTTGCTTGTATCAATAAAGAGAAAACCAGCCACTGGCAGTGAACTGCAAGGAGGGAAAATGTGCAGGATAAGTGCAGAAATCCAGAGTGAGCTGTGGATGCCTAAGAGGATATTAGATTTACAATCTGTTTTAAGCATCATCTGTAGTTGATCAAAAATGCATTTTTTGCTTAAATTTGTTTCTAGTAAGTTCTATAAGTTCTGTAAGATATGGATAAAATGCCTTGCATCTTTAAATTATGAAAATCATGTGTTTAATGGCACATTTGCTTCAAAGGTGATATATGTTCATTTTTATTTTTCTGTCCAATAATCAAACTTGTATTCACTGGGCCACTTACTAAGTAAAACATGAAATCAATAGATTATCAGAATTTCTTTCCAGCTCTCAAAAAGGTTTCCAGAAACTTGTTTGTGACAAAAATAAATAAGCAATGTAGATTTGCATTTCTCTTCCCCATTCACCTTAGCATTCTTTTCTACAGTCAATATAATATATGCTCCTACATCTGTTTGGATATTCCTGGAGCAGGTTCATCTTTTGGAAGAACTTTTTGTATCTCACAGAGAATTAACTTATCTCTTAAAATGCTGATATGGATGTAATTATATTTATGCACCAGGTTGAAAGGTTACATATAAACACAATTCTGTCTTGGTCTTTGACCTGGGCAACTAGAGCAAGGTATGACATGCTAAGATAATGACAGCATCCAAAATCCACAACCGTGATTTGCTGAGGAGCTGATTTTTACTGGGCACCATGTTCAGCGTGTTTATGGATATGCATGGTGCTTTTGAGTCTCATAACAATGCTGGCTTGAGAGAACCTATTTCACAGATAGAGAAATTGGCTAATGGTCACGAAGCTGATAACAGGGCAAATATAGGATTCAGTAACAAGTCTTTCTGACATAAAAAATAAATTATACTCTATCCACTAGCATTCCCAAGAGCTCCTCTTTACAAATATATACTCCTTTTTCAGTTCATTTTTGAAGACTATGAAAACCCCAGAATTAACCAACATGTCTGCTGTATCTACCAGAATGTTTCATTCCCCCCCCTTTTGTCCAACTTATGAACTCAAAAGGATCAAGTTGAAAACCAGTTCGATAAAAACCATCCCAAATATAAATGACTGCATTTATTATCACAACTCTGTTAATACTATTGATTTTCTCCTGCATCATTTCCCTTTTCTTTGCTGTCTTTATAGGCCACTAGCAGCAGGAAAGCTTACCTTTCACCCTACAGACAGCTCTAATAGATCACCATGCTGTCACTCTTGTCCTGTTTTGTGTGTGAGCATAGCAATTCCAGGCTGTGGCACAGTTTTCCACCTATTAGTCATTGAGGCCTCCTCCTGGAGACAAATACTCATTACACGGAGCTCCCTAGACAGTCTGCTGTCAGTTTTGCACTCCCTGACTAAAGTCACCTTAATTCTGGGATGTGCCCAGAAGTATAGCACACTTTGGTTCCATGTGAGCAAAAATATGGTTCAATTCTGCAACAACTATATACCCTAAACCAAAGTGACCAAATATTGCATACTGGGGCAGCTCTGGGTTCTGGTTTCCAATTTAATCAACCAACCAGTTAATTCAATGCTTCCATGTTTACCACCTTGTTGAAGAGGTGTGCCAAGCCCAGCTGCAAAGTTAAGAATTAGAGCTGACCTAACACTGCTGCTCTAACACTGATCTGAAACTGGATCGGGTAAGGCCTCGGGGTGTAGCTCAGGGTAGAGCACATGCTGCTTATGTGCATGGCGCTAGGTTTGATTTCTCATATCAGGGGGTAAAAAAAGAATGTGAGGTTGGGGATGTTCCCTAAGTCCAGAAGCTAGAGCTAAAGCAAACTGGAGAAACTCCTAAATGCCCCCAGAATACACGTAATTCCCTGCTTCCCCTTCCGGTTTTCCCTCCAGCCCACTACCCAGAATTAAGCTTCTCAGTTGACTCTGCAGGACCACCAATCCCAGAAATTCCTGACAGTTGATTCCTCTTCCTCCCATTCCAACCACTGCAGGCTGCAATAATCACAATGAGGCCCAAATCAGATTCCAGAACTCACAAGTAAATTGTCCAGCAGTTCAGTTAGCGGAGGAGCAAGTCATTTCAAATGCTATCAGCTACTAGCAGGTGGGCATTTGCTACTGAATGAAAGGACATAAGAAGAAAGGACTTTTGTGGACAATGAGTGGAAGAGCGATCTAGATTTGAGCTCTTTCATACTACAAGTTTAAAACATTCTGTAAATTAAAAGCAAGCAGGCAAAACCCCTGCCACTGCAGATATGATGAAGACGTCAGTCTCACCAGTTAGGAGGAATTAGACACCACTCAGGAGGGTATCTCTCATATCTCCCATATCTCTTACACTTGCAAATGTCTACAACAGACATTCTGTACCGAGATCAGCAGAAATAACCAGAGCACTGGAAATGCTAACAGAGCTCTTAGACATTATGAAGCCTTTGTCTTAAGGAAGGAGTTTTGAGCAGGTACCAGACAGAAAGACTGGGAATCTTACAATGTGTGCCAGAGCCCTAAGAAAAGGAAGCAACCTATCCAGTGCGGCGTGTATGAAATCCAAGTGGGCTGAATGCAGAGGGCTGTTATCCAGGCTAGGGATGAAGGTATAGTTAATCATCAACAGAAAGAGAAGATCCAGGGTAGATCTGGGACCAGGAATCCAATGGTGGACATCAGAGTAAACATCATGCCCATATTGAAGGTCTCTTAGGCATCATCTGCTCATTAGAAGGCATCATTTGTTTAAGTTTGCTTCTAATAAGTCTCATATGCTTCCCACTTGATGAATAGAATTGGGCCTTTTCCACTCACTTAGGAGTGAGTTGTCTTTGTAGGTATCAAGTTGGAAGCTGTAATCCAAGCATTAACTTCTGGACAGACAGACTAGGGAAGCAACTATGGAGGACAGTGCCTGGCAGGTCTGATGGAAGTGGGGGACAGATCACCCCTTGAGCAGATAGTGTTTGGAGCTGTAAGCTCCTTGATGCAGCAACTGTGGTCTCTACTGTCTTGGTGTTTTTACCCTTCAAGGTGTCCTGTGTCAAACTGGGGAGGCCAGAGAGAGCTATAAAAATCGAGAAAATAATTCACGCTGCATAGGCTAAGTACCAAATAAATCATCCAGGCATTCACTGCTGTACAGTTCTTAGGCAGCACAGTGTAGCCAAAAGGGTCAGAAGAGACTTCAGAGAGAAGCTGTGCCTCCCTCAAGGGCTGGAAAAATCTCAGCTTGGGAATGTGATCATTACATATGGAAAACATGTATTAGTAATTATTTTTGAAAAAAGAAAACCTCAGCTTGTGATAAGGCAGGCTCTGACAGTTCAGCTCCACACAAGCTCCATGTGAACAGGGATGTTAATCTGCTTTCCTCACCATGCCTGCCTGGAAGAGTGCCTAGCACACAAGCTCTCAATAAATATTTGTTAAATTAATACACAAAGTGGTGTTTACTGAGCTCCTACCAGGCATCAGATTTTGACGTTACAAAGATAAATAAGACTATTTAGCGAAGGTAACTTCTAGCCCAGTAGAAGAGACAAATGAGGACACAGATGAATTCAATTTAGTAGGTTAGGTGATGTCAGGAAGCTGTGTTCTGGCCATGCACAGCCGCCAGCCTTGGGAATATCCTTCCACTTTGGCTTTGTGTTTTTTATCAAAAATAGAAGACACAGAGCCTTCACACTATGCCTTTATGAATGAGGGCATAAAGGGGCTAAGGGCTAGTGAAACACCCCTAGGCAATTTGGGTGCAATTAGCTGTAACGTTGTTTACTCTCGCACTGTTTGTACAGAAAAGGAAAACAACAACAAGAAAATTATTGGCAAAATAATAGATGGTACATTCATATAATGAAATACAGTGCACCATTACCACAATGCTAAAATATGTATTGATGCAGAAATATGTCTCTGATACCTTACACAGATTTTGAAAATGTAAGAGTCAAAAGAAATGCACATGATACAATTCATTTTTTCTGTAGATAAGACCTTCTTTATGAAAAGCCTGAAAAAATGTACTCAAGAAAGTTAAAGTGATTATCTACACGTGCTACAATTATAGGAGGATCTCTCTCTCTTTCTCTTTCTCTCTCTCTCTCTCTCTCTCATAAATTCAGCACTAAATTGTCTCATTGAAAGACCTGAAAGAACTGAAACCTGGCAGGTTAGATCCCTATCATTTAGAATACCTGGATTATCTTGTCTCCTTTTCTTCTTGTAGAACATACCTTCCTGCTGCTGCAAGCTCAAATGACCTGATTATAAAATGGAAAGCTCCAGAAACCTGAGTATTTATTTACTATTTATTGATGATCTCTGAAAAGGCATGTACAAGAGCAAATTCTCTTTCTACCTCCCTTGAATAATTTGACAGCACCTCCAGCAGGGCAGAAAAAAACACAATGCAATAATGAAATCTTGCATGCCAAAGAATGGCCAGAGTCTTTATCTTTTCCCCTTAATATTTCTTCAGAGTGAACCATCCAGATGGGCTGACTTTATGACGTGAATCATCAAGGTACCACTGCCAACAGTCTACCCATCAGCCAGAGTGTAAGTGGTTGGCAGTGACATACATTGGTGGCTCAAAAGACAGACCACTAACATCCCAAGGCAGGACCTTCCCTTCAAGTGACTTCTGCATTTCACTCTTCTCTCTCTCTCTCTCTCTCTCTCTCTCTTTCTCTCCCTCTCCATCCCTCCCCTTCCACTCCTTCTCCCTCCCTTTCCCTCCCGTGCCCCTCCCTCTCCCCTTCCCCTCTTCCTCTTCCTCTCCCTTTCACTCTCTTTTCTGCCTTAACTAGATGTACTGGTTCTTTCTTTGGGTGACCAAAGCAAGGGACAATGATCAGAGTCTGTTGTTTGTCAACAATCTCCTGGGAAATCTAGGGAGAGGATTTTAACTAGTAAAAATGAGCACAAAACAAGTGTGGAAATAAACTAAATGTCTGCCAAGTGATGAGTAGATAAACAACAGCATACACATATTCTGGAATATTATTCAGCCTTAAAAGAGAAGAAATTCTTCCATATGTAGCATGATAAATATTAAAGACATTATGCTAAGTGAAATAAAAAAGCCAAAGAACAAATACTTCTTGATTCCACTTATGTGAGCTACATTAACTGTTCAAACTCACAGAAGCAGAAGACAGAGTGGTGATTACCAGGGGTGGAAGGAGGAGCAAATGGAAAGTTCCTAATCAGTGTGTATTCTGGTTGATTCAGTAATACAAAATGATTAAATTCTAGAGATCTGTTGTGTAACATTGTGCTTATAATTAAAGCAGTATAGTGAATGCAAAAATTTGTCAACAGAGATGCTCGCATGTTTCTTTTTTTTTTTTAAATGGGCACAAGCCAGGTACTGGAGGACTAGAGAAGTCAGTGTCCACATGAATGATGAAAATGTGGGTCCTCTCAGTCTCCCCACCAACTCTATCATTTTCGGTGACTGAGGAATAGGAGAGGTGCCGGCATAATGAGCACAAATCAAGTGTGGTTCAGTGGCGAGTGAGCCCCACGGAAAGCCATGGAAGGTAGGAATCCCTACCAGATCCCACAAGAGCCATAAATGGGCAAAAGTACCTGGATACGTTGAAAGAAGACTGCATTTCATGATGTTTTCAAGTTTAGGCTCCAGAAAAAAATGGAACTAAATTTCTAGTCCATCTTTGCAACCAAATATGGTAGGTTTATGACCTTGTAAAAATCATTAACTTCTCTGTAACTCTATTTCCTCATCTGTAAAATGGGGGCAATAGTGGTACCTCCTTTATAAGGTTAATGTGTGCATTACAATAAATTGGTACCATGTATATATGTATACTATATATATATATGTATAATATATATATATATGTATAATATATATATATATATATATATATATATATATATACACAGATGTATTTAGTATTATTGACTAGTGGTGTTATTTTTATGCATCTATGAATACAGCTTAATGTACCAGTTTGGTTGGGTAGCTAGTACTGACCATCTGGAATCAGGCCTGGACATGGACTATCCCTCATCTCCCCATCCTCAGTCACTTACTAAGCACCTATGAGCTAAGACAACTCTCCTTTCTACCAGGATGTCAAGGTGCCTTTTGCAAGGAAGAGGAACCTTGGATCAACACCAGGCCAGTATACACCTCAGAGTGGGTGGCCTATTCACCATCTCCCTAAGGTGGCAACAATTCCATGAAGAATTATCTCAAGCACTGAAATACAGAAGAATGAAGATAAAAGTGGATGATAATGGCTTTGAACTGCAAAAGTGAGCAATTTTTCAAAAATAAACATTTTACCTAAGGAAAATCAGATGTCAAGTAGCAGATGGAAAAACAAAATACACAGCAGCAAATGGTAGATCTGACCTCTGTTTTTCCTGCCAAGAATTATGACGTTGGAATACTGAGGGTCAGATATGGTGGGCAGCCAGGCAGCAGTGCCAGTGAAAGGGCCTCCAGGAGCAGAGAGCAAGGCCTATGTCTTTCCTGAGCCAGCAGGGAGCAGTCGGCTTTCCATGGGGGCTGAGTCTGAGTGGACTGAGTGCAGATTATCAGGCGAGTTCTGCCAACCCCAAGGGCCATAAATCACAGAAATGGAAAACAAGAGTGAAAAATAAAACCCTTGGCTTCCTGCTAACTGTCAGCCACTTTCTTTTGGCTATAAATAACCACAGTTAAACCAAGTGCTCTTTGTACTTCTTGGTATGGAAGTGCATGAAAACATCTGATGTAAGGATTAAAATTGCTGTCCACGCAAATCTACTTAACCAAACAAAGCTTAGCTCTTCCAGTTTTACGTAGGGTTCTAGTGCACCTGCCCCATTCTTACCCTTGTCGCATCTCTGGTCTATTGGAAGAGCTTTACAGGGCCAGGTGAGTTCATGGCACCATGGAGGTGGACCAGGGCTGTCAATTAAGAATGGCAGAGGGAAAGCAGACCAGCTCTGTCTCTCACTATCTTGTAAGCCCCCCAGCAGTCAACCAATAATCAAGTGGTCTGGATTCGAACCTATGCTGCCTCACGTCTAACACACAGGTGCATTTTCAACAAGTACACATCATAGCTGGCCCCAAAACTGCATCCCACACATCAAATATGGCTGATTTTGGAGTCAAGATTATTTACTTTCTCCCCCTTTCTCTGTAATTTCAAATTTCACTTTATTATAGAGTAGTCTGCTGATCAGGAATCTAAACCTTTGTTGGTTCTGGATTGCAATGTGGGGATATTTGAGGAGTAAAACAGCAAACGCCATTTACCAGAGTGGTCTGGGTGGCTTTCTTGTAACCAGGAGCTTGCTTATAGTTTCAGCACCCAATTGCGTCTCTGTTCACAAGAGTCACTGCACAAGATCAAGTGACACTGTGACAGTTTGTGGAGACCAAGGTTTTAGAGTAATTTGAAAAGAGAAAAGTGAGAGGGGAAATTGAGTCCTCTGGTGTAATAAGCAAGTGACCGAACTTAAATACCCACTCTGGTAATCTTGTGCTTTGGCTATTAACAGGAAGCATGCCAGTGAATGCCCTGGGAAGAATGTTTCTGTTCTCAATTCCAGAGATAATTAGATTAAGTACTATTTAATTCACATTTCAATAAGTCACAATGCTAGCTTTATCTTCAAATAAATGTAGTAGCATCACAGAATTATCAGTGACACCTCATTAAAACTGCCTTTTGAAGATTTTGATTAATCATGGATTGGAATATCTTAAACTGTCAAGCAAAGTATAAATGCATTAATATAATTTCAAAGCCCATTTCTATAGACAGAACTTCCCTTCACTAGTATTACTGAACTAAAACTATATCTTTTATATGCATAATTGAATCTGTGTTTCCCCATCCCACCATTAACACATTCACCTACATTAGGTTCAATGGAACACATCATATATTTTACAAAATTAATATTAACTTGAATTTTATTTGTATTTTTTCATATATAGTTAATACATTTGCTTTTATTTACAGAATTAGAAGAACTGTAAATGTATGAAGTTTATACTTAGTTTAATAGTTGCATATATTAGAGAAATAGCAGGATAAAAATAATTACATTCAAGGGTAAGGGTTTCTGAGAATTTCTTTTTCCTTTAAATGGAATGGATACATTACTCAGATTTGAGCAACAGTGACATAATGAAACCCTACTGCTGTATATGTAAGTTGTTTCCTGTAATTTGACTAATACAGGCAATATGCAATTAAATCTCTTTTGCAAGCATCTTTCTGCACTGCAGCATGCCTGCAGGATAAATGTCTAAATTTGGTAATGCTGGGTCAAACTGTAGATGAATTTACAGTGTTCACAAATGCTGTCAAATTGCCCTCTGACAAGATTGCAATTATTTTTTCCAAACTAGGCATGGGATGTCTGAATCCACACATCTGTGACACATTTTTCTTTTCTAATTTTTATTTTTATTAATACATGTTGGCAATGCATAATGATTATATTTATCATGAGGAACTGGTATGCTTTTTACTCTCTGCCAATCTGCTCATCTGACAGGTAAAGAAAGATACATCATAGTTGTTATAGTTTACCTTTTAATAAAGAAAAAGTTAGACCTTTTAAGTGTATATTTATTCAATACTTTTCAGTTCTTTATAGCATGTAGGTGAACTGCTTGTTCTTATCCTTCACTGATTTCATTTTATTATTTTATTATTGATTTGTTGGTACTCTTTGTGTATCACCTGTTTATCAGGGAGGTATTTTTTCTTTTTTTCTTTCTGTCTAGCCGCTGTAAAGTAAATTTGCTGAGTAAGCTTTAAAATTCTTCATAGTTTTTATTTCTGTCTACACTTTTTATAGCTTCCCTGATTATGATTAGGTATCATACTCATTTTTTTAGAAAGCAGTGGAAAACTATTGAGATCATTTCCCTTTTCACATATATCAACACAGTTTATTGATCTTTACTTTCATGTGAATTTTAAATTTGAAATTATCATACACTAGATGTGAATTCTTCTGGTATTTAAAACTTTTTATTGATTTTTCTGCTGCATTTGGACTTTTATACTATCATACTATCTTATAGTATTTTCCTATGCCAATACTAGACCAATATAAATGCTCAAACTTGGTGACGCTAATTTGCCCACATTAATGTTTTCTCATGTTTTCACAGATATTTTCATGGGTTTAATTTTCTGTATTAGAAGTCCATAAATTTTCCCTTAAGAGGGAGATAGTAAATACTTCAGACTTTTCGTGACTAGGGGTGACAGAGAAGGTTAGTGTGCTATTGAAGCATTATTTTAAAAGATAACAGTATGATGAATTTGAGCAAGATGTATATTGCTGAGCCCTGTATCAAATGAACCCTGTCATCATTTTTCAAATTTTCCCCACTCAAACAATTGAAGTAATTTGGATAATTGCTTGAGATTGCTTAAAAGTTAATGGTTAATAGGGGGAGAATTGACATTTTAAAATATTGCTTAAAATATTTTAAGCATCCAAGAAAATATTTTCTGCTTTTCCCAGCTTCATTTGTTCCCCAATAAGATTTCAAACTTTTTTCTTACAGCTCCTTACACATTTCTTGTTAAGCTTAGTGTGAATTATCTTATCTGTTTGGAATCATTAAATTATCTGAATCACTGTCTTATCTGTCTGGACTCTGTACATGGAATCATCTGTTTCCATTGATTTTTGTTCAAGATGCCCATAGATCAGGATTCAACCCATTAGTTTAACACAGCTTATAACCAAGTCTATAATTACCCCTGGGACAGAGAGCCCATGGTATCTGCATGCCCTCTGACACTGTGTGCAGCGCTTGTGAAGAACTGTATTTTGCTGGGAAGAAGCCAAGACCTTTTCTCAGAGGAAAAGATCACAGTCCCCTCCCTTGCCCCAAGTATGAGATCTTCAAATAAAGTGGATAAAGGCGAGGGCTTTTGTACTGCAATCGAATCCAGGCATAGGTGATGAGGAACGTACTGACTGCTTTGCTAAGGAGACTAAACTGCACCAACCTGCTCAAACTGTCCAAGACTAGGGGTGACAGAGAAGGTTAGGGAGCAGGTTACCTCAAGGGTGAGGGGTTCAAGAAGGCCACCAGCAGGGGACTGCTTTCCATGGATCTGGAGCATCTCAGCATCTAGACTTAGGAGAGGTCTGTGTTGGCCCTGCCATTAACCTGCTGTCTTAATTCCTTACTGCATCCAGGATGCTCCCCATAGGCAACTAAAGGAAGTTCTTGCTCAGCTAGTACAGTCTATGCCAGCCACAGAACCTCAGTGAACACCAGTTTGATTTAGTGTCCACTGACAAAGAAGGTGATGTCCTCACATTGCAAAGGGCTGGGGTGAGCTGCGCATGAGTACAGGATAACCCTGAGATCTCAGGCCAGATTCAAGCTTGACTTCGTCTCTTAGAAGAGAAAAACTCTCTGACAGTTCTCAAGGCTTGCTTTCCTTGTCTTCAAGTTGTGGATTAAAGAACAGAGATGGAAGGTAAACAGTATGTACTATGTGGCAGGAGAAATTTTCTCCAAAAGTTCTGTGGGACAGTGTATTATCATGGTCAAAGATCACAGTGGTGAAGTCATAGGCTTGAAGTGCAAGTGTGAAATTTGAACTAGGCAGTGTGAGTTAGAACCTGGGCACCAAGTTGCTATCATCTGCATGCCTAGCTCACGAAATGCTTTATACATGTAATTGATAAATCCCTACAACGGGCCACTGGTTGATGTTCAGGAAATGGTAGTTGCATTTTTCTAAAGAAAATATTTCCTGCCCTTCAGATATTGGCCTTTTACCAATTGATTATCACATTAGGAATTAGCCATATCTTCATATTTCCATTAAGAACTAGACATTCCATTGGTATTGCTCCAAAAATTAATACTGGAGCTAATGCCTGTCCAAAATGCCTGTAACAAGACTTGATTTAGCTAGGTGTTGCTGTTTAGTGGAAAGATAAACAAAGGCTATGACTACCAAACGTATCTTAAATCTAGGGACCCAGGGTTTCATTTCATCCACCTGGACAGAAGAAAGAGGGCAAAGTATAGGCTTGAGGCAAAGAGCCCGTGTGGGTCCCAGGGCAATCTACTGCGTGCCAAGCACTGTCCAAGGAACCTGCAGGTGTCGGTTCAGCCGAGCCACGTAACAACTCTGATAAGCTTCCTTGATCCTCTTAACAGAGAAAGATTCTGGGGCCCAAAGAGATTCAGAGAACTGTCTGTGTTCCTGGGATAGATCTGAGATTCAAACACTGCACTAATGGATCTTCTGCATCAAATTTCCATGCCACTTCCACCAGGCTACAGTAATGTTCCAGGAAGAGTGATACATACCCAGGGCAAATTCTGCCTCCTTCATGACTGAAACTAGTTTACTTCTGCTCCGCCAAGTCTCTTTACTTTCCTTTCAACAACTACCCAAGAAGGATCTGGATTTAACTGTTTGCCACTACCCTGGATGTGAAAGTCCTAAAGGAATAGAGTTGTGTTTGCAAAGCTGGACATACAACCAATGGAGTTTCCTAGAAACAGTGCCAAGATTGTACCAGCACAACACCTCTCAACAAGATAGAGCCTCCACATCGACCAAAGAGAAGGTTAACTAATGCATATTGTTATTCTTCAGACCTTTGGAGGATGGCAATGGGATAAAGTGAGGGATAGATTATTTTGAAAACTCTATTACTGGAAGCCAATGAGGCAAGGATACAAACATCAACATGATGGAAGCTGCCTCCTATCTCCCTGGAAAATGGCCTTCCCAAAATGATCACTCACAGGGGTAGTCATCTGCCATCCAAGTACTTAATCATCACACATATTCATGTTCGCATCTTGGTACTGCCTCTTTGCTATGTGTGTCCTCTAGAAATCTCCTAACTTTTGAATCTCCATCTTATTCTCTGTAAAGTGGATACAATGTCTACTAACCTTTCTTGTAATTTGAACAAGGTCACTTACGGAGCATGCTTAGGGTGATGTAGGACTCAACGTGATGGTTCCTCCTCAGAGACAGAGTGACATTGTAGATTTGGAACTTTGAGGCCAGGATGCCCCCATCTGGCTAGGAACTATTCGAAGATGACAGATTAAACTGTCTCTTAGTTGAGATATATATCTCAGCAAAAATTTTATATTTTTAGATAATCATAGCAATAACTTATTTTTTTTAAACTTTAGAGAGATAAGAAAACAAAATTTCTTCCGTTCCAACCCCATGCTACTATGTTTAGAGCTTGACAAACATCACAATCAGAATGGCACTGCCAGTGTATTACAGTGCCCCACCCCTGGGCACTACTAGTGGAAGGCTGAGGTCAGGGAGATTGTTTAATATCACCACCATGACCTTCTATGAGTGTGTAAGACTCCTTCCCTGTTTATCCCACCTTATCTTGCATCATCCATCAGAGGAGTCACAGGGATTGGGGATGGGAGAAGTCAAGGTCATACGTCTCCTTCCCTAAGATTGATGAAATCCATTTCAGGCCTCTCTTGCTTTGATTAAAATACACTGATGAAAGATGACCAAATTCGTTAACATGCAGATGCGAGTTACAGAGACAACTGTGATCATCACAGAAAAAAGACAACACCATTTTCTGAGGCCTAAACAACTGTGAGTGTCTGAGTGAAGAGCAATGCAGTCGATGTATTAAAAGGGGTCTGATGGTCCTAGGGGGTCACAGATAATGTAAGTCAACAGCTTGCTGATTTTGTTTTCATGTCAGGAGCCTAAGAAGAGATCCTCACATCCCACACACACAGTGGCAAGGCTGTAAAATGCATTTAGCATCCTGACAACCACTATGCCCTCCTGTATGTTCCGATTTGTTTGAGATGAAAACATTCCTGCCTATAAGGCTTGATACATTTGACCACAATCTCCTTCCTTTCTACACTTTCTTTCAAGGAAAACCCAGAAATCAGTCACACTTCAACATTAAGATAAAACCTTGCATCTTCTCTCATGGGACCATTTGTTTCCTAGGCCTCTTTTCTCCTTATGGAGTCAAAGGTTGTGCCTACATATAAAATTTTAAGTGTGGGGGTGGGGAGTTCCTGGTGAAGGCTATGTGGCCTCCTTATGAGAGGATAAAGTGGGAGAATGCTTCTGCAGCTCACACTGGTTTTTGTATTGAGGTCCCCACTAGGGAGCTCCCTGAGGCAGTGGGAGGCAGGATGGGGACATTTCACAAAACACTATGTCTGCACTGTGCCTATCTGGAAAACAGTAGGAAGATGAAGTAGAAAAGACAGGGACATTATAATAAAAGTATAAATCTCACCTTGTCACTGTCTAGCTGAAAGATCACAGACAAATATGTAATTGCATAAAGCTTCAGTTACACATTCTATGGACTGGGCCTCATACCTGCATACCAATTGGCAATGAGTGTGACATAGGGTGGCATGTGTAAACTGGTGGTAGACCTTAAGAAGTTGTATACATTAGTTCCTTTCCCTCTCCTCCATGGTTGAGAAAATCATATAATATTAATCCTTCCATAGGATAGTAAAAATAGCCAAATGACATCTAACTTATTCCCATCTACCACTTTATTGCTCACTGGGTCAGGAGCCCCCTACTTCCAAGTTTGTATTTGTTAATCATCCTTTAAGCAAATAAAGCAAAGCCATGCATTTTATGGTTCCTAGGAATTGGATTTTTAAAATCTAAGCATCTTTTGACCTTCCAGTCCAGAGGGTTTATGAGTTTTATGGAGGTAGGTTAAGATTGGCTGTTGACCTAGAAAAAACTATGAGTCTTCCTCCAAGGTCGTCTCTCTCTCTCTGCCTCCAGTTCTGATATACTCACCTGAAATCTGGAGTTAATGACATAACATCTTTGTAGGATTCAACGTTCTAAGAGTAGAGTAGTTCTCACTCTAGTCACAATTTAAGTTCTGTCTGTAGAAGTGCTCGAACTTTCTAAACCATTTCCCATTAACAGTCACAAGCTCAGGGGTAAGCCATGGTGACAGACCATCTACCCAGCTTATCTCTTTGGCTGACCATAAGGATGGAAAGCAGGATGAAGAAGGCAAGGCCTGAGTCTCAGCAGAGGACACTGTGGCTTGGGTTCCAAACTCAATGTGTCCAGACCCCGGTTCACTTGGCATCACTGCCCACACACCTGCTTTGGTTGATCTGACTCCATTCTGACCTCCAGGTGCCTTTGACCTTGTCCTATTCACTGTCTTGCTGAATCCAAATCCACTCATCTGCTCCGGTAAAATCATAATTTTGTTTTGATCCTTCTCTGACACTCGTTATTTTTTGATTGGCGATAATTCATTAAACATAATTTTAAACTGCTTCCATGGCTGTTAACCGAGTTAACTTTTGAATTAAATGTGATAGTGTACATTGTCTCCGAATCCTATACATGTCAGAGACTTTCCAATATTGCAGCCTAGAGCTGTGTATGCGAACCTTCAGTTTATTCAATCTTTTCCATACCCTCACTTATATTATTTTTCTCAGTTTTAGTCTTGTGTTCTTGTGCTTTCAATTTCCTGATTATATTTAAAGAATGTCCATTTTATTGGTTTCTTCATATAACGAGTGCTAGACTCACTTTTAAATTTTAACATTTCTCTGTATCTTAACACATGAATTTCTACTACAGTTATTTATTTATTTCTAATTTCCTCAGATTTGTCTTCTTCTGACTTATGTTGACTTTTTTCCTATTTTAATTCTTTTTCGTTGATTATGAAAACAGCATTTAAAGCTACAGATGTGCCTCTAGAACAGCTTTGATCACCTCCCCTAAGTTTTAGTATATAACATTGCTATATTAATGTCTTGTAATTGTGGTTTTGAGTTTCATTTGTCATTTTAAAAAGTTATATACTTTTTTTCTTTTTGAGTGATGACTTTTATGTTGCACTGATTCTAACCGGAAGTGCAAAAATATAATCCTCCACAGGTAGGAATGACATTCTATTGCAGTTTGGACAGAGCAAGAGTTTGAAACATGGTGCAGTGAAAGAACCAGTCTAAAAAATTTGAGGAAATTAATGATGAAACCAGAAAGGAGGCAGTGGGGAGGGACAGGGTGGAGGGAGTCAAGGCATTTCATGTAAGTATATGCTCCCAAGATCTTTGTTTACTAAAAGGTACTGCACAACTGTTGGTGGTCTTTTCTAGTTCTTAAGAGGGAAATGTTTTGGAAGAGTTTACTGTTTTCAGATAAAACAGAATATGCAGGTCTGTCTGGCTGAGACTGCACCTCCCCACCACACTTTGCTCTCTACTCACGCTGATTGATTGCGCAGAGTATCAGGTACCCAGTGGTCAGTGTTGCATTTTTCAGATTAGATCCAGAGCAACAGGAGAAAAGCACCCTATGGGGTCCTCTGGGACTGAACATAAGCTATCCAGGTATGATAACAACACCCACAGGTCATATTAGCCATGTCCAGAGAGTTCAGATGGCCACACAGCTCCAGGGTGACACTCCATAATCACGACTTGCAATCTCATGAAGCAGTTACCATGCCCTTCATATATTAAGAAATTGAGGCCAGGAAAGGTGAAGTGACTTCCCCGGGTCAGGGTTCATGGTGCAGGATGGTCCTTCCTACAAAAGGATGCCAAGATCCTGCAGGAGGACATGGTGGGGATTCCGAAGTCACTGTTTCAGGAGGGCATCCAGCATGGTTGCTTCGTGATGGACTTGTGGGATTCTGCCAGGGTAAATCTATATATTTAACCTTAAAATGTTTTCTTTGCCACATATGTCTCCTGCTCTTTACAATGAGGGGGTGAATGTTTCTGCTTCTCAATGTGGTTGTGAAATTTGAGCCATGGACTATAATATAAACCAGAGCTTCAGGGTGACTGGTGCTAGATTAGCATACACTGGAGACTCTGCTCTTTTTAACATTTCGATCCCAGGTGAGCGATGGTGGTCCACCTTGTACACAGGCATTCAAATGTTAACACTGGAAAGTCAAGGAGAACATCTACTCCAGTGTTTCTACATAGATGCCAGGGAAAGCCTTCCAACACCGGTGGGAAACCCAGATTTGCCTTCAATAACCCCATAGCAACATGGAATTTTTTTAATTATGCACATAATCAACAACTCACAGCATTCCTAGTTATGACTCAGGACTTTATAGAAATCACAGATATTGCCTGTTGACCTGAGAGTTTCAAAATGTCATTTATATTCATCAATACTTCACATTACACCCACATTACACTTGTCACTTAACATGTTAATAAGGAAAAAACCTGTGTTTTTACAAGTTCACAAATTTTAAGCATTTTGATAATTATATTTTAACATATTTTATTATATGCCTTTATCATCTAATTTATTTTATTTTACTGATTAAATATAATATTATTCTGAGAAAGACTTCATAGGCTCCACCAGACTACTACAGAGGTCCCTGTTATAAAAATATGCCAAATACCATGGTGCTAGACAATGAAACAGGCCAGAAAGAAGCAACTTGCCCAAGCTCATACAGTGGAGTGGGTAAAGAATCCAACTTTTTCATGATCTTAGAAAAAGTGGGATGATCTTGAGGGGTAGAAGTGACCACATAGCTCAATTAGCACATTGTGATCCACAGCAACTGTGGTTACAGGTACGGCTCTGTCAGACAAGAGAATATGCAAAGCCATCTTGTACAGCTGGCATCCCCCAGCCAGGCAGGCCTCAGGGCAGGAACTACAAATATTTATTATTTGTTTTCCTGCAGTCTGCTTGCATGGAACTGAGTAATAGACTGAACAATCCTCCAATGCCCATCTGAGAAGGTGATGGGGCCTAATTTGTCTTCACAATTAAAAACCACATCATGCATGTGTGTTCTTTATACTTGTATCTGAGCAGCTCAGGGAAATAATAGAATACCTAAGTATAGTATCTCACAGGGGTAGGCACGTTTTCTGATAGAATAGGAACCCCTCAACTCAGAGTATGGTCCTTTCACCTACTATCTGGGACTTGCTGAGATCAAAGGCTTAGACCCAAAAGAAAGTGCTTCTCAGAGGAGACTGCTTAAGGGGGATCCATATCAGCATGCTCAGCATTTTGCATGCTGGGCACCCAGAACTCCATAGCTCATGCTCATCTTCCCCTGGCCCTTCCCTTCTACCTGCCTGACTCATTCTACTCTTGCTGAGGACCTCCAATACTCAGAAATCTTTCTCTACACTCCTTTACCACCACCACTATGAATCAAAACAAGAACAATAAGACAGGAGCAGTCCCTGCAGTGAGCAGACAGAAACGCTCCAGCTACAATGAGACTTCGTCCCAAATCACCATTTCAATGCTGTGTGATATATGTTAGGTGATGTCAGAGTAGGCATCTGGGGTACCTGAAAGAATGGACATTTTAGTTGAGTCTAGAAGATGATGTGTGGGAGCAAAAGGAGTTCTAGCCAGAGGGAACAGCACAAGTGAGGCACCATGGCAAAAAGACAGTGTGGCCCTGGAAGACCTTGGCAGGACTTTGTATCTGCCTGGTACAGAATGCGACTGCACGCTGTCCTGGTTAGTCTGTGACAGTCTGTGTGGGCTTTCTTAGGGGCAAGAGTTTTCTTTGATCTTTCAGCATAGCAGCAGTTCTGACAGACACAGGAAAGTAGATAAGATATTCTTGGAAAGAGTTTCAGCCCAGAAAAGAGTGGGGCAAGAGACTTCCCACTTCTATCTCTAGAACACCTGCTGCAAGTCTGGGAAGCAGCAAAGATGCTGGATCTCCCACAACATCTGAGAAGGACCCCTACTTTGAAAATTTGAACTGGGAAAAAGAAAAGAGAGTAAGTAAATTGAGATATACAGTGCTGGGATGTTTGGCTTAATCATTTTTCTCAATGACACATTGTAGAGTATGAGGCCTAAATGAATTTGGAGATCTGCATTAGTAATTGACTAATGCTCCAAACAAAGGAAATGTGTCCTCTGTGTATCTGTTTTTCTACCTGACTTAATTCTTCTCCTTTGAGTCTTTGCCTACCATATCTATGGCAGAATAGTATTTGATTCAGAAAAGTTCACTTAGAGAAAATGATCAATGTGAGTATTGCCATATGAACTGAGAGGGCTGCAATCTTTGAAGATTAAGGACAATCAGAAATGCATTAGAGAATGTTGCTTCTTGAGCCCCAGGCTGAGTAGGTAGTGTCTCCTGCTTCCCTCTGCTCAGGGCTGCCTTCTGCCAAAGCCTTGATGCCATCTGTTATGGTTTAGATCTAAAGTGCCTCCCAAACCCTCATGTATTTGGAAAGTAACTGAATCATGGGCACTACAATCATCAGTGGATTAACTCATTAATGAGTTCATAGCTGACCTGCTGTTAGGAAGTGGAGCCGGATGAGAGGCAAGCCACTGGGATGTGTTCTGGAAAGGCGTATCTCCCTTCCCAGCTCCTCCTTTTTCTCAGTGCTTCCTCACTGCCAGGGTTTTGAGCACCTTTCTTTCTGCCATCCCATTTCTACTTTGAAACCAGCTGACTATGGAGAGAAACCATGAGCCAAACTTCTCTTTGTTCCAGAGACAGGAAAGTGCCTTAAAATGCTGTCTGATGCCATCTGATGGTCCCTACTCCCCTGTCTCCCTCTCCAGCTGCCAACTCATTGAGGGCAGAGATCATCATTCCTCTTTCTTCAGTTACTCTTATGCAAAACCCAGCCTCATTTGACTCCCCCAGGCCAGGTAAGGCTCAGAACACTTTACCAGAGAGTGGCAGAGCTAGGACTTCCCTTGAGACCAGAGCTTTTTCCAGAATCTATACATTACATATTCCTGGGAAAATCAAGATGGCCCCTGCTCTTGTGGAGTTCACATGTAAGAGGACTTTGATGATTGTCTTTAAGCATCTTCCCAACAATGTGTCTGTTGGTTGCAGGGAAGGCTTGGTTATGCTTATAGGAAATCATCCTCTGAGCTTACTCCCTCCACAAATCCCTCACTTGTGACAGCACATTCCTCCAGACCCTCATCATTAAACATGTCTGGAGGATTGCCCCTTCAGCTTTCACAGTAATGCACAGTAGTACACTGGTTTATTCACTGGGCCAGGTGATAGGCACAAAAGAGGCAAAACAATATGGCAAAGAATGATGCCAAGCCTCTACTGGATTCTTTCTAGATACCCAGAACCCTGCTCAACTACTATCAACCTGCTGTTTAACTTTCCTAGGAGTTAATAAACAGGTCTCATTATTCTCACTTTTCAGATGAAGAAACAGATTCAGAAAGATTAAGCAATGTATTAAAGCCCACAGAGCTCACCAGTGGCCAGGGTTAAGGTGTGTTCGAGTCTCTTCTCTTATAATCACGACAGCTTTCTTGGCTTTCCTGGTGATCACACAACTCTCAGCCAGTCCTCACCACCACTCCATCACGTACCCACCCAATATATCTTACTAGCTGCCTTCAAAACAGTGCCCAGATACATAGCTCTGGCTCTTAAGGTCTCCAGAGTCAGTCTAAACTCACCTTTCTGCATTTCCCTTCTGTTCTCCAAAGCCCATTCTAAAACATACTCTCTGGGACAGCTGTTCTAAACTTTGAGGGGAATTACTGGTCTTTTTCAGTAGCTAATAGGAGACATAAATTATGTCGCCCAAGGAAAAACAAACCTGTTCAATACTTTTCACAGTTAGCACTCCATTTCTGGACTTTGCCATTTCTAGCTGTTGTCATGAAGATCACTATTGTAGAATGCAAATATTACAACTATTCCTTCATTTCTTAAACATAGGATGCGTCTTTGTGTCTCCCTCTTTCAATTTTGCTCATGTCATTTCTTCCTCCCATGATACTTCCTCCACTCTCATTAATAAAACCCTAATGAGATCCTACTGACTGATCCAAACCCATTTCCAGTGTTACTGGGCTAGATGTAAACTCTCTCCAGAGGCCTGCACCCCACTAACTCAAACTTGGGACCATATCTCATTTCCACCTATCCAATTTGATATTGGCTTAGTCAGCTCATCACCTTTCCTTTCACTGAGCACAGAGCTCAGTGGATTTCAGACATATAGTTATCATCTTTTCAATTTTAAGAAACAGAAAAATAGAAACAGCTATCTTTATTTCCAAATGAAAGTTTCCAGGATAGTAACAAATGGATTTTTCATCTGTATTAATAAGGCCTTGCAGAGGGTAAAACTTCAACAGACATAAACCTAGAAAAATTATCTCTTGCCTTTGCAACTTGCTAAAAATGCAAGCATTAGTTCTCACTTGTTAGCACAGTTCCTGACTTCCCACTTAAATCTCTATTTCTCTAGTAATGTTAACCTAGTTTATAGAAATCTATGATTTTGAAATAAGGTCAGATCCTGATAATTAGTTGTGATCCATATTTTGTATCTGATAATTAGCCTATAGCCACAGTGATAATTGGGCCCTACATTTTGGGGAGGTGGCACATTTTAAGAAAGCAAGGTGCTCATCATTTGCTCTGATCTTGTCTCTGCTTTGTTAAGAGGTTGTTAAAGTGAGAACTACAACATGGGAGGAAAATGAATGCATTTGCTCTTGAGGATGCAATTAAAACAGAATGTAAATATGAGTAAGAGCTGATTAGCTTTTCTAGAAACCTTATGCAGGAAAATCAATTGCTAGGATATAAAATTTCTATGCTAAGATATTTAGTTCAGTGGCATTGGTGACCAAAGGGATCCATAGAGAAAGGATATTGTTACTGTCAGTAAAGGCCAGAGAGGGCAGAGCCCATGAAAAGTAACCATTTCTTTCTAGCTTGCTTTGCCCAGCTGTGAAACACTAGCTGTTTCAAGTGCTCCCAGCAGGGCTGCCTCACATGCACAACTTTCAGCGATTCTTTTCATTGTGACACTGCTAGGATGGTATTAACTTAAGGGTCAGGAAACCTGGGTTCAAGTCTAAGCTCCATCAGCTACAGAGAGTGGGTCAGGTTATTCGCACCGTTACTCTGGGCCTCAGTTTCTTCACCTGAAAGTGGATAGAGTGCTATGAATTGATCTGAATATCCCCTCAAAGCTCAGGAAGTGGAGCTTTTTCAGAGTTGGCTGGATCTAGACTATGTGGTGCTGGGATTAATTCATGGTACAGTGCTAAGATTAAGAGTGTGAACACTACCCAATCTAAGTGCAGGTTCCCTGTATAAGACATAAGGGACACAAAGTGATTTGTCACTTGTTTTTGCTGCCTCTGCCTGTCATGAACTGTTTACACCCTGCGATGTCCCTCTGCCATGCCACCCTGCTTTGGAGCAAGCTGATTATGGACTGAAATCTCTACAAACTTTGAGCCAAAATAAACCTTTCTCCCTTTAAATGAGGCATTGGGTACTTTGTCTCAGCAATGAGAAAAGTAACTTGAGACATGAGGATAATGAAACCTGCCTCATGGAATAGTTAGGATCACATGAACTAATTCAAGCCAAGCGCCAAGGCCAGAGAGATCCAGGAAAAATTTCTACTGAAGCTGTGAAGTGTGGAGGGCATAAGAAACCCCTCATCCTAGGATGAGGCTCTAACATGAAGCAGAGAATTTTAGGAAGAGATACTCAAGAGCCAGCATGCATGGGCTATGGTGGTGCACATCTGTAATCCCAGAAGGTTGCAAGTACAAGCCCAGCCCGAGTAATGTAGTGAAAGTCTGATTCAAAATAAAAACTTTTATGAGGCTGGGATATAACTCAGTGGAAATAACTTGTTCAATCTCTAGTACTGCAAGAGAGAGAGAGAGAGAGAGAGAGAAAGAGACAGAGAGAGAGAGAGAGACAGAGAGAGAGAATCAAGATGCTAGGTCCCACTTTGTCCTCCAAGTCCAAGTACACACAATGTGATCTTGGCCACTAGCATCATACTTTCTTTTTGAAAAATTTTATTTAAACACAAAAAAGGGTAGAAATAACACAGAATTTCAAAAAAAAATAAGCAGTAAGAAATCACTACTTGATAAATTACATATAATCATCTTAGAAATAGTTGATCAAGTTACAAAATTAAAGCATACAAGGTGGACATTCAAACAGCGAGACTACAAACAGTGCTGTACAACTATCCAACAAAAACTTAGTAATACGGTTATCAATCCTACACACTTAAACATATATGGAGTTATATCCTTAGAGCACTTTATTTTCCTTTCTTTTTTACAATAGCAATTACACATTTTGGGTTTTATTACTGCTACAATTCTTATTACTTTTTACACTACAGACATAATGTGATATTTATAAATATGATTCTTATTTATTTCACTAATGAGGATAGCTTCAAGTTGCCTCTATTTACCTATAAAGGCCTCAAGATCATCCTTCTTCATAGCTGAGTAATATTTCATTGTATAAAAATACCACATCTTTTTCACCCACTCTGTGATTGATCGGCATCTTGGTTGTTTCCAAGACTTACCTATTACAAATTGTGTTGCTATAAACATGGGTGCACGTATATCACTGTGACATTACCTTTTCACTTTTTCTGGGAAAATACCCAGGAGGAGAATAGCTGGGTTGAATGGAGCTTCCAGTCCTAGTCTTCTGAGAAATGTCCATAGTGATTTCGATAGTGGCTGCACCAGTCTACACTCCCACCAACAGTGGAGCAGTGTTCCTTTTTCCCCACAGCCTCGCCAACATTAGTTATCAGTTGATTTTTTGATGGCAGCTATTCTTTCCAGAGTGAGATGAAATCTCAGTTGTGTTTTAATTTGCATTTCTCCAATGACCAGTGGTGGGGAACATTTTTTTCATGTATTTATGTGCCATTTGCATGTCTTCATCTGAGAACTGTGTGTTCATCTCAGATGCCCATTTTTGGAGAGGGTCTTTGAATTTGGGGGGCTTGATGTTTTTCAATTCTTTATATGTTCTGGATATAAGTCCTTTGAATGAGGAGTTACTGGCTAAAATTCTTTCCCATTCTGTGGGTTTTCTTCCACTCTGCTGGTGATTTCTTTTGAAGTGCAGAAACTTTTCAATAATATGAGATCCCAGTTGTTGATTCTTCAAAGTATTTCCCGGGCAGTTTGCATTTTGTTCATGAATTCTCTGCCTACCTCTATGTATCCAAGACTTCTACCTACTTTGTCTTCCAAAGTAGATTTAGTGTTTCTGTTTTAATATTTAGATCTTTGATCCACTTAGACTTTAGTTTTGTGCATGGTGATAGACATGTATCTAGTTTTAGTCTTCAGCATGTGGAGAGCCAATTTTTCCAACACCATTTATTAAAGAGGCTATCCTTTTTCCAGTGAACATGTTTAGCCCCTTTGTTAAATATCAGGTGGCTGAGTGTCTTTGTACTTACACTTGCATCTTCTAATCTGTTCCATTGATCCTCAAGTCTATTTCTTTGCCAGTACCATGCTGATTTTATCACTGTGGCTTTGTAGTATAGTTTCAAGTCAGGAACGGAGATGCCTCCTGCCTTGCCTTTGTTACCCAGAATTGCCTGTGCTATTATACATTTCTTCTGTTTCCAAATGAATTTTAGGAATGTTTTCTCTAGGTCTGTGAGGTATGTTAATGTTATTTTGATTGGGATTGCATTAAATCTGTATAACAGTTTTGGGAATATGGCCATCATCACAATGTTGGTTCCTCCTAGCCAAGAGCAAAGAATATCCTTCCATTTTCTAATATCCTCTTCAATCTCTTTTTTTAGAGTAGTATAATTTTCAGCATATAGGTCTTTCACATTCTTAGATTTATTCCTAAGTATGTAGCTTTTTTATGCTATTGTGAAAGGTGATAGTTCCATAATTTCTTTGTCAGTGAGATTTTCGTTTGTGTACAAGAATGTTATTTATTTTTCAGTGCTGACTTTATATCCAGCTATGATGCTGAATTTCTTTATTACCTCTAGTAGTCTTTTAATAAAGTTTTTTTGGGTCTTCTATATAAAGTACCATGTCATCTACAAATAGTGATAATTTATCTTCTTCCTTTCTTATCTTTATTCCTTTTATTTCTCTCTCTTGTCTGATTGTCCTGGCTAGTATTTCCAGAACTATATTGAATAGGAGTGGTGATAGTGGACATCCTTGTCTTATTCCTCATTTTACAGTGAAATCTTTCAGGTTTTTTCCATTTAGTATAATATTAGCTGTTGGTTTGTCATAGATGGCCTTTATAAGGTTGTGGTAGACACCGTGTATTCTGAGTTTCTGAAGGGTTTTTATCATGAACATGTGTTGCACTTTATTGAAAGCTTTTTTTGCATCTATTGAGATGACCATGTGGTTTTTGTTTTTGGCTCTGTTGATGTAGTGTATTACATTTATTGATTTGCATATTTTAACCCATCCCTGTATTCTTGGAATGAATCCCACTTGGTCATGACACATAATCCTCTTGAAGATTTGCTGCATTCTATATGCCAGTATTTTATTGAGAATCTTTGTATCAATGTTCACTAGTGAGACTGACCTATAGTTCTCCTTTTTGGTTGGGTCTTTCTCTGGTTTTGGCATCAGAGTAATACTTGGCTCCAGGAATAAATTAGGGAGGATTTCTTCCTTTTTAATTTCATTGAAGAGTTTAAGGAGTATTGGCATTAAATCTTCTCTAAATTTCTTGTAGAATTCAGCCATGAATCCATGAGGACCTGCGCTTTTCTTTGTTGGTAAGCTTTTAGTTATGTTTTCAATTTCAATAGCTGATATTGGGTTATTCAAAATTGTATCTTCTTAGTTAAGCTTTCATAGTTCATATGCTTCTAGAAATGTGTCCATTTCCTCTTTGTTTTCCACTCTATGTGAGTAGAGATTTTCAAAGTAGATACTCATGATCTTTTGAATTTCCATGGGATCTGTTGTAATTTCAATCTTTTCAGTCCTTATTGCATGAATTTGGGTTTTTCCTTTCTTTTTCTTGATATGGTTAGCTGGAGGTTTGTCAATTTTGTTTATTCTCTCAGAAAACCAGCTTTTTGATCCATTAATCTTTGTATTTTTTTTTAGTTTCAATTGCATTGATTTCTGCTCTAATCTTTACAATTTCCT